>CAWYQG010000378.1:600000-1090976 GCA_963966155.1 Clivina fossor | reverse complement strand
TCGTACCAGAATATATAAGTAAACAACAGCTTAGTTTTATTTTAAAAAAAACGTGACCTACATCCCTGTTGGAGAAGAAATTAAATTCATAAATATAAATAGTTTTTAAATTATTATATATATAAATTATATATATATATATATATATATATATATACCGGGTGTCCAAAAAAAATGGAAACTATTAAATATCTCGAGAACGGCACATCGGATTACAAAGTTACAAAAAACATTTTTCTTTATTTTTGAAAATCTATTTAGGAGTGATATGCGAAAACCACCCACACCTCTCCTGGCGGGGGGGGGGGGCAAGTTTTAAAATTTAAATAGGAACACCCATTTTTTATTGCACAGTTGCATTTTCCATAAAAAACTGTTTCTGGATTTGCAAATTGAGCCCCCAAGCTCTATCCCCCTCAGAATAGGAAAGAGAAGAAAATTTGAAAATTTTTGCAGAAACTTTCACTTTTTATTGCAGTTTTGGATTCTCCTTCGAAAACTGAATATAAAATTGAAAAACGCACCTCCACTCTCACTCCCACACATGCGGATGGGTACCAACTTTTCATCTCAAATAATACCTGGTGGTAAATTGTGCTGGATTTAGGTGAATCACCTCGCCTCTCACTATCGGGGTGCTAAATTTAGGTGAACACCCTACTTAATTATATCCAGTTTTAGAAGGAGAATCCAAAACTGCAATAAAAAGTGAAAGTTTCTGCAAAAAATTTTAAATTTTCTCCCCTTCCCTGCTCTGAGGGGGGTGGTGCTAGGGGGCTCAATTTTGCAAATCCAGAAACAGTTTTTTATGGAGAATGCAACTGTGCAATAAAAAAATGGGTGTTTTTATTTAAATTTTAAAACTTGCCCCCGGCCCCCCCTCCAGGGGAGATGTGGGTGGTTTTCGCATATTACCCCTAAATAGATTTTTAAAAATAAAGAAAAACGTGTTTTGTAACTTTGTAATCCGATGTGCCGTTCTCGAGATATTTAATAGTTTCCATTCTTTTTGGACACCCGGTATATATATATATATATATATTATATATATATATATATATATATATATATATATATATATATTATATATATTATTTAGAATATATATTGCCTGTCAGCAGAGTATTAATTTAATTTTCTAATTAAATTCGATGTGTAATTATTCAAACTATTAAATATATATTATATATATATATATATATATATATTATATATATATATATATATATATATATATATATATATATCTATCTATATAATCGATTTTTAGAAAAGTAGTCAGAAAAACGGGTAGGTGTAAATCAGAAACTCATTTCTGATTAATTGTCAAGCTTCCGATGGCAGTATCCCAACTTTTTTAGGACATTATCAAATAAAGTTCTGTCAAAACGCACGTATGAAGTGATAGTTAGCAAAATTTATATTCTAACATTTGTTGTTTGTATAATTGGCAAGTTTTATACACAGAGATAAACATGAAGCACATGTAATAGTCAAAATTAAATAAAATAAAAATGTATAATTTTAACAGCTCGTCAATAATTAAAATAATGGGGTCGTTGCGCTCATTTTTTTAATTTTTTTAATGAAAAATATATATTTAGACAATTACATATATATATATATATATATATATATATATATAATATATATATACAACCTCGATACCAATAATAATAATATATGAATATATAATAATAAAATATATAATTATAATAATAACAATAAAATATATAATAATAATAAAATATATATATATATATATATATATATATATATATATAATGAGCACTATTATATTATTCATATCAAGTGCACTTGAATGAAAATAAAATTCAAAATCAAAGTTGTTTATGTTAAAGCAAAAAACTAAAATTTTCACTTTAGAAAAAAACTGCATTACTAGCTTTGCTCTAAACGACTTTTTATCTTTCATTAATTGCATTTCATCATTTTCCACATTCAAAATGGTAAGTTTATTGATATGATATGATAATAATAATGTAAATTAAGAAAAATAATAAAATTAATCGTTTTTTTCTTGATATTTAATATTTGATGACTAACGGTTTGTCATCAAATATTATATATCAAGAAAAAAAACGATTAATTTTATTATTTTTCTTAATTTACATTATTATTATCATCATATTCATAATGTAAATTAAGAAAAATAATAAAATTAATCGTTTTTTTTTCTTGATATTTAATATTTGATGACAAACCGTTAGTCATACGTGGCAAGGTATGCGGCGTCAGTCCGCCATTTTATAACTTTACCGGCTTTCTTTCATATTAATTAATTTTATTTATTTATTTATTATAGCGTGAGTGTATCTCCATCCATGTTGGTCAAGCTGGTGTCCAGATTGGTAATGCCTGCTGGGAACTTTACTGTTTGCAGCATGGCATCCAGCCTGATGGTCAAATGCCATCTGACAAAACTGTCGGTGGAGGAGATGACAGTTTTAACACATTCTTCAGCGAAACTGGAGCAGGCAAATACGTTCCCAGAGCTGTTTTCGTTGATTTGGAACCCACAGTAGTTGGTATGTACAGTATATTCTCTATAGTAATTTAAACTTCCGACTTTATTTATGATCAATTACTTACGTAATAAATATTGTATTACAGATGAAGTTCGTACTGGAACATACAGACAATTGTTCCACCCTGAACAGCTCATTACGGGTAAAGAAGACGCTGCCAACAATTATGCTCGTGGTCACTACACAATCGGCAAGGAAATCGTTGACTTGGTATTGGACCGTATCCGTAAATTGGCTGATCAATGTACTGGACTTCAAGGTTTCTTGATCTTCCACTTGTTCGGTGGTGGCACCGGCTCCGGTTTCACTTCGCTCTTGATGGAACGTTTATCTGTTGACTATGGCAAGAAATCTAAACTCGAATTCGCTATCTACCCAGCCCCTCAAGTTTCCACCGCTGTAGTAGAACCCTACAACTCAATCTTGACCACCCACACAACTTTGGAACACGCTGACTGCGCCTTCATGGTCGATAACGAAGCTATTTACGATATTTGCCGCCGTAACTTGGACATTGAACGCCCAACCTACACCAACTTGAACAGACTTATCGGCCAAATTGTCTCCTCGATCACGGCTTCCCTTCGTTTCGACGGCGCTTTGAATGTTGATTTGACTGAATTCCAGACCAATTTGGTGCCCTACCCCCGTATCCATTTCCCGTTCGTCACTTATGCCCCGGTTATCTCGGCTGAAAAGGCTTACCATGAACAGCTCTCTGTTGCCGAAATTACAAATTCCTGCTTCGAACCCGCCAACCAGATGGTGAAATGCGATCCACGTCACGGCAAATACATGGCTTGCTGCATGTTGTACCGTGGCGACGTCGTACCGAAGGATGTAAATGCTGCCATTGCCACCATTAAGACCAGGCGAACCATTCAGTTCGTGGACTGGTGTCCAACTGGTTTTAAGGTCGGAATCAACTACCAACCACCCACTGTTGTACCCGGTGGTGATTTGGCTAAAGTACAACGTGCCGTCTGCATGTTGTCCAACACCACTGCTATTGCAGAGGCTTGGGCTCGTCTGGACCATAAATTCGACTTGATGTATGCCAAGCGTGCTTTCGTCCACTGGTACGTCGGTGAAGGTATGGAAGAAGGTGAATTCTCAGAGGCCCGTGAAGATTTGGCTGCCCTCGAAAAGGACTATGAAGAAGTTGGCATGGATTCCGTAGAGGGAGAAGGCGAAGGCGCCGAAGAATATTAAATTTCATTCTCATCAAAGCTATTATTTTTTTTTTATATTGTCCAGTTCTATTTTCTTTTTTTTTTATTTATTTGAATTTGTCTAAATTTTCGAGTTTACGACTCCAGTTCCGACTCCTGATGTTTGTAATGTTTTAAACAACTAAAATGTTAACTTAAAAAATATATCTTGTCAAAATAACTCGTAAAATAAAGACGTTCTAGTAAATGATTATGCAGTTTTATTTTTAACTCAATAAAATATATTTATTTTAAATTTATTAATTACATAAAAATAATTATCCCCATATTCATGAAACAATTATTATGGGACTTTATAAAACAGTTATATGGTTACATTTAATAAAAGTTGTTAAACAAAGCATGAATATTCTAGAATTAGTTATATCAGCGTTTCCCAACCAGTGCTCCGCATCCGTTTCACAATATAAAAGAAATAAAAATCAAAATAAGAAGATTACAGAAAATTACATTCTAAACTAAAATTTGCCAATTTGAATGGTGTCCGAGTGCAGGGGCGCTTAAATGCAGAACCAGATATTCGCCTGCCATTATCATCGCTTAAACTTGATATAAGTAAACTGTGTAAAAAGTACAGCCACATAAGTCTTATTAAACGCTTAAGATTATTTTATGTTTTCTTATGTCATTTTATCTACCCCCCTTTTCCAGTAACTAGTAAAAAAATTACTAATAAAACTATAAGATATAAGGGGCTCCGCCACAGAAATTGATTCTAAAAAGGGTTCCGCAAGTCAAAAAGGTTGGGAAACGCTGAGTTATATAGTAATCTGTTCATTTTAATAGAAATATATATGTAAATATAATTTTGACATATCAATAAAATTATATTGCATATTAATATTAATCCTAATATAAATGTAATAAGATACTAGTATTAAATAAATATACTAACAAAATTATTATTATGTTCTATTTTAGTTCTATTATTGCGCATTTAATACAAAATTATAATTAAAATAATACTGACTGTCAAATAACAATAATTTAATATCGACGAAAAATTTTACAATTAATTTTCTACTACTACTAGTTTTCTTTGAAGGAAATATATGTATATATTGTATTTCGAACAAAATTAATTATATAGGAGTATTATTTTTCTTTAATTTACACTTTACAGATAGTTTCAAAGTTACAAATAAAAATCATAGTTACAATTTATGTAACAATTTATTTTGTAATTGTAATTTACAGCGTTATGTAACGAAAATAAAAATAAATATCGTTATACAATAACGTAACGATTTGAAACGTTTTTCCCTGAATGTAGCTTACAAAATATATTTATTTGTTAAGGCACTTTTGGTGTACATTTTTTTTAATAGTAACATAATTATTTTTATTCAACAAATCAGTAATTTTTTGAATTTTTGATGTAAAATTTTCATATTTTGCCATGGAAGTTATTTAAATAAAAAAATATTTTATTTTAAAATGAGATATAAAGCAAACATTTAATTTAATTAACATGGAAACTCTATAGAACTTGTATATTATTCTTATAATAAAATATTTTTATTTTAATAAATTTCATAGCAAAAAATAAAAATTATACATCGTTGAATTCAGAAAGTTATTGTCTTTTTACCGACCATCATATCATATATGATAAGGAAGGTATTGTAATCATATCAAATTTGAAATATAGAGATTTTTACAGATAAGCACGAATTAGACTTATAGTAACACGAATCAACTGTTTTTACCGTGATGTCCGTCTGTCGGTCTGTTTATTTAACAAAAGTTGTTAAATAAGTTATAACTAACAATACTAATTTGGAACATGTTTCGATAAGACTAAATAAAGCATCATATCTAGAACAAGTCCAACGATAAGTTTTAGTGTAAATATTAAATACTTTGAATAACAATAATAGAGTTGTTTGAATTTGAGATAAAATCAAATGAATTATGTAAGAAAAAAAACATAATGCATGTGTCATAATATTATTTTTTTATTTTCAATACAATTAAATGAGCAATTTTTAATAATTTATTTAATGGATTTAGTTTCTTTTAAATAAATAAAAAAAATTATAAATGACTATTTAAAGTTATTTATTTAAAAACTGTGATTCATTTCGTTGTAAACTCTGAATTACTTAACAATATTTACGTTCACTATATGAAATTTTATACAACTAATAAATAACATTATCTTGTTTGCACAAAACAGAACTAGTAATTTCATCTAACAAGTGTAAGAAAACACAAACAAAATACTTTATATAGTTTCATATAGATATTGTAAAATGCAACCGTGAATATATTATACATATGTGTATCGAAATCAAAGTAAGCAAGTAATTTTTTCAATAGCTATTTCTAACCTTTAACCAGTAATATATTTAATATTTATTGGTAATAATTTGTCTGATAGACCGATATAAAATATTGTAATATTTCATCAAAAATACGGTTATTTAAAAAATATATGAAGTTTTAATTCTCAAACACATAGGTGTCTGCTTAAAAGTTAAAATATTGTTCATACAGAAACTAAATTAATGTAACTGTGCACTAGAATAACAATATATAACAGATAATAAAATAAAGGAATACTTACAGTTTAATATGATAATTAACAAGTAACACAAGAACGTAACCATGAAAAATCAATTTTGCCAAACGTGCACCGTCATAAACTGCACTCAACTGAAGTTAAATTTTTTTGACCATGTTCTTGCTCGTAAGGAACCGAACAGGTTCGGCTTAAGAAATATTAGACAAAATATAATATTAAACTTAAAAGTTTTTTACAAATTACATTCTTTTCTTAAAAACATACAATTATATGTGGTAATATACATACTCAGGTCACTATATTTTATTTTATTTTTTAACTTGTAATTAACAACATAATATTAAAATTTATGTATAGAAGCAGCTATGTTTCAACTTGAAACGGTTAAACTAAAACAAAAATATCATGTAGATAATATCATGTAATAAATATCGCGTAGATATTTTTCTTTTTGTTTTTCCTATATATAAATTGTTTTTAAAATTTTTATCAGAGCATCTAATTGAATAAATTCCTGAATTATCTAATTTGTCTTTTTTAGAAATGTTTTATTTTTTAACATGTTCCTAAGTTTAAATTTATTTGAGAAAGCTAATTGTATGTCAAATTTTTTAAATAAGTTATTTAATTTATTGTGAGTGTTTCTATTGTAAGAAAATCTAAAAGTTTTTACATCATTTTTTCTATTAGAAAGAGTGAAACTACGTGATTTAAAGAACATAATTATAATATAAAAATAAACTGGTTTTCAAATCGGCAGTTGCATCGCATCACCATGAGACAGGACATAAATTCTTATTAGAAAACGTAAAATGTGAAAAAATTTGTAATGGTATGAATTCCAGTAGATTAAATACTTTTGAATCAATATATTTATGTATAAAAATAAAGATAAATTGATGAACACAGATCTGACCCCCCTACAAAACAATTTGCTACGATTGGTCAAAAACACACCTACTACAAACCAATAATAACAAGATTTCAAATTTTTTTTAAAATAAATAAAACTATGTATTGTTTGTAAATCAACTTGTACAATATTAATGTGTATTTTACTTGTATCGATGAGGACAGCATTGCTGTTGAAATACGTATTTACGTTGTTAAATATATATTTTTTGAATAGTGACTAAGGCCCGTATTCTCACCTCATTTATAAAAGTGATTTTTGCTAAAAGTACTTTTGACGTTTACTTAAAATTATTTATTAAGCACTTTATAATAGTTTATTTAAATTTTATAATATTAAATATAATAAAAAGTATCAAAAATACTAAAATTATTTGTATTTGATCAAAAGCAAAAGCAAAAAGTTATTTTTAAATTAATAATAAAAGCACTTTTTCACGAAAAAGTGAGGTGAGAATACAGGCCTATTATTTGTTTACAATTACATTTTATTTTATAAATTAACAATTCACAATTACGTACTAAATGAATTTCAAACTTATTGGTATTAATTTATTAATTATTACTAATTTATTCGAGCGAAAATCAATTAAAAATTTATTATTAGTTTTATTTCGAATGAATATAAATTGTCTCGAAATGTTTTGGCGTTGTTCGGCTATTATAAGTTTCAATTTCTTTACAAAGGATTTTAATTTAGAGTAGTATCTTGTATCTAGTACATCACCATTTTATTTTTGTTTTCTACTTTCGTATTTATCAAAAATTATAAAATTATAAAACACACAATAAAAGTTATTACTTAACATATGATTTTTTATAATAAAAAGAAACATGTTTTAAAGACAAATTTAATCATATAAAATTAGTTGGCAAATATTAAATATTAAATAATTTTATTTCGAATTTAATGATGGATAAAGAAAACCGATAAATTTTGATTTATTAATAAAAGAAATTTAATAACTTGATAAAATATATTTTATTTTTTATTTAAATTTGAAATTTTCAGATTGATTATTGTAATAAAATAAGGATAGATTTATATTAAAAATTAGGGTTTTGCATTATTTGCAATTACGTATATAATATTTTAAAACGATGAAATAGTATTTTTCATCTTATTCATAAATGGAAAATACTTGTACTATTAAAAATATAAAATAATGTATAGATGAGAATTATGATTAAAGTACTTAGAAATAATTATGCAACCAGTATTACACAAAAGTATTGCATATATTTATTATTTAAAAAAAACAGTTTTTTAATTAAATGCTCGATAAATATATTGTCATAGTGTGGCTTATTGCACTCAGTAAAATTTACTATATTAAGGCAAAATATTGAAAGATTATATTAAAACACTATCATAACAGATTTTATTCAATACCTATTAAAAATAATAAACTGTTGTTTAAAAATAAATTTTAATAAAAGGAAAATGAATAAATACAGGTTATTAATTTTTAAATTATTAAATTTAACATGCTACTTTTCTAAATATTAATTACAAAAAATTTTTTTGTTGATAAAAATATGCCAAAAAATGTATTTTTTTATTTTTTTCGTAAAAGTACAAATAATACTCAATTTTTTAATAATATAATTAGAAATAAATAACAAATTTGTACTTAAATTGCATGTGTATATTTCAAGAAAAATTTTCCAAACTTAATTGTTTAAATTTATCATCATTAAACTGTTCAACGATTATAGTATTTTTCGTATTATTTTTCAACTTATCACCATAATCGAGCATTAATGCACCACGGCCATCTCCTTGATATAAAGCTTGCACATAATGCTGTGACGCTTGCACAACAATACTGGGTTCTAATATTACTGACATTGCTTTCGCATCGCATGGATTCCAACGTTTTGTTTTCGATAACGAAACTGCTTTGATAGCATTTAGAAAATGAACGATAGGACTGTTAACTTTTGCCAAAACATCGAGTCGCCATTTTTTACTATTTACTGCATTTTCGATACAAGTTTCCCATGGAAATGTTACAACTGGCGCGGCGGTCCGTCTGTACTGAGTAAGATGTAATTTGATTCGGGATCAAAAAATGCGTTAAATTCTTTACCGGGACGAATGTTGCCTACGCCTAAAAGAATTAATTAAAAACATTTAAGAACATCTCGAAAAAGATTTATCTCTATAAAAAAATGTTTTTAATTTTTTTTTAATAATTAATGAATATAGAAAATTTTATCGCAAAAACTATATAATGCAATAAATTTATATAATATATTCTTTAGATATAAAATAGTGCATGATGTATACAATTTTGAAATGGTATCTGAATTCACGTTTTAGTAATAAATATGTTACTATTTAAAAATTACATATTTTATCAGTTAAAATTTTACAAAATTATTTGTCACTAACAGTAATAATATTATTTATTGCTAAACAAAAAGTTTTAAAAAATAAATTTTTAATTTTGACATATGTTTAATAATTTTATATTTGAATTTTCCGCAATTGTATTGTTACATTCCGTATAACACAGAGTAATTAAAAAGTGATTTCTGTTTTCTAACTCAATCTCTAATTATTTTATGTTTTAATACAACATGGAATAATATCATTTACAGCAATTACAGTAATTACATACTTATATGATAGTTGACACAAAAAAGTTTTTGGGCTAAATATAACTTTACTGTTATGTAATCGATTTTCTTCAAAGTATACATATCGTTAATTTCGCACATTTTATGAATATAAATCGTAAAATTTTAGTGTGGAAATGATATTTACAATGTTAAAACTTATTTTAAAAACTTGTTTTTAACATAGGTTATACATAAGACGAATTTTCCGCAACTAATCGTATCAGTTCATCGCCTGCGTGTTCTGACTTAGCTTCCGATAATTGAGATCGGGTACATCGCCGAATCCATCTTTACCGTAAAAACAGTCAGATTCTGGAGTGACTCTCAGTGAATTATAGGCACCGATATAGATGAGTATCTTTAAATATTGTAGAATGATTGAGATTGTAATTATGTATTAAAGTTAAGAAAGCATATTTTCTATAGTCGAGCTGATTTTATGAGAAAATTATGAATTCTTTAGACTTTTATTAATATAAGATGAAATAATTAATGTTATTAAATGGTTTCGAGCTGTTAGATAAATGAAATTCCGAATGGTGAATAATAATGTCAAAATAATAAACTTACGTCTGTACGATTGATAACTCTTAAAGTTTTTAAAACATTGATGGTATCACTTGATCAACATTTGTATTTCCATTGACACAGGTTATCGCAAGCACATCTGGATAATTTTGATTCGTCTTTGCTAAAGCTAATAAAATTACCATGGCATCATCTACGCCACCGTCTACATCGATTATAATTTTTTTTGGGTTGATTGTAATAATAGATACGTAACTAAAATATATAGTAAATTAAAAACCATATATTTTGCAATGCTAAAAAAATATGAAACAGATTGAAGTAGAATTTTCTAAATTTTATTTTTAAAACTTGGAATTACAGTTAGAGATGCAAATTCTTTTTGAAAGATTGGGAGTCTTTTATATATATATATATATATATATATATATATATATATATATATATATATATATATACAGGATGGTCTAGAATAATGTACCGTAATTGCTAGAGCTGATAGTACTTCAAAAATAAGCGTACCTTTTTATATACACTTTTTTCCAAAACTCAATAATAAGGGAAATATTAAATAAGTTGAGAGACAAAATCGAGCAAGAATTTACAAACTTACAAAACAATGCAGTAACATTAAATGGAATAATGCTTTCACTAAATAAAAGAATCAGATTGTATATACAACAAAATGTAGGACTTTTTGAACATCCGCTGTAAAACATAATTTTGGTGACTAATTAATATTACTAATGTATAATTCTTTTGAAAGTTGTAAGTGTAAAGTGTTAAAAAATGGTTTTTATTTCACCCTTTTACAGGGTTGTATCTCCCTTATTATTGAGTCTTGGAAAAAAGTGTATATGAAAAGGTACTCTTATTTTTGAATGTACTATCAGCTCTAGCAATTACGGTACATAATTCTGGACTATTTTATATATATATATATATATATATATATATATATATATATATATATATATATGTAAATATATATGAATAATTTTGGAGGTATAAATCTGACATCCGATGAGTTGATGAAATACTATGATTGAGAAAGTGTTTTGAGTGAGTGAATGTTTCCAAGTAATAGAAGAGCATATATGAGAGGTGTCATAAATGTGGACAAAGCAAAAGTTACTTGTCTCGATAGGAATGTGTGGAGGAAACTAATTTCGGGATAGTGGAAAGAGCTTGTGCCACATTCTTTTGGATATATGACGTGATTTTGTATGTATGTAAATATTTATAATTTAAAATAAATTTTTAACAATAACAATATTAAATATTTTATGTAGAAGTTTATTATATTTTACTTGTACAGTATTACATTTATTTTTGTTAGTTTTGTTATGTAGTATTTTTTATCATAAAATGTGTAATCGATAAAAAAAATATTTTAACTCAAATTCGTATTTCGATTTAATTTTCAATTATGACTTCAATTTTAAGTTTAATTCTGATTTATATTAGCTAGAAAATGTTTATTTTTATTTATTAAAATAGTTGTAGATAAATAAAATTCTTGAAATCAAAGCTGATAATTCCAATTACAGTACAAGCTTCAATTGAAACGTGAGTTTAAATCTAAAAATTGTAATCATTGTAATTAAAAATATTTGACAAAATTGATATATAACAAGATTAGAAGTATATGGGTAAACCCATATATAGACCACTTTGACATTTCTCAAAAAGTTCGCAACACTGTATTTTAACAATATAATAATTTATGTGGGCACTAGGAGAAACTTTTCTGAAAATTTGATCAAAATCGAATAAATAATGTAGCCACAATGAATTTTTAAAAAATTTGTGATTTTTTTGTCGATAAGTTGACAACACTGTATTTTGTTAAAATTGCATATTTTATTTATATACTAGGAGAAACTTTTATGAAAATTTGATTAAAATCGGTTAAATAAAATGGTCGTAATAAATTTTTAAAAATTTTACTAATTTTTTTCTCGGAAAGTTGGCAATACTGTATTTTGTTAAAATTACATAAATTATATGAATACTAGGAGAATCTTTTGTAAAAATTTAAGTAAAATCGGTTAAATAACATGGCCATAATAAAATTTTTAATACTTTAGTAATTTTTTTCTCGAAAAAAAGGCAACACTGGATATTAATAAAATTATATAATAAATGGAAGTATTAGGAAAATCTTTTTTGAAAATTTTATCAAAATCGGATAAATAACGTAGCCAATATGAATTTTTAAAAACTTTAGTAATTTTTTTCTCAGAAAGGTGGCATCACTGGAAAAAAATAAAACCACACGACCATGTTGGGTACTAGACAAATTTATCCTGAAAATTTCATTAAAATCGGTTGAACCGTCTAGGAGGAGTTCGGCCACAAAATTTTGACTTACGACCGAGCGAGCGAGCTGACGACGCACACACATACACCCACATAAACTAAGTTCAGATTCGTCATCTAGGGACTATATGAAAAATTTCTATACAAATTTTTTTTTTTAAATGTTACAGACACCGTACCAAACGCTATACCACTTTTTCCTTGCAGTCAAAGTAGTAAAAATGTGATCTAGTCAGTTATTTGTTACCTAGTAACTTGTTTCTATGTTTTGTTATTTACTCTAATGTCATTTGAAACAGTTTATTCTGATATAGATGAGCATTGAGTTTCAAAATTGATAATATAAAATTTGGTTAAAATTTAAAAAAAAATGGCTTTAAGTTGTAGTTCTGTATTAAATTAAAATTAATTAATTTAATTAAAAATGATACAAATGACATATATAGTAAATAAACAGAACATAGAAACAAGTAAGTAACTTATTTCTATCTTCTAATGGAGATGTACGTTGAGTAAGTCGAAATTTTGATTATTAATAAAAATTAATTCAGAACTACAATCTAAAGTTGTTTTATTTTAATATAATTTGTTATGAACAATTTTTTACTGTTAAAATTTTTATGTTTTTGTTACTTATTTTGTTACCTAGTAACTTGTTTCTATATTCTTTTTGTATCTGTCAATTGTATCATTTTTCTTCCTGATGAAGATATACGTAGAGTACGTCGAAACATCTATTAATCAATAAAAATTAATACAGAACTAATACCTAAAGCTGATTTATTTTAATATTTTTTATAATTTCTGAAAAAAATGTCAATATTTTAAAAATTCCAGGTTTATTAATTTAAATGGATAAAAATAAATATAAGAACACAGTTGGGTTTTTGTCTTCCGGGATTGATAAGACGTATTGTTTGTGACTGATATGAATTTCGCTACCATAACATTTTAAATAAACTAGTAAACAAATTTGTTTTATAAAGTTTATTAATTTTGTGTTAAACTTATTTTCAAAATTAAATTTCAACATAAATTTAAGAAATGAAATAGAAAAACGCGTCTATGTATTTAAATAAAAACTTTGTTATTTTAATATCACAATACAAAGAACAACTAAATTTACTTATACAATTGGTCTTACAATAGTAGATCAATTGAAGAAAAAATAATAAATAAAATAAAATTTTATTATTGAATTTTAATCGTTTTCCGCATCCTCAATACCGAGTAACTTCATATAATGATTGTTTAATGCAGCCGCCTGCAACATTGCTTCTACAGACTGCTTAATTAAGCTATGCCATTTAGTAGCAACTTTCGTTTTATCGAAATTCGAATTCTTAGTGAAAGCAACAAGCGTATTGGTTGTCAATCGCACTTCTTTCAAATAATCCAGCATTTTCTTCAGGCTTGTAATTACAGCAGTTTCAGCAACTTCCAATGACATGGAATTGATAGTTTGAAAAGAAATATTACGATTAAAACTCTGTTGAATATCGGGCTGATATGAGCATTTACCATTTGTATCTTCGTCCAAGTCCACTCGGTTTGCGACAAATTCTTTAACTCTATCCGCATAGCGAAGCGTGTTTAACGAATGCTCACAAGAACTGACACCGGGGGAAACCATTGCAATCATGCATGTTCGAGAATTTTCACCTATAAAAGAATCCCGTAGTACCTGTGTAAGTTTACTACCACGAAATGGTAAATGAGCCTTTTTGAAACCAAGCGCACGAATGCATTCTTTGAGTGCTAACAGTGACTTATTGATATCAGCTCCTTCTTTTCTTGTAAGTTTATTGGCTGTTATTGTATCGGCACCGCGTTCATTGCCCGCGAGATCAATCAATGAGAATTTTCCGTGAAGCTTTTTCGTTTGACTGTTGTAGAGGTGGAATTGAAATACGGCATGCGAACGCGATGAATTTGTGTTTGCTGATGTTTTGCCCGATATACGATTACTGCTTCCCTTCTCAATTAATTCGAAAATCGCCTGAGTATTGTTGACTAATTTTTCTGATAATCCAACTACTTGTACAACACCTTTTCCATCTTCTAATACTCGTAGTGGCTTTCGTTGTGTTAAAAGATCGTATACTTTTGTACCATATATTTCAAAGAAGCTTATGGTAACGTACAGATTTTTTTTGGCATTTTTGGAATTATGTAGCAGCTTGAAAACGTCAGCTGCAGCTAAACCGTAGATACCATTTTGAAATTTTTGTGTTTTACCACAAAATTCTCCGCCCATTGTGTGTGTTTTACCAGCTCCGGTTTGACCATATGCAAAGCAGGTTGCCATACCGCCTTCAAAAATAGTTTTTATTAAGGGTTTGGCAGTGAAATGATAAACGATATCGTTGGTAGAATTTTCATCAAATGTATAATCGAACCTAAATAACTGATTCTCTAGATATTTAGTTAAATCGACTTTATTTTTCGGTTCATGAACAATCATTGTATCTTTGTTAGGTACCGTAATTACATCAATTTCCTTTTTTGTTTTTTCTTTTCGATTTAATGGTCGTTTTCGCACACAAACAGTTATTTGATTTTCTATAATTTGATCGGATAATTGTATTGGTTGAACTTCGATCATTTTGCGATATTCATCGACCATATGAGAAAATTGCCAATTCGGATTGTTTTGTTCATGTAATTGTATTCGATGACGTCGTTCTTCTCGACTTTCCAACTCCTTCATTGAATTACTAGTGAATTGTTTAGATCGTCTTGATTCTTGTAATGGAGACAAATATTCACTAGATATTAATGATTTTCTTTGTCTTCCTTGTGGTTCCGCTAATTCTGAAGTTTGTGTATTGTTTAATTTCCTGTCGTTTTGATCTATATTGCAATGAAAAATAAATTATAATTCAATATATTAAAGACAAATGAAATTTGTTTTTACCATTCTTACATATAATTATATACAAATACATAATTTATATTATAGTTGTAGTATTAGCTGTACACTGTAAAAATATATATCTTAAATTTATGTAAATTTACATAGGTTTTAATAGTAAAAAATAACAACATTTCATAATTTTATTGTAATAATTTATGTAATATTACAGAAATTTCTTACAGTGTAGCAGTCAGCAGGACAGTTGTTAAATAAAACTCATTTGTAGTTTCATAACTAAGCTTTCAGTAATTTTATTATTTTCGTCAGGGTATACAATATTAATCAATTAATAATATTAAAAATATTAATTTTTATTTTGTGCCATATTTACGGTACAATCGTATATTTAGCAATTTTTTTTTAAATACAGAAATAACAGAAACTACAGAAAATACAAAATACACACACAAAAACTAAAAAGCAGAAAATAATTATTTAAATTAAAAAAAATAATTAATTTACCACGTTTTTAAAACGGACTATAATTCCATACAGATGCTTGACTCCATAGAGATTGTCTTGAAAATGTGTGATTATGAATTTTTAATAGCTATAACAATACTTGTGAGATTTAAAACGAAAAAAGTGGATTGCAACGACAGCTACTCCCTACACTCTTTACTATTATCTATTGCATGCGCCCCACATTTTAAAAACGTGGTTTCTATATTGAAAATGTTTTTTTTTAATTAAATAATTATTTTCTGCTTTTTAGCATTGTGTGAATGTTCTTTATTTTCTGTAATTCCTGTATGTTAAAAAAAAAAAATTTGCTAAATACACAAATGTACGAAATTCATGAATATGGTACAAGAAAAAAATTAATATTTTTAATATTATTAATTAATTAGTTAATATTGCATTGTCATCCAATTAGCTGAGCTATGTTTAAAGTTTGAAGTCTCTAGCTCATCAGAAAGTCAGTTCAAAATCGATTGCAAAATTTGTATCAAATTGACAAAAAAACAGACAAAAAAACGATTTAATAAAAACGTGTTAAAATTTATTCGTTTTATAAACAATATCATTTATTGTAAATGCAAACGAGATTTTAAAATATTGTATTTGTCAAATTTTGATATTTTAGTAGTTTCTTGATAGATATAGGCAATAAAAAGAGTACTTACTTTTGAATTTAACCCATCTTGGCAGAGAACTATTTGACATATAGTTGGTAGCTGGAGTCCGTAATGGCATCGTTGTATTGGAATCAGGTGACGGCAGCCTAGTTTCATTCTTGATTCTATTACGATTTTTCTCTTGTAGATAAACAGAAGCTTTATTGCGTCGTAGGCGAGATGTTGTATGTCCCGATGTTAAACTCATTTTCGTTGATAGACAATCGAACAGAACGTCGTTACCAACAATCGATAGATGATTTTCGGACGAGAATGTTGCGAAAATAAGCGATGAATGAAATAGATTGATATACGGATCGAAAATTTAGTGTTTTAGATTGCAGAATAAATTGCTTACATACCCGAAGTAATCATTTAACATAAAAATACTTTGTTTTAATTTCCAACACGAAAATTTTACAAATGATTGTATAGGAAACAAAATTCGAAAAAAAAAGCACAGGCTACTTTCTGAACAATGTTATGTTATTATATCTGTCAGTTTAGTAACCAAGGATAGGCACGTATAAATACATATTCTTACTTCACTTTTAAAAGTGATTTTTGTGAAAAATACTTTTGACGTAGAATTTAAAATTACTTATTAAACAATTTTAATTAGTTTATTTGAATTTTATAATATTAAATATTTGATAAGAGTTACTAGAAGAAATTGATCCGTATTCTCACCTCACTTTTAAAAATGATTTTTGTCAAAAAAAATCTTGACATTTACTTAAAAATACTTATAGAAGAGATAGAAGTAAAAATTTATTTGAAAACAAAAAATAAAAGCACTTTTTTATAAACGAAAGAGGCGGAATATGAGCCATTGTTTTTTATGGGTAAGAAACTATTTTTTACATTGAACAAATTTACGTTTTCTTTACGTAAGAAAATGTATAATATGTAAATAAAAGAATATTCATATTTGAATCACATTTATTTGGATTTATTTATTTTAATTTTTTCACAAATTTTTTGGAATTTATAAAATAGATAAATAATATAATACAATGTAAACTATGCATATACCTATAATAACCAAATTTCTACATACAATGTTTGCGTAACAAAAATAAAAGGAAAATGTTATTAAAATAACTGTTATGTTCGCGCGCTATTTTAAAGCGCGCACTTTTTCCGTTGCTATGACAACACAAAAAGAACAACAGTGTGAAAATAAATTATAGCAAAAATAAACATATACAGTTGAGTTGTCAATTACATTTTTTATAGTGAATCAATACAAATATTAAGCTATTCATTGTTATATTCTTAATGTGTAAATAAAAGTAACATATCTCCAAATTACGAATTATTCTTTAACTCAATATCTAAGAACTAAACACTACAATAACATATATCTATTTATAAAAATATTATTATAAAAAATATCATAAAATCAGAAACAATTATTGTGACACGTGGAACATATTTCTAATATAGAAAATAAATACATAATTAGTAAATTAATATTTCTTATAAATATTTTAAATCTAAATGCCATTAGAAATTTGAAAATTGACAAAAATTGATAAACGTAAAAATTAGGACATTAATACCTGCATGCATAAACATTTTCGTTAAAAATAATGGTTTGTTAAAATGTAAATTCTTGGATTCTGCAAGAAATTTCGTTGCAATTATATAGAAAGTTTACTTACGGAATCCAAGAATTTTTATTTTAACAAATCATTATTATTAATAAAAAATTTTATTCATACTGGCATAACAGTTTAAAATCGAAAGTTTGTTGGTCGATTTAAAGTTGATTTTACCTAAAGTTATTATTATGAAATCGTTTATTATGTGTAATTCAAAGACAGAAAAAAAAAAGTAAATTATGTTACAAAAAGTAGAAAGCGAAAATTATTGTGTTTTGGCCAAATATTTGTGGGCGAGGCAAAGCCGAGGTCATGCAATCTAGGCAAAATACAAAAACAGCTTTCTATTCCAAGTGACATCTATACGATTTTTTGTTCAAGAGATCTAAACGAAACTAAACTAAAAATAAATAGAACTACATATCAAGTAACCATAACCTTACTAACAGTTGTAGAATAGTATGTATATGTATAGATTGTTCAAATTTAAATTTAAACAAAAATAAACAATACAATTGTCCAATTATTTTAACTTAGCCTAATAATTTTTCATTAAAAATCAAATTAAATACACTTGACCGGGTTTCTTTGATCGAATACATAATTTCTGACAAATCTGATGGTGAACATTTGCATTTCTTGCACTTTTCGTGTTCATCAGGTCAAAATTTATCAATAACATTAAAATAAATAACAAGTACATAGCAACAAGTTACTATGTAATATATAAGTAACTAGATGGAAGCCAAAATTTTATGCTCAGTGCCTTCACAGTGTATTTTCAAATTTTACATCATAAAGATATAAATAAAAATAAATAATTACCAGAATTTTATTCCAAAACAATTTTTATATTAATAAAATGATACAGTTTAAACATTTTGATTATTATGTATTCAATTACATATAGGTGTAATATTACATTATGCTATTTGAATTAATTTCATTATAATAATAAGATTTTTACGTGAGGTATGTGGTGTAAATAGGAGAGATCGGGTACGAAATAGATTAGTGTATGATGAGTGTGAAATTGAAAAAAATGTTGTAGCAGAAGTTGCCGTGTTAGAGTCAGTTAAAATTTTGATTTCATCTTGAGCAAATGTGTAAGAAACATTTGAGTTAAAAAAGATTTATATAAATGATTTTGAAGGTATACGTTTGCCAGTGGACGTCTGATGAGTAGATGAAGTGGTGTATGGTTAAGAGAGTGGCTTGCGTGAACGAAAGTTTCCAAATAGTAGGAATAAGAGAAGTTGGATGGAGCTAAAGTTGCTTGACCTGGATATATATGAATGTTTGGAGGAGGCTGATTTCGGGATAGTGGAGAGTGAGTGTGTGCCACATACTTTTGAATACATTGCGTGATTGTGTATGTATGAATGTATGTATGTAGTTTTTTTTTAAATCACTAGTGATATTTTCAATAAATTTTTATATGATAGACTGAAACAAAAAGACGAATAGAGTTTTAGGTACGGTGTCTGTAACGTTATCAAAAAAAAAAATTAAAATACATAGAAATTCTTTATATAGCATCTAGATGACGAATCTAAACATAGTTTATGAAGGTGTATGTGTGTGCGCCATCAGCTCGCTTGCTCGTTCGTCAATCAAAATTTTGTGATCGCAACTCTTTCTAGACCGATTTTAATAAAATATTTTAGGTTAGTTTTATTTAATGCCCAAGATGATCATATGGTTTAACTTTTTTCCGTGATGCCAACCTTCTAAAATAAAAATTACTAAAATTTTAAAATTTATGAAGGATATATTATTTTTGACCAAATTTCCAAAAAAGATTTTTTTAGTTCTCGCATAAATTATATAATTTTAATGAAACACATTGTTGCTAACTTTTCGAAAAAAAAATTATTATAGTTTTTAAGAATTTGCTATGGCTACATTATGTATCCGATTTTAATCAGATTTTCACAAAAGATTTTTTAATGCTTACTTACATAAATTATATAATTTTAATAAAATACAGTGTTGTCAACTTTCCGAGAAAAAAATACCGAAATTTTTAAAAATTTATTATATTTGTTTTTCTTTTGTTTTTGGTGCGCACATACGTTGTATAATTTTACTAAAATTGATACCTGATGAAAACGAGCGTTGAGTTTCGTCGAAACGTGGATTTTAAATAAATTTTAATACAAAATGTGAACCTAAAGCACTAATATTTTATTTTACATTATACTATTTTTTCTTTTCTTTTTTATTTACCATAAAATAAACGTTTAAAAATATATGTAATTTAAAATTGCACGCAATATAATTTATAGTTTAAAGTATTTAAACAGGTAAAATGTAAAATTTCAAATATTTTACCTGCAAGATTCTACTAACGAATAATAATTGCAATTCTTTAGTTAATTACCTAGAATATAAATATTTAGTTAAATGTCAGAATGAATATATATATAAATAACATATGATTGTTTTGCGGTAACGAAATATCACATATTTCTTTATATTTTAGAAATTCCAAATGATGACATAAAATAATTGTATAGAAAATAAACCATGGTTTATTACATTAAATTCCTATGAAATTTCTTAAATTTATCAAGTTTTACTTCCTCTATGATATCGAACTGTTGCGGTTATTATCAGCCAAAAATATTATTCTAGCAAATGTATTATTAATACTTTTTTTTTTATTCTAATACATATTTTTTAAGTATACTCAGATAAAATTTATTTTTTTATTAATCAATGTGTTTCCTCTGATACCACACATTTCAAGTTTATTAAACAATATATTATGATTGATACAGTCGAAAAGTTTAGTAAAATCTAAAAAAAATTGAAAATACATATTTACCTGAATCCATATTAGAATAAACAAAATGAAGTAATGATTCCAATGCACTTGTTGTTGACTTTTTTGCAGTAAAACCATGTTGATCTGAAGTGAGAATATTATTAGTAGTTAGCCATTGTTTAATTCGATTTGCCATCTTTTCAATTATTACTTTTGAAATTACCGGTAAATGGAAAATTGGTCTGTAATTTTCAATTAATACCTTGCTACCTTTTTTATGAATTGGCACAATACTAGCTGTCTTTAAGAAACTTGGAAATTGACAGCAAGAAAATGATTCATTAATAATGTCTGTTAAATGTAAGAAAAAAGTGTCACAAACATGTTTAAGAAAAATAGAACTTAAACCGTCGTTTCCAGTCGACTTAGACTGTTTCAAACTAATAATAATATTTCTCACTTCACTGTATGTAACAGGATACAAATACATAGATTTATTTATTTTATGACACTGTTTGGCATTAGAACTATTACTTGGTATGTTATTATGTGTATTTGATTGTAACAAGTCAATGAGTGCATTTACAAAATAATTATTAAAGTTATTTGTAATTTCAGATAAATTATTGATAGTTTTATTATTTAATTTCCAATCAAGTGTTTGAAACCGTAGATTTAAAATATTGTTTTTAATTATTTGCCAAATAAATTTAGATTTATTATGAGCATTCTCTAGTTTTCTGAAATTAAATTCTAATTTGGCATTATAGAGTGTTTTATTAAATATGTTATCATTACTGCTATTAGCAACATGATACAAGTCAAAAAGATTATCTTTAAGATTATTTATATTTTCGTTAATCCAGGTGTTTTTGAAAGTACGATTTAATTTTTCTGACTTTGAAACAATAGGAAAAGCTGTACTAAAACAGTAAATAATATGCTCATGGAATTTAGTATTCATTTTGTCAATATTATTTTCGTTTTATACAGAAAACCAATCTACCTGATTTATTTAATAGGCAAAGTAATTATAGTTGATACTGCTGTAGACTCTAGTTATTATATTTAAATTGTTTTGAGATTATTTTTTTTTCATTTTGACTATTAACAGCTGACCTGTGTGATCAGAAAGAATTGTGTGAATAACCTTAGATGAAATTAATTTGCTTCTTATATTTGTACAAATATTATTAATACATGTAGATGACGTTGATGTTATTCTTGTTTATTAATTATCTTTATTTTTCCTAATAAGTACGGATGTCGAGTTCAACGAAACGTCAATTATTAATAAATATATGAATGCTAAACTTAATTAAACCTAAAGCCGTTTTATTTTAGTATAATGAGTTCTGAAAGATTTTTTACTATACTATATTATATTTACCTTCTCAATATTAAAACAAAGATATTTAGCGATTTTATCAAACTAATTATGTTTTTATTTATTAAAGAGAATATACTCCTGTTAAATATTCTTTGGTAATATTCATAAGTAGTTAAATATTTGTAGCTATAATAAAATAACTTTTTGTTGGAAATGAAAAATTATTTTTTATATTGGCTGGTACTACAAGCTCAGTTTTTGCGAGTTTTGGTTTATTTGTTTATTTTTTCTCTTATGGCAGTTGCATTATCTTAAAGCCGGTATTAGTTAAAATTAATTTTAAAACTGAGCTCGCATTACGAGCTATTTTACGTTTTACTGTATATTTATGCAACCTGCGTTTCTGAAACGTTTTTATGGTTACATACATATTTAAAATACCGAGTTATTTTGTTACATGTAGATGCACCAAGGTTTTGAAAACTTAAGTTTAATATTTGTCGTATAATGTTAACATCGATATTTGTAATAAAAGATTAAAAGATTTTAATATTTTTTGCCACATAAAGTGAATATTGGAGTATGGTAAATAATTTCATAAGAAAACTGTGCAAATCTTTTTAAAACGGTAACTCGAAAATGTAAATAATTTTTTTTTTAAATAATTGTTCGTATTACGAGTTTTTTGATTTTAAAATTGGTTTTAACTCATATTGGTTTTAGATCTGTCAGAAGAGCTGGAGTAAACAAATAAACTAAAACACCTAAAAACCGAGCTCATAATAACAACTTATATGTTCATAAAATATATTAATACTATATATACAATATATATATATATATATATATATATATATATATATATATATATATATATATATATATATATATTAGAGTGGGTCGAAAAAAATAGATTTTGCCGGCTGGGTTCTAAAATGAAAATATTTATTTAATATAAAAATATGCAAAATATCAAAAAAAAAATTTTATAGGTATTGTTCTGGGCACAACATATCCAAAGATCAGCCATCTTTTACCAATATGTTCAGAGATATAACTGATAAACTAAAAAATGTGCTAAAAATGGAATTTTTGAGGGCTTCGCCAGCCCTCTAAACAAATTTTTTTTTATGTTCTGCATGTTTTTATATCAAATACTTTCATTTTAAAACCCTGCCAGCAAAATCTATTTTTTTAATATTAATGTCAAAAGATAAATTTTTGTTCTTTGGTCCTGAACCTGCGTTATGATTAATTATAATGTTATTAAATTCCCTATCAGGTTCGTTATTGTTTTTAACAATGACGCGTTTCGACTTTTCAGTCATCTTCAGATTATTCTGATCTTGGTCCGTGTTGTGGTTCAAGTGAACTATTTTTTTCGATATACCTGCTTTTCTATTGGAAACTTTCACCCATGCAAAACAAAACACTGTCAATCATAGCAGTCCAATTACTTATCGGACGTCCACGCAAACGTATAGCTTCAAAATCATTCATATAATTTATTTTTTATTAATAATAATTAATGCAAAACTAAAATCCTGAATCGTTTTATTTTAATATAATTAGTTCTGAAAATTTTTTTTACTATATTAGTTCTTTTTCTAAGTATTTAATTTTATTTTAAAATTATATTTTGAAAAAAATATTTATAGCACTTTTTATTTATTTGATCAAAATAAAAAAAATATTCATATGATTTAATTAAACTTACAACAAACCATGAAAACTATTTTATTAATATTTCATATATAATCTAATATATTATACATTTGTCATAAAAATAATCACCATATCTAATAGTATTTAAAGAAAAAACACATTGCAGAGTATTTCCAACAATTTTTTTTAGCGTTTTCCAGTTCAAAGAGATTGTTGTGTATTTTCGGCTTCATTATAATAACGCAGTGTGCAGCACGCGCGTCAGTTAATCGGACTTGTCTTCGGACAATAATACCCTCAGGCTTTTCATCAGACGACAAAACAAAGACTCAACTGTACTTTACCGGCAATTTTCGATAATTACCATGTCCACTTTAACTGGCCACTGTAAGCCGCTCGAAAAACATCTCTTTTATAGGATTTCAAGCTACGAATGATGATTTCAATCTACTTTTCCTCCTACTGTGTCCCTTGTTCTTCTGCATCAAGCGTTGTTTACTGTTTTTTTTTTGTTCATTTAGATTTATAAGAGCAAAAAATAATTCAACAAGCGCATTACATAAATCTTTTAATATTCTTTCGAAATAATTAGGTAAAAAATATACAGTGGATTACCTACAGTACAAAAGCACAGTTAGTTAGATCTGTGACAAAAGTTTTACTGAAACATAAAAACTGTAATATTTCCTATTTATGATTGTGAGCTAGTCTGCCATCTGTTGAGTAGACGTTGTATTTGCGTTTTGTAACTTGCAAAATTTTTTATTTTAGTTTTGGGTTTCGCCACTAGATAGCAACACATGTATTTAAGTTTTATAAACGTGAACTATTGTAATTTCCTGAGGATTATAATTTAAAAAAATTATTTCCTGAGGATTATAATTAAAGAGATAATAAGAACAATGCCCAGATATCGATTGTTTTTTTTTGTCAGTAGCAAATTTAGAAATCCTAGTTAGAAATCTAAAATTATACAGATGTTGTACACAAAATATATAGTGAGAATAAAGAAGTTGCAAAAAAGTGAATTCAATATATTTTATATTTAAACAAAAAATATATTACCTGCTGATACTATATATAATTTAAAAAATCAAATTAATATAAATTAAAATTAATACTACACTGTAAAAAATGCAATATATATATATATATATATATATATATATATATATATAGTTAATACTCAAATATAATCATAAAGGAAATAAAAAAAAAAAATAAAAAAAATAATAATAAAATTTATATTTTTTGCATTTTAATTTTTTATTTTTAATAATTTTTCCTGCCAAACCAAAATGAGTTAGAGAAAAAAGTTACTTATTTATTATGTAGCTAATTTTTTTCTCTATTTTACTGAATTTTTTCAAATTTTTTGGAGCAAATTTTGAAAAAATCCCAAGGGTGCAGCTTATGTTTAACTTTAAATATCTCGAAAAATAGTGACTTTATCGTTACGAAGGAATAGTATGTTTTTTGCACACAAAATATTGGAGAATCGAAAAATAGTGCTAAAATGACAATTCCGCCAGTGGCGTAGAATTTAGGAAGAATCAATCTCTCACTTGCCCCTGTTGTACGCCACTGGCAGTAGCCAGAAACTTTTATTTAACATAATTTAGTATGGTGTACGGTACCTACACTTTTTGCCAAATTTGATAAAGATACGTCAAATAGTTTTAAAGTACTGGGCAAAAATCGTTTTTAAATTTTTAATTAAAACACCCTGTAGCTCAGTAAGGAGCCACATTTTATCTAAGTGTTTTGGGTCAAATCTTCATATTCTGAGCCCAGGATACTCCAGTTAAAATTAGGAATAGTTATTCTGTTACATCCTGTATATATATATATATATATATATATATATATATTTACATCCTGTATATATATATATATATATATATATATATATATATATATATACAGGGTGTAACAGTATAACTATTCCTAATTTTAACTGGAGTATCCTGGGCTTAGAATATGAAGATTTAATGCAAATCACTTAGATAAAATATGGCTCCTTACTGAGCTACAGGGTGTTTTATATAAAAATTTAAAAACGATTTTTGCCCAGTACTTTAAAACTATTTGACGTATCCTTATCATACTTGGCAGGAAATGTAGGTACCGTACACCATACTAAATTATGTTAAATAAAAGTTTCTGGCTACTGCCAGTGGCGTACAACATGGGCAAGTGAGAGGTTGATCCTTCCTAAATTCTACGCCACTGGCGGAATTGTCATTTTAGCACAATTTTTCGATTCTCCAATACTTGCTGTGTAAAAAACATACTCTTCCTTTGTAACGATAAAGTCACTGTTTTTCGAGATATTTAAAGTTAAACATAAGCTGCACCCTTGGGATTTTTTCAAAATTTGCTCAAAAAAATCTCAAAAAATTCAGTAAAATAGAGAAAAAAATTAGCTACATAATATCTAAGTAACTTTTTCTCTAACTCATTCTGGTTTGGATGGAAAAATTATTGAAAATTAATATTTTTTGCATTTTATTTTTTTTATTTTCAATAATTTTTACAGCCAAATCAGAATGAGTTAGAGAAAAAAGTTACTTAGTTATTATGTAGCTAATTTTTTTCTCTATTTTACTGAATTTTTTCAGATTTTTTTGAGCAAATTTTGAAAAAATCCCAAGGATGCAGCTTATGTTTAACTTTAAATATCTCGAAAAACAGTGACTTTATCGTTACAAAGGAAGAGTATGTTTTTTACACAGCAAGTATTGGAGAATCGAAAAATTGTGCTAAAATGACAATTCCGCCAGTGGCGTAGAATTTAGGAAGGATCAACCTCTCACTTGCCCCTGTTGTACGCCACTGGCAGTAGCCAGAAACTTTTATTTAACATAATTTAGTATGGTGTACGGTACCTACATTTCCTGCCAAGTATGATAAGGATACGTCAAATAGTTTTAAAGTACAGGGCAAAAATCGTTTTTAAATTTTTATATAAAACACCCTGTAGCTCAGTAAGGAGCCACATTTTATCTCAGTGATTTGCATTAAATCTTCATATTCTGAGCCCAGGATACTCCAGTTAAAATTAGGAATAGTTATTCTGTTACACCCTGTATATATATATATATATATATATATATATATATATATATTTATATATATATAAAACAAAAATATAATGACTGATAATTATTTTAGATGTCTGTGGATAATGGGTTTTGCAGTCAGAAAATTTGGGATAGATGTTAAATAAAACTCATTCAAGTTTAGAAGGCAAGATTTCGATTGTATTCAAATCTTCTTCAAGGCCTCTGAAACATTATGGAAAAATGCAAAATACATCGTAGTTTCTTTATATTCTTAACAAATAAAAACAATATGCGAAATTTAATGCAATAACAATATGTAACGTCAAAATTTATAAAAATTGTACAACATAAGTTAGAAATGAAATAAAAATAAAAAAATAAAAAATAACTTACGAAACTAACAGAGTCTTTTTTACAACATGGAAACCATGTAATAGAATATAATAATGTAAAATATAAACCATAAAATAAACAACTTAATTAAAACAAAAGTCAGAATTATAAAAAACATAAGTAATTGATCATGGATATTCAATACATCTGTCAAAAATTAATTTGTCAAAATAACAAACGTTCAGTTAATAACGAAATGAACATGTTAATTAATTAATGAACTGAGTCAATTTAGGTGCGTTTTATAAAAATATTTTAAACTGATAAACGTATATATATATATATATATATTGAAACGGGACCAACCCTGGCGGAGAATTTTTTAGTTTTTTTCTTCTTTTCAACAAGTAGTATTTACTTATGTTATAATTATTAAATCGTAGCTTACAATATTAGTCCTGTATTATATCTGCATGTGTTTATGAGTAAAGATTGTATAATTTCTTCCGTATTAGAAAAATGCAATTAATCCGGCGCTGAGAATAGTTAACGCACTTGCAGCTGTTATCCAAATTCTTCGCTGTGTGGAGTCTAATTGTTTTTGTATTTGTCTTATCTTTTAGCTTTGATGTATATGTGTGCATTTGCGCTTTGTAATTATGACAATAGATAAATGTTTTGTCTATTCATTTTATTATTGAATATTTCTTTATGTTATAATATTATTCTTTTGTGAACAATTTGAATGAATACAATGTAGAAATTATGTTAACTCTGTTAGTGCATTAAATAAATATATGTTGTTTAGTATTAAATTAATCAGGAAATTATGAGGAATACAACTATGATAATTAAATTGAGATGTAATGTTTTTTTTAGTTAACGAGTGTCTAATAAGTTATTTTGTCACTATTTAGAGATACGCAGTGTTTCGTCCGGGGCATACTTCCCCCTCTAGCAGTTCCCGGGCCGAACGTTTCAGCCAATAGGAACGGAGCATTCTGTTTTGTGACCATATTTGGTAATGTTCCTTCGCATGTATGACGAAGTGGGGAGCCTACTGCCTTTATAAGAGCTAACCGCGGGCTGGCTCGAGGATTAGGATTCTGATTCTAGGATTGGAATCTCTAGTCCCATGGTACCTTACACATACGCACCTACACGTTTACACACTGACTGACCATCATACTCTTGGCTAGTGACGTCATAAAGACGAGCGTTGGCAATTGTGTGTTTGTGAAGTTATTTACACTTTGACTGACCATCATACTCTTGGCTAGTGACGTCATAAAGACGAGCGTTGGCAATTGTGTGTTTGTGAAGTTATTTACACTTTGACTGACCATCATACTCTTGGCTAGTGACGTCATAAAGACGAGCGTTGGCAATTGTGTGTTTGTGAAGTTATTTACACTTTGACTGACCATCATACTCTTGGCTAGTGACGTCATAAAGACGAGCGTTGGCAATTGTGTGTTTGTGAAGTTATTTACACTTTGACTGACCATCATACTCTTGGCTAGTGACGTCATAAAGACGAGCGTTGGCAATTGTGTGTTTGTGAAGTTATTTACACTTTGACTGACCATCATACTCTTGGCTAGTGACGTCATAAAGACGAGCGTTGGCAATTGTGTGTTTGTGAAGTTATTTACACTTTGACTGACCATCATACTCTTGGCTAGTGACGTCATAAAGACGAGCGTTGGCAATTGTGTGTTTGTGAAGTTATTTACACTTTGACTGACCATCATACTCTTGGCTAGTGACGTCATAAAGACGAGCGTTGGCAATTGTGTGTTTGTGAAGTTATTTACACTTTGACTGACCATCATACTCTTGGCTAGTGACGTCATAAAGACGAGCGTTGGCAATTGTGTGTTTGTGAAGTTATTTACACTTTGACTGACCATCATACTCTTGGCTAGTGACGTCATAAAGACGAGCGTTGGCAATTGTGTGTTTGTGAAGTTATTTACACTTTGACTGACCATCATACTCTTGGCTAGTGACGTCATAAAGACGAGCGTTGGCAATTGTGTGTTTGTGAAGTTATTTACACTCTGACTGACCATCATACTCTTGGCTAGTGACGTCATAAAGACGAGCGTTGGCAATTGTGTGTTTGTGAAGTTATTTACACTCTGACTGACCATCATACTCTTGGCTAGTGACGTCATAAAGACGAGCGTTGGCAATTGTGTGTTTGTGAAGTTATTTACACTCTGACTGACCACCATACTCTCGGCCAGTGACGTTATAGATACGAGCGTTGGCGATTGTGTGAGGGGAAGGTCCATTTACACACAGACACAACACCCTATATTTATGACATGATAATGTTATTTATATCGTTGTTTTCTGTTACATGTTTCGCTCACCAGATCAACCGTCGGCACTGGGGTCCCCCCCCCTAAAATTACATATTTTATACCATACAATAATAAAATGTTAAGATCTCATATATAAAATACATGTGACTGTTTAAACAAATCGCTAAGATATTTATTTAATGTGCAACATTGACAAATAAATGAACTTCACAGTTCAGGTTTATTTTTGACTTTTATTTTCGATAACTTTAAGTTCCGAAACCTCGCCATTTCACGACTCCTTAGAATTTGGGTTACTAGTATTTTAACATAACGTCGGGTCCTTATTTAGACGATCATAGCCATAAGTAAAATAGTAAATGTAAATTCTTCGTTTAGAAATTTGTAAAAAGTCAAATAATGTTAAGCTGCCGCGTTACAATTGGTGCCTACGACCAGAATGTGGAGTTTTTTGAAGCTGAAGTGGAGTGTTATCGGAACTTAAAGAAATGTATAGGAAATCGACGTAGAGCAGTACTATGGTGGAACCGCCAATGTTTCTATTTTGTTGCAGATATTTGGAGATAAGGGGAGCTGGAAAATCTTAGTGCCCGGGGGTGTAGGATGCTAATTACATTAACATTAATTTTTGTATCATTACGTTACAGATAATACGAACGAGATCAATTAGTAATTAACATGTTTAATTTTCAGTCACGGGCCTTATTTCACCAACTGGGAGTTGTTATTCACTTTCAAATGTATTTCAGTAAATAACAAGGGGGTGATTGAAACGGGACCAACCCTGGCGGAGAATTTTTTAGTTTTTTTCTTCTTTTCAACAAGTAGTATTTACTTATGTTATAATTATTAAATCGTAGCTTACAATATTAGTCCTGTATTATATCTGCATGTGTTTATGAGTAAAGATTGTATAATTTCTTCCGTATTAGAAAAATGCAATTAATCCGGCGCTGAGAATAGTTAACGCACTTGCAGCTGTTATCCAAATTCTTCGCTGTGTGGAGTCTAATTGTTTTTGTATTTGTCTTATCTTTTAGCTTTGATGTATATGTGTGCATTTGCGCTTTGTAATTATGACAATAGATAAATGTTTTGTCTATTCATTTTATTATTGAATATTTCTTTATGTTATAATATTATTCTTTTGTGAACAATTTGAATGAATACAATGTAGAAATTATGTTAACTCTGTTAGTGCATTAAATAAATATATGTTGTTTAGTATTAAATTAATCAGGAAATTATGAGGAATACAACTATGATAATTAAATTGAGATGTAATGTTTTTTTTAGTTAACGAGTGTCTAATAAGTTATTTTGTCACTATTTAGAGATACGCAGTGTTTCGTCCGGGGCATACTTCCCCCTCTAGCAGTTCCCGGGCCGAACGTTTCAGCCAATAGGAACGGAGCATTCTGTTTTGTGACCATATTTGGTAATGTTCCTTCGCATGTATGACGAAGTGGGGAGCCTACTGCCTTTATAAGAGCTAACCGCGGGCTGGCTCGAGGATTAGGATTCTGATTCTAGGATTGGAATCTCTAGTCCCATGGTACCTTACACATACGCACCTACACGTTTACACACTGACTGACCATCATACTCTTGGCTAGTGACGTCATAAAGACGAGCGTTGGCAATTGTGTGTTTGTGAAGTTATTTACACTTTGACTGACCATCATACTCTTGGCTAGTGACGTCATAAAGACGAGCGTTGGCAATTGTGTGTTTGTGAAGTTATTTACACTTTGACTGACCATCATACTCTTGGCTAGTGACGTCATAAAGACGAGCGTTGGCAATTGTGTGTTTGTGAAGTTATTTACACTTTGACTGACCATCATACTCTTGGCTAGTGACGTCATAAAGACGAGCGTTGGCAATTGTGTGTTTGTGAAGTTATTTACACTTTGACTGACCATCATACTCTTGGCTAGTGACGTCATAAAGACGAGCGTTGGCAATTGTGTGTTTGTGAAGTTATTTACACTTTGACTGACCATCATACTCTTGGCTAGTGACGTCATAAAGACGAGCGTTGGCAATTGTGTGTTTGTGAAGTTATTTACACTTTGACTGACCATCATACTCTTGGCTAGTGACGTCATAAAGACGAGCGTTGGCAATTGTGTGTTTGTGAAGTTATTTACACTTTGACTGACCATCATACTCTTGGCTAGTGACGTCATAAAGACGAGCGTTGGCAATTGTGTGTTTGTGAAGTTATTTACACTTTGACTGACCATCATACTCTTGGCTAGTGACGTCATAAAGACGAGCGTTGGCAATTGTGTGTTTGTGAAGTTATTTACACTTTGACTGACCATCATACTCTTGGCTAGTGACGTCATAAAGACGAGCGTTGGCAATTGTGTGTTTGTGAAGTTATTTACACTTTGACTGACCATCATACTCTTGGCTAGTGACGTCATAAAGACGAGCGTTGGCAATTGTGTGTTTGTGAAGTTATTTACACTCTGACTGACCATCATACTCTTGGCTAGTGACGTCATAAAGACGAGCGTTGGCAATTGTGTGTTTGTGAAGTTATTTACACTCTGACTGACCATCATACTCTTGGCTAGTGACGTCATAAAGACGAGCGTTGGCAATTGTGTGTTTGTGAAGTTATTTACACTCTGACTGACCACCATACTCTCGGCCAGTGACGTTATAGATACGAGCGTTGGCGATTGTGTGAGGGGAAGGTCCATTTACACACAGACACAACACCCTATATTTATGACATGATAATGTTATTTATATCGTTGTTTTCTGTTACATGTTTCGCTCACCAGATCAACCGTCGGCACTGGGGTCCCCCCCCTAAAATTACATATTTTATACCATACAATAATAAAATGTTAAGATCTCATATATAAAATACATGTGACTGTTTAAACAAATCGCTAAGATATTTATTTAATGTGCAACATTGACAAATAAATGAACTTCACAGTTCAGGTTTATTTTTGACTTTTATTTTCGATAACTTTAAGTTCCGAAACCTCGCCATTTCACGACTCCTTAGAATTTGGGTTACTAGTATTTTAACATAACGTCGGGTCCTTATTTAGACGATCATAGCCATAAGTAAAATAGTAAATGTAAATTCTTCGTTTAGAAATTTGTAAAAAGTCAAATAATGTTAAGCTGCCGCGTTACAATATATATATATATATATATATATATATATATATATATATATATATATATATATATATACTGGGTGTCCCATTTTAATCCGCCACCTGCAATAACTTTAAAATCGTGCATCGGACAAAAAAATGTTACGGATAAAAAGTAAATGGTTTCGAGGGGGACATCTGATGCAAAGACCCTTGCCCCTTCTGGACTCCCTGGGAGGCGGGAAAGAGGGGCAACTTTGAAATCTTAAATGGAACACCCTATTTTTTATTGTAGATTCTGATAGGCCATTAAAAAGTATGTAAATTTTATTTTAAGACTTTTTTTTATCTTTGATAGATGGCGCTGCAAACAGCATTTTTTTTTCTGTTTATCAATCTTTAATTTGAAAAAAAAAGTGTAACTAAGTACGATATTCAAGATTTTTTCAGTTCTTTGGGAAGAGGGGGGGGCAAGGGTCACTGGATCAAATATCTGATGCAGTGAAAACTGATAAACTGAGAAAAAAAATGCTGTTTGCAGCGCCATCTATCAAAGATAAACAAAAAGTCGTAAAATAAAATTTACATACTTTTTAATGGCCTATCAGAATCTACAATAAAAAATAGGATGTTCCATTTAAGAATTCAAAGTTGCCCCCCTTTTCCGCCCTCCCAGGGGGTCTGGAGGGGGCAAGGGTCTCAGCATCAAATGTCCCCCTCGAAACCATTTACTTTTTATCCGAAACATTTTTTTGTCCGATGCACGATTTTAAAGTTATTGCAGGTGGCGGATTAAAAAGGGACACCCAGTATATATATATATATATATATATATATATATATAGATAGATATATCATTTAAATACAGTTAATACTCAAATATAATCATAAAGAAATAATCTGAAAATGAAAAATTCATATCGCCTCGACCTGGGATCGAACCAGGGTCCTTCCGCTTGCCGGGCGAATGCTCTACCACTGAGCTATCGAGGACATTACAGATCAAGCGAATGAAACCTAATCATTTTCAGTACACATTCTATTCATAATTTTTCATAGTCAACAAATACGCAATATCATTAATTTTTAATGTCTAAATGCATATAAGAACTATACTTATGAAAGGTGTTGGTTCGTGCAATAGTGCAATAGTACATTAATCTGGTTAGTTGATAGATATATCATTTAAATACAGTTAATACTCAAATATAATCATAAAGAAATAATCTGAATAATAATAATAATAATAATATAAATTTTTCATTTTCAGACTTACATACTTTTTAATGCCCTATCAGAATCTACAATAAAAAATAGAGTGTTTTATTTAAGATTTCAAAGTTGCCCAATTTCCCGCCCTTCAAGGAGTCCAGAGGGGGCAAGAGTCTCTGCATCAGATGTCCCCCTCGCAACCATTTACTTTTTATCCAAAACATTTTTTTGTCCGATGCACGATTTTAAAGTTATTGCAGGTGGCGGATTAAAATGGGACACCCACTATATATTGATGATGCACGCTTAGAGTAGGTAGATCAATTTGTGTATTTGGGTAGTTTGTTGTCTAGAGATGGCTGTTTTGATCGTAAAATTGAAAGGAGAGTAAATGCTGGTTGCAAGGTTTTGGGTGCTTTGGGCACTTTTGCTAGAAATGTAGATAATCCCAAAGAAGCCCGTTTGAGTATATACAATGCAGTGTTGGTGCCTACGTTGATGTATGGTAGTGAATGTTGAGTTTGGTTGCAAAAGCATAAACGGAAAATGACTGCTGTGGAAATGAGATTTTTACGTGGTATGTGGTGTAAATAGAAGAGATCGGGTACGAAATAGATTAGTGTATGATGAGTGTAAAATTGTCGCCCAGTTGTATCTCTTATACTTTCAATAAAAAAAATTACGATAATAGGCTTTTTTTCAGCTTCATTTACCGAAAAACCTTCTTAAGCAATTTTTAGTCGTCAAACGTATTACTGCACTTACAAATTCGTCAGATTTGGCGATATGTGATTTTTCCTTTTCATCAAGTAAAATCGATACTAAAGAAAAAATTGCTTAAGTCAATCGACGAAGATGAAGACGATACAAGTTTTTAAACAAATGATAGAGAATAATCTACTCTACGCCTTTCACAAATAGAAAACAAAACTGCAGCGATGCATGAATGTAAACGAGGAATATGTACATTAATGAGGTCAAGAAACAAAATTGCTATAATTTTTTTTATGTCTCATGAGTAAAAAAAGCATAACATGCACAGCATACATAATGTTTAATATTCTTAAAATAGGTGTGAAAAATATTGCTTTATACCAAAATTATTGAATAAGCAAATAAAGTCGAATTAATTAATTAATTAACTTTCTTTATATTTTGACGTTTCCGCCATTTCGTTATTGCAACATTGCGCCTTTACATCACATTATAACTGTGATTAACTTTTTAACACGTTGATTAACTAATTATTAACATGATAAATATACTTGTAATAAAATATGTACTACATTATTAAGCACAAAGTTTTGATTTTCATTTAAAAATACTAATTTTAATTTGAACTAAATTATCTCAATTTATGTATTTTTATAGCAAATACAATAAACATAAACAAATAAGATTTACAAAAAGAACAAACAAACAAAAATTTGATAGAATATTAATCAAATATAAAGAGATTGTGCAACAAAAATGCAATGCAAAAATACTTGAATATAAATAAAATATTTATCAGAAAATATTGATTTTATTTTATTTTGTACATTTTTTCTAATTTTTTAATGTAAAATGTTAGAGTATCAAAATTAGTAGACATTTTGCCGAATATTTATTATATAAAATTAATTTGTTTGAAACTGTAAATCAGTAACTGTATTTAATGCGAATGTTTTTAAGAACTAAGAATAAAAAAGCATATATAAGACGTATCATAAATTTGTATAAAACAATGTTGCATACATGTTTGTACCATATTAGTATCAAGCTAGCAAATTTCTCAAAAGAGCCAAATAAAATAATTTTGGTCAAAAATTTTACATTTTTAGATAATTGCATTAAACGCTACCGGCACTCTTTCCGTACTACTAAAACCGGTTTTTAGCATGCAGGTTAAAATTGGTTATGTTTACAGTCAATAAAACACATGAAATGCACTTTATAACTTAATAACGTTTATTAACACTACTTTAGATGCTACACAAATATGAAAATATTAAATTTAAATAAACAAATACAGATAATGTGATTTTAATGTTTAATGAATAATAAAAGAACTGGTGTTGGTTTCAACGCGTTCTTTCTCATATCTCGTTAACGACTCTCTCTCTCTCTCTCTCTCTCTCTCGACTCCCTTCCTCAACGCTAGCATGCTTGCATTTTGGCGTACCGGGGTTCTCAAACTCTGCTACAGGTTTTAATTTTAGTGTAATATAGATATGTGTTATTAAACAATGCCAAACTTTAATAAAGATTTTCTCAAAACATGCTTTCTTGAATTTGTGAATTTAAATTTTAATAGTTTACAGAACATTTAAACAAATTTTATATCAAATTATTCAGTATTTTATGCTCTTTCCAATGATACTAATAACTTAATATTGACTTTGGTGAAAGTTCTATTTTTTGTGTGTGGTCTGGTCATATATTAGTAAATAAATTAGGTTGTAATTTGAGAAACTTAATTTTAATAAGCGAATGAGCTGATTATAATAAAAGTAAGTTATACAAAAATTATTATGTAATAAACATTTTGCAGTTAAAAATACAGATAAAAATAAAATTGTTTCAAAACTTAATTTATTGCATATATTTCATACCATTTGCATTATACATGTTTATAGTTAAAAGATATAAAATTGACAATACATATTTTACATGTTTTTAGAATGTATTTTAACCAGCTGCAGTTGTAGTAGTAGTGGTAGTAGTTGCTGAAAACAAAATTATTGATTTAAATAACTATAAAATTTAATATCAAATTCAAACATAACTTACTGTGCCAGCAATTAGCTTTATGTTCATTGCTGCTTAAGGCTCCAGCATTATTTTGTTCATTATTGTTCAACAGAGCAGGTTCTGCCATCTAACAATAAAAAATTTTTTTTTGTTTTTAAATAATTATTTTTACTCTAAAATAATATCTACCAATAAGTATTGATAAAATTTGTTTATTTACTAGTTCAGTTATACAATTTACAAATATATTTAATAATTATTTATTTAGTATAAATTAGTAAGTAAAAAAATAATTTATTTGAAATTTATACTTACAACCAATGCTAAAATACAAATAGCGACAACAAATAAAACAATTGAAAATTTCATTTTTGTATATAATATTTGTTTGAATTAATTGCACAAACTGATATAATTTAATGTGAATTCTTGTCAATTTATAGTCACAGCAAACAAATTAACATACAATATTTTTTTAAACAAATTATTATTTTGTAATTTTTATATTTTATTCAAAAAAAATTTATAAATTTTAAATTTTTATTTTTAGTTTTAATATATACTTATATATTTAAATTTAAAAAAAAAATGGTATAATTTTTTAAAAATTATTATAAAATGTACTAAATACATATTATGACGTTATTATGATTAATTTATTAATTTATTTATTTATTTATTTATTTATTTTGGTTCCTACCTGAATCACTGATACACAGCACCGGCTACAGTTGGTTTGGTAAGCACTAGGGGGTGGGTTTAGAAGGCGCCACCGAGATATAAAAAAATTTCGAGTATCTCGGCCACTCGAAGGCAAAAGGTTTGGACAACCACAGAAAAAACACAAATTGATTGGATAATGGTTTCAGTTGTTTTTTTTTTATGGAATTATTTATTATTTATTTATTTTTTTTTTTTTTTCTAAATGAAACTCAATTTGATGCCGCAGACTTGAATTTAAATAAATTTTATTTAACTTATGTAATTTCTCACAGAGTTTAATTAATTATAATTGAATACAGAATGTTATTTGATTTTTAGTATTGGCAACGAAAAGGTGATGGAAAAATCTTACGATTATAGATGTTACTGTGCAAGGGCCTAGCTAATTCCTCTTCTTGTTGGTGTAGAGGGCTGAAGGCTTCCCGTCAGGACTGCGAAGTGATCCGGCACGTGGACGGTATTTGTAAGCTCAAAATGGAAGGCTGATTTCCGTAAAACGAGCGATTAAATCCTCAGTGATATATTCACATATATTGGAACCGGAACGATTCTCCTGAGCCGTTTTTCGGATAGATCGGCTTTACAATCGTACTTTGGCTTAACTGACTGATTCTGTATCCACCGGAAGACGACGACCAAACGACGACAGTCCTAGACAGGATCCTCCAGCTCGACCACAACCAACCCTGAAAAACTATACAAACACAACAGTATCCTTGCTACGACTGATAGAGTTTTTACACCAGATTATAAATTAAGTTGCCCACTATAAAATCACTGCTCGAGAGCTTACAATGTTTTCTAAATTGAACAGAATAATAATGTAACAAAGTGAGAATGTCATACAAAAACTATTTAAAATATTTAGCAAAAATAACTAATACAATTCAAATACAAAAAAATTCCAGTAATTGAAACAATAGTAAATTGTAAATAAGACAAATTGAGCAGAATAACTAATACAATTTAAATACCAAAATGTTAATAATTTAATCAATATCAAACAATAAATAATTACCAAACTATAATTAATTTAACATTAGGGCCGATACAAAATAGATACTAAAATGGTTAAGTAAACCAATGCTACTTACAATTTCTCTTTTTATGTAAAAATGCTGCCAACGGAATGATCCGAATCGAACTTCGCGAATTCTTATTGATTTTAGATTGAAGCCCAACAGCGAAAAAATCAACAACAAGAACGCTGGCTCCCACACAATCTAAATACTCAATCATCAACTACAATAAATAACAAATTAATAAGAAGTTTCGAGATCTCAGCTAGCGCTGCGCAAAAGCTAAGTTCGACAAACAAGATTTTTCACACAAAAAGGAATGACGTCACACACAGCACAGAATGATTTGAACAACAAAAAAATTATACAGAAAATAGGAATTTTAACAGAAAGTAAAGACGGAAGGAAAAGACTCGAGTCGAAAAATAGGATCACAAACATCACATGATTCTAGCCCGGACCTCGGCAGTGCTAAAAACGATAACAGAAAAACACATTCTTCATCATCAAAATTAACACACTCAAAATTACTAAATTAATTCAAATAAAACGAAAATATTCATTTCGATCATTAACACGAACAATATTAAATCATATTTCATCAAAATAAACCGAAATTAATAACGGATGACGAATATAAAACAATATATAACATTAAAACTTACATACCGAAGTCAACACCGCCGCTGTCCGTACCAGAATGACTTGTTTATGCATCGTTTCCGTCAAGCGCAGCTAGACTCGTGACCTGACGTCACAGCCAAAAAAAGTAGTTTTGCGCGAAATTTAAACTTGAAATATTTAACCAAAAATTGTGCAGTTGTAACAATATAAAATTGTTACACTATATATTAAATTATATAATAATATATTTGATACAAATAATTAAATTTATATAATTTATTATTATAATAATTTGTTCACAATTTCCAAAAGTGTATAATTGCCAAATTTAAAAAATTCAGTGTATATATAGATTAAAAATTTTGAGCAAATGTATCTTTACTTAGCTTGAAGTATAAACAAATAATACAAAAATGAAATTTGTCGTATTTCTTGCAATTGCCGTTATTTTTGTTGTTGCCATTGCAGTAAGTATATTTTTTAACCCAAGTTAATTATAAAAATATGGTTAAATTCAGATATATTTGAAATACAATTTTACAATTAAATATATTGTTAATTAATTGTACTTGTATTAAGTAATTCAGTTTTTTTTTTGTCATATTAATATAATTTTCAGGTAGCTCAACCTATACTGCTTAACAATGTGCAAAATATTGCTGGAGCATTGAGCAATGATGGACATAAGGCTGGTTGCTGGCATAGTAAGTTTTGCAGTAACATTTATGTTTTCTTGTAATAATTAATATTTTTTATTTTTTAGCTACCACCACTACTACCACTACTACTGCTGCCGGTTAAAAGATTGCTACATAATATAAAATAGATACTAAAAAAAAAATGCAATTTAAATATTATGTTTAAATATAATAGAGAAAAAATTTGGATTTCTTTTTATACTCATTAAACCTAAACCCATTTTATTTTAATATAATGAGTTTCGAAATATTTTCATCACCTTTTTTAATTAATTTATTAATCTTTATTACAAGTAATGACAGTAATATTCATAATAATTTACTTTTCTAGTTTCATTTTGTTTTTTAGATAATTTTATATTGATTGAAGTTTTCGGATATATTTATATTTTATTTTAGAATCGTGTTAACAGGGAATATATTTTATAATCTTAAAAATAAATATATCATATTTATTTCGATAAATAATTTAGTTACTAAAATTAAATATAAATATTATTCAACAAAATAAATATCATGATTCAGTAGTACCTATATAACATTACATTAAAAACTAAAAAAGTACCTAAATAATGTTAATGACGTATCAGAAACTTAGTTTTAAAATTCATTTTAAGGTTACGCAACTGTCATAAAAGCAGAACTAAAAAAATTTATTGTATTATAAGTCATTAGTTTAAAAAATGTATTATTTTATTAAAACTTTTAAATAAATGTGAAAATAATATTTGATTCTTTTATATTAAAAGTTAATCAATAAATTTTTCATTATATGAAAATGGAAGAAAATGGTTGTTTGCCTTTTTTGGATATTTTGTTGGAAATGACAACTTCTTTTCATTCTGCAATATATGAGGAAGCCTACTCACACTAACCAATATATTCATGCTTCTTCGTATTCGTATCACCCTGCACAAAAACTAGGTAGGTAGGTACTATTAAATTTTATTTAATTGAGTTTATCAATTTTATCAAGAAAGCAATACAACTGAGAAGATCTAGAGTTGGTAAAGTTTTGCTTGATAATGAAAACATAATCTACTCAATAAATTAATTTTTAGCAACTACCACTACTACACTACTGCTGGTTAAACAAGTATAATATAAATGTTATTAAATGTTCTTATATTTTGTGACAAAGCTAGGTTTTGCCACAAAAGTTATTGTAAAAAAAAAACGTTGATATGCTTAAAAATTGGAAAAATATTGCAAGTCCACAAACTTGTTATAAATCAAAAAAATATTGTAAGTCCACAAACCACTAACGAAACGCAACCGCCGAAAACAAAACAACTTCCGAAACAAGGTGAGAATCATTGTTCTATATTTGATTATTATTTCCGTTTTCTGTTTGCACATCAGGCTGCAACATTTGTACCGCGATCCACATTGGATAAATACGTTGTGTTTTTGAAGTAGAGATCTGTTTCTGAGAGCATCCTCGGCTCATACGAGCTGAGAGTCCGCCGCGCCGTACCATCCTCAGAGACTAGCCTACGTCGAAACCACAACGCGACCGATCAATCGAATCGCGTGAGTAGAACCGCGGCCCATATTGGGTAACATACGCTGTTGTTGTGCGGTAGAGATCTGTTTCCGAGAGCATCCTCGGCTCATACGAGTCGAGAGACCGATGTACCATCCTCAGAAACTAGCTTACGTCATAACAACAAGCGTCTCTCTAGTTACGTCGCGACCTATCCCACTAGAGAAGTACCTCGACTCCGCTGAGTTGGGAGAGGCGCCTAGTTAAGCGCGTAAAACGTCCTCGACTCACCTACGCGATCAACGCCGCGACGCCGAGCGTCAATGTGTCAAAATCACTAGAAGTACATATCACACCACCCAAAGCCGTTGGGTTCACACGTAGCATATCCGATCGCATTTTAGACGTCGAAATCCGTCGCGAAGACGAACGTCGATTTTAAAAAAAATTGTACCACGACATACTAGACCCCGAGACAAATTTCCTACGCTGGTCACCGCCGCGACGCCAGACGTCGAGTAGCTAAAATCACTTACATTTGAGTAAGCATTGCGTAACACGTCGTGTAGTGTTTTGTAGACACTGATACAGAGTTGAGTGTATCTCCAAGTTACTTCAATAAATCAGACATCGCATCGTATGTTATTCTGGTATTTATTTACCCTTAATATTTACCTCCGGCAAACCTATCCGCCGATCCGTTTGGCGCCTGAGGCAACTCAAACGCCAAACTTTTGTGCCATACCCAAGAGTACGTCACAAAATTTGGCGTCCGAGCAGGGATACGGTTTTATTTTTATTTTTCTACTAAACAATATCTGGAAATGGTAGATTTTTAAAAGGATATTAGGACATTTTGTTTAGCTTCGTATCTATAGTGATTCTTTAGCAAATTTCTAACAAAAAAAAATGGAATGTTATGGACCAAATGTCAATTTAATCAGTTGATTAATACGATAAATCCTTCGGCATTACTTTTTCATTGACTTTCATTACTTTATTTTGCTAATAATGCTACATATAGGAAAATAATTTTGTTTTTTAATCATAATATTATTAAACAAAAAATAGAAACTATAGATTATGTGTAATTCCTAATTTTTTTCTAACGATTTTGCTAAGTTAGTTTATGCTACAAATTTCAAGTTTACAATACCGCTTTTGATGTTAAACAAAGTTTGTATGTAGATAATTATGTAACTGAATGAAAACAAAAAAAAAACTAAGTGTAAAATTAATACTTGAAATATTGTTGCATTTTAATTTAATTTAATTGTTTCTAAAAAGTAAAAAAATCTTAGAATTATAAAAATAAAAAACTAATTATGTAGAGAGCAGTATTTGTATAAAAAAACAGAATTAATATTAAGACATATTTCATTTATATCAAGAATTAATTTATACTTACTTTTCTATAAAAATATTATATTTGTGTTTCAAAGATATTAAATTCTTGATGTAAACTGATTATTGGATGCTACAATATAGATATTTCAATTGATGTATTTTTTAAAACGTAGCGTAGAAACTTGAAAAATTTCATTTATTACAAAGAAATCTAAAACTTAACTATTAATTTATTCGTTATTTATTGATATCATAAACATTTTTCAAATACATATATATATAAATTTATATATTTCATAATTTATATAGTTTTATTTGCATGATAATTTATTTTCAAATATTCTACTTGGTTTTTTAAAAAAAATCTATATTTTTATATGAGGTGTAGAGCATGAAAATATAATAATATAAAATTATTAAAGTAACATTGTAGTCAATTAAATTTAGATATTTATGTCATGATTTTATTGTGATGAACAATTTATGTTTTATTGCATAACGTGTACAAAAGTTTATCATAAGAATTTATTTATTTATTGTTAATGATAGAAAGTGAAATAATTGATTAATATTTTTTATAAACTTTTGTCCAGTATCAAGAATTTGAAATTCAGCGAGAACTTTCTAAAATGTTTCATTAACGTAATACATTTTTCAGATTACAAGATTTTTTTTTTATTTCATTAATTTAAATATACTTTAAAATGGAAAGACAAAATTAATATGAAGTTTGTTCTAGATGTAATTTGAATGCGCTGTTCAGAAAAAGGGAGTTTTTGCAAAATATATTGTTTAAAATCATATAAAATATAGTTTTTTAAAATAATAATTTAATAAAATGTATTTTTAAAAAACATTTAAAAATTGTTTACTGTTTAATAAAGATTTTTAACATATATGTTTTGCATATTTCCTCTTGTTTAACATTATATGATAATTTTCTAGATTTTTTAAGATTGTTTATTTTTAAAATTATTTCAAATAAACAATTATTATCGATAAATTTTTTGAACATTTAATATGATGATAAAATCTACACCTGATAATTTATGGGCATAAATATTGAAAACTAATTTGAATTATGTTAAAAGAAAATTATTAAAAAAAATGAAGTGTAGTGCCGACTTGCAAAGCAGACGTATCTAAAATAAAACATATTTATGTGCTACCCTGAGAAAAAATTATTAATTACGATTTAAAAATACTTCTAGATTAACGAACTTATCGTAGAAATTAACGTTCAAAAAATTATAAGAAATTAAAGTTATGTATAGTAGCTCCATTTGTATGTTACCGAAGATATTTCTATTGCTAATTTAATTCGTTTATTTAATAAATTGTTAAATTTATATTTTTAGAATAAGTATTTTATCATTTAAAATCTGAACATGTGATATATGAATTTAACTCAATTACCATAGCAAAAGTATATGACCAGTTTAGAGTTACTGTAGAAAAATGTGCAAATATTGGAGGAAGTCAAATAGATTAATTGTTATTTCATTTCATTTCTTAATAAAATACAATCTTAGAAATTTATGTATTTATGTTTTTTTTTTTATCTAAGATAATAACAATCAAATTTTTATTTTGCGACTACTGCGATTTTCCGTTAAATAACACAAAAAGCGGATTTTATGAAAGTTAGCTGATCTTTATGAAATTTTGCATAGAGTCATAATTTCAAATTCTGAACAACTTTTTTTAAGAACATTATGCACTATTATTGACCAAAAAGGCACTATACCTGAACATAAAATAGTTTTTTACAGTTATCATGGCCGCCTTGATTTTTAGAAAACTAAACATATGCTTAGAATTTTTTTCAGACAAAGCAAGGCGGAATCTCAAACCATGAAAATAAAATTCTTAAATTTTTTGCCGATTGCACCTATAGTGAACTCAATCCGGGGACACACTGTATATTATATATATTTAAATTGCCAGAAATTTTTTGTAAAATGTATTTTTAATGTTCAATAAATTTCTAAAAAGCAGATGCTGTGTTGTTATCCTTTGTTATCCTTATCCTTACTGTTTCATTTCTTGCTAAAAAAAAAATCAAAAAATATACAGGATAACATGAGGTTTTCAATTCATACTAGCTTTCCTGATAAAATATCCGAAAAAAATTTTTTTAATAATTAATTGTGCCTATACTATTGATCCGATTTTACTCAAATTTTCACAAAAAATTCCTCTAGGGTCTTCATAAATTTTATAATTTTATACAATTACCGAGTTGTCAACTTTCCGAGAAAAAAATTAATAAAATATTCAATAATTAATTGAGTCTATACTAATAATCCGATTTTGATCAAATTTTCACAGAAAATTCTTCTAGTTTACCCATAAATTATGTAATTTTATACAATAACAGAGTTGCCAACTTTCCAAGAAAAAAATTTATAAATTTTTTAATAATTAATTGCGGCTATACTAGTTATCCGATTTTACTCAAATTTTCACAGAAGATTCCTCTAGCGCCGAGGCAAAAACTAAAATTGCGAAGAGCAATTTACCAATTAAACCAACCCCCAAAACTGTGATAGAAAAATCAAAAAAATATAATTGTTTTCCTGAATGAGCAATAGATGTCGCTAGTAGTATTGACATATTTAATTAAAGAAATAAGCAATAGATGTCACTAGTAGTATTAAACATAAATAAAATTCTGTTTGGCAGCGCTAATAGTATCCTGAAATTTTTTTGAATGCCAGGAAAATTAAATAACTAACAACTTTTGTTATGATTAAAGATTTACTTTTATAAAATAAAAACAGTTACATCAAACTTATAATTATAAAATAATTTGAAGCAAATGATTTTTAGAATTTTTTTGTATACATGTAATTATAAAATGTTCAAGATAATTTTAATAAGCTGTTATTTTAAAATATGTAACTACTATTCATAAAATTGAAAATCACCTGCCTCTAACAGACCTTTAAGTGAATTCAATATTTAATTTCTGATCTTACAAAAGAAAATATTTTCTAATAATATGGTCTAAATTTCACTGGAAAATTATAACAATTTGATTTTCAGAATCAAAAGTAAACATATGAACTTTAGATTAAATTCATCTGCATAAAATTGATTTTAAAAATTACTAAAACTTGAATAATCAAAATGAAAAAGAAAAATCATTCGAACAGGTTAATTTGAAAAGAATAATAATAATACAAAATTAATATTTATATGTTGTAAAGAATGATATTCTACTCTTTAATTTTTTCATCGTCTGTGTTCGGACTAAACCAGGTGAGTCGTTCTTCGTAAAATTGGATAACAACTTGCGGGCATTGTATATTTGCTTGTTTGGCTTGAACTAAATCTGTTTTATCAGTTCCTAAATTGAGCAAATTAAAAATTATTTCAAAAATAACATCGAACAAAAATTGTTCATGAGTGTTATTACTTTGTGAAATGAATATAATAATATTCTAAAGTTGGTAGTTTTTCTCAAAATTTCACAAGTTACTCAGACATTGAATCGGCTTACAACCGGCCAGTTTAATCATAAACACGTGTTTTGATCTTCAGGATCTCGGCGGTATGGTGATTTCATCACTGTCCGAAGACAAAGATGCAGATGTTTAGTTCTGGCTGGCTATTTAAACCAAGTAAATAGCCAGCCAGAACTTAACAACTGCATCATTATCTTCCGGACAGTGATCAAATCACCATACCGACGAAATCCTGAAAATCGAAACACGTGGCTATGATTAAACTGGCCAGTTCTAAAGCGATTCAATGATTGAGTAATTTGTGAAATTTTGAGAGAAAAGTCTCAACTTTAGAATGTTAAAAACAAAATATTTCACGTTATTTTATAAGATGAGACATTTTTCATACAAATAAGATATCTACAAATTTTTTTATGAAAAATTTAATAAACTGATTAACATAAAAAAAATGTTAAAAAATTATTTTAATAATAAATTTCACATAAGTAATAATGTCACTTATGTGACATTTATTATTAAAATAATTTTTTGACATGCTTTTTATATAACAATGATAATATTTGTATTTTTAAATTTACTGATCAAATAATGTATATTTGCGTTACATGTAAAATCAACTAAAATATTCTGCTAGTTCTGAAGAAAGCAATAGTGATTACCGAAACTTTTGTCTTAGTAATTAATAAAAAAAATATATAAAAGACTGAATTCCATCAATTACTAATTATTTATTAAATATTAAATAGTATATTATTTTTCCAATTTAATAATAATAATAAAATAAAAGAAACAAACCTTTCGCCTTAATAAGAAATATTCTGCTATCCCTGAAGAAGGCAATAGTGATTGCCAAAACGTTGGCTTAGTAGTTAATAAAAAAAATATAAAAAACTGAATTTTGTCAATTATTTAAATATTAAACAGTCGTCTATTTTTCCAATTTAATAATTAATAATTTAATAAAAATGAAAAGAAACAAACCTTTCCACTTCATTAGAAACATTAAATCGCCGGAATTTTTGGTTGCTCCGATAATTCGGTCCGGTTCCAAACCGCGATCGAAGCAATGCGTCTTTTTCTTTTCCGGTTTTTTCTTCGGTTTGAACTCGGGTGTTGGTGTACCTTGAATTTTACGCATTTTGTCAATTTCCTCTTTCTTGAGCGCCTCCTTTTTCTTACGTGTTTTTTCAAATGCTAATATTAGAACGGGACAATCGAGATTCGATTCAGGCTCCCAAGTATTTTCCGATTCTGGATAGCCTAAATGTTAAAACAACATAATAAAGCTTTCAATAGCTGTCATTACTAGTTGAAATTCATATTATATTATGAACCAGTATTTCCAACGCCCGATCAAATGTACACTGTTTAAAATTTATAATCTAAATAAGAGATTTTACTTTTATTTAAAAATTTCACAAGTTACTCAATCATTGAATCTGCTTGTTAGGCTATGTTAGGCCAGTTAATTATAGACACATGTTCGCACTTTAGGAGCTCGTCAGTACGATGATTTGATCAGTGTCCGAAGACAACTGGTGCAGATGTTACCGTCATTGATGCATAGCCTAGCAGACCGTTTCAATGACTGAGTAACTCGTAAAATTATTAAAAGTACAAATCTCTTATTTAGGTTATTATATTAATTTCACAAAAACAATTATAAATTTTTTATTCAATGTTTTTGTTAAAAAATTTATGTAATTTATGTGTGTAATTTTACTGTGATAACTCACGTAATATTACATGTAATTTATGTTATTTTGCATGTTTTGTGAATGCAATTTTTCATAAAAAATTTAATATTACGTTAATTATCACAGTAAAATTACAAAATGTTACTATTTGTACTGTTAAAAGCTATGTAAAATTACATAAATTTATACAATATATTTTTTTACAGTGTAGTTAAAAAAGAACGCTTTTCGGAATAAATTAAAATTTGTATTTCCATATGTTTTTATTCAAATAATATCAATTCTAAAATTTCGAATTTTATATTCCTATTGTTTATTGTATTTAACATGAAATCATGATAAGAAAAAAAAATTTATTTATTCATCATTAGCAATCCTTCGCCAAAGTTATGATAACGCCAAACTAAAGATAGTTGTAATACAAATACTATTAAATCATGTGATTTTAAAATATTTTTAAAATTATTGCTCATAATAATAATGATTTCATCAAAATATTAATTTATTCGCTGACAAATCAAACGCTTTGTTCTATAGTTACCATATTTCACTCGGACACAAAAGCGATATTGGCAAAAACAGAACTTGTAATACCAATCAATGGCCTGTAGTACAAGCTCGGTTTTAATTAATACCAGTTTTAAGACAAATGTAAAATAATTATGAGCAAAACTAAAGAAACGAACTAAAGCACTCAAAAACCGAGTTTGTGGATCGAGCCAGTGACTGGTACCAAATGCTCGGCTTTAAAATCGGTTTTAACCTAATACCGGTTTTAAAACAACGTAAATAATATATATATATATATATATATATATATATATATATATATATATATATGTATAAGTATATCACTTACGTAGCTGCTATAAATTTTTCACAATTTACTTAAAACATACATATTTTTTATTGTGATACCAATATTTATTGGTTACAATGGTACAAAAGTTACAATATGAAAATTTCACATATATAAACAAAAATAACAGTTTAAATTTGTATATAATAATGTAAAATAAATTATACGTACATGTATTAATGTTAAAAATAATAAACACACAACAATTAATACGAAAATTTAACAAAAGTTTGCAGTTTACAGATTTTTTTTCAAGATGGAGGATCACTTCGTCAGGCGTCAAATTGATTGTAGACACGAGCGAAGTTCGTACACAAGATACACATAAATGCATAAATATAAATATTTAATTTATTACTATGTACGTAATAAATGTTAATTATGTTTTAATATAATTAAATACTTAAATTATTATATCAATTAATTTCCTATTAATCAAGACCCAAAATGTATAAAAAAAAAACGTTGCTACTATAACTCCATCTTCTGTTAATTTCACGAACTTTATAATGAACTTTCAAACTATTTAGTTGACATTTCGTGAAAGATGTATATGTGTTTATTAAAGTTGTTAGATATTTTAATATTGGTAACACTGAATATATAGATAACCTAAATAATAGTTGTATAGATATGACGTGTAATGACAGAACCACATGATATGTTGTATATAAGTATATTCTTATAAATAAATAAGTATAAGTTTAATATAGTGATTATTACATCCTATTAAATACACAACAAAAGTGGTACACTTTAATAGTATTATATATATATATATATATATATATATATATATATATATATATATATATATATATATATATATATATATATATATAAGAAAATTTGTATACATAAAGCCAGCAAAATGCCGCATGAAGAATTACCCAGCGAGACGCCAACGTCTCAAAGACTTACCAACAATGATTTTCGTAAATTTCTGATGACACCTCGTGCGACATCTTCTTCAGCACCAACAAGCCATGCACCGGGCTCGATTCGAAGATCGTCATTAACTTCGTCGTAAACAAAAAAGTTTCTACGCGAAATTAAAGAAACAGGAAGATGATAAAACGACCGAATTAGCGGAGAAGTATCGTGATCGGGCTAGAGAAAGACGCGATGGTGCGAAATCGGATTATCAAACCGATGATCGGGTTGTTGCCCCCGATTTGAAATCGGGTATTGATGCCGCAGAACGTAGACGGCAAATGATACAGGAATCGAAATTCTTGGGTGGTGATATGAAGCACACTCATTTGGTGAAAGGTTTGGATTATGCGCTGTTGCAGAAGGTACGTTCCGAAATTCAAGTGAAGGAATACGAACAAGAAGAAGAGTTGGAACGGTTGGCCAGTAAACCGTTAGAACCGGAGAAACCCGATAAAAATGAAATCAAGAAGGAGGAGGATGAAATGCAGTTTAGAACAAAACTCGGACAAAGTATGCATCGGACTGTTTGTTAATTGAAATCGCGTCATATTGAACGATCCGAACTTTTTTTTCCGGGTCAAATGGCCTATGTTGTTGACTTGGAAGATGATGCCGAATCTGATATTTCAAGTACTCTTATACGTTTCAAGGCTGAGGTATTTTCTACTTATACATACCATACATACACTCTGAAAAATATATGTAATTTTAACTACATTTCTAAGGTATAATTAGTCAACTGCTGTTAATTTTAACGTAATTGCTTAAAAATACATAATATCAGAACTATTACAAATATTATGTAATATGATATTAACAACGGAATGGAAAAGTACATATTATGTATCTAATCTAATATTACAGTTTTTAGTAAAGTCTCTTTGTAGTTTATTTACAGAACTAAAATTTGTTTAGTTTTCTAATATTATTGTTGGTATAATTACATACATTTCTAAATTTACATAACGGATATATGTATTTTGAAATGAATGAATTACACTTAAAATATTTTATTATTATTATTACATATGTACTGTTTAATATGTACATATATTCGTTTCCATCCCGTTGGTAATATATCATATTACATAATGTTTGTAATTATATATTTTTAAATAATTATGCTAAAATTACATCCGTTGAGTAATTATACCTGGAAATACTGCACATCATACTATCTCATGGTTTGTAGATAAAATTCTATAATTTTTGTTAGAATGTGTATTTTTAAATATTATTTTACAAATATAAATACTTATTTAACAGAACGTTTATTTTTTCAGGCTCCTTCATTAAACTGTAGACACCGACTTGAACACAAGAAACGATATAGTCATTAACTAACTGGCGCAAATTTTAAGCTATTTACGACGACAACTTAAACCCCGGTACACACAATTCATCTTCCTCAAAGCAACCGCGGTACCGTGAGATCGGCGACTACGTCCCATCGAAAACGAGACGGACGTAAACGCGCTCGCTCCGCACTTTGACAAAATGGACGATGATGAAATGCTAAAAGCACCCGACGAACCTCCACAAATGTCCGGTGCCAATTCCCGTTCACATCAACTCCTAAATCGTTTAACACAAGAACCAGAAGGCTATGCTATGCGGAATGCTATCCTGGGTAATAAAAAGGAACCGATTGGGAGATGGGACTTTGATACGACCGAGGAGTATTCGGAGTGTATATGAACGCAAAAGAAGCATTACCGAAAGCGGCGTTTCAATACGGTGTTAAAATGGCGGATGGGATGGCGGAAGGTCCACGAAGCATAAAGATAAAAATGAGAAAGCTGAATTGGATAGAGAATGGCAGAAGCGCTACAGAATATTATACAGAAGTTATTATTATATTATATATATATATTATATTATATTATATTATATTATATTATATTATATATTATACAGAAGAAAAAAAATTATCCAAAAAATGAAAAAATTTTTTTTAGGGTGAGCCACCCTTAACACTTAGGGGTATAAAAATTAATTATAAACCGATTCTCATACCTACTAAATATACGTATAAAATTTCATCAAAATCCAAGCCGTTTCGGAAAAGTATAAACACAAAAACTGTGACACAATAATTTTATATATTAGATATATATATATATATATATATATATATATATATATATATATATATATATAGGTATATGTATGAATATCTATATATGTTATCTATAGATTAGTTAGATATAATTAGATATAATCTTTGATTATATAATAATCATTTAATTTACAGTATAATTTAAAAGTGTTTCTTTATGCGTATCAAAATATTGATATTACATAACTGTCTTTCCTATGCAAAAAAAAACGAATATTATGTAACTAGTACAATAATATGAACAACATTATACAGTAGTTACTTATTATATACACCACTGGTGGCAGCATCAAGTATAGCACCGGTAGCTATATTAAAAATTATATAATGACAATGACCAGTGGCGTAGCCAGGGGAGTGTTAGGGGGGTTAAACCCCCCCCCCCCCAAACTGAACGACCAAAAACATGAGTATGTGAAATATGAAATATCTTATTTTACTTTCATTTTTATAAAAATAACTTTTATTGCTCTTTATTTTTTATACAAATTATAGTATTATCTTTATTAATTAATATTATTAACCCCCCCCCCTTGACAAATTTCTGGCTACGCTACTGACAATGACAGTGTATATTTTCGCTTGAATTTGATCAATGAATGTGCAAAAATGTAAATATACACCACCTAACGTGGTTATAAATTACGCATATTTGTTATAAGAAATATGACTAACAAATATAATTTTCTACAACTATTAGTAGGTAACCGGTTATGAATACCTGGTATATTTTTATTTTTAATTATTTTTAGTTTAGTATAGTAATAAAATTTAGTGATAAACAAACCAAAAATATTCTTATTTATAATATGTAAAAAGACATATTTTTTCTTCAGACAAAGCAAACGAAGGACTGAACTAAAACAAATAAAAATACATTCCAATAGAAACTTAATCTTTCTTTGATTGAATGGATAATTTCTGACCAGCATGTGTTGCGGTGTCCGTTGAGTAGTTTTTCTTCAAACGACTTTCAATTATAAAATTCAAGCGAAACTAACCAATTCAACTGACAATTAACTAAACTTAATAATTTTCAATATGGCCGTCGGAGATGTCAAATTAAATACACTTAACTATGTAGTCATGTTTGGTACAATACCACTAGTGACGTGTATAGTAACTATTAGTATTAGTATTTAACAATATTCATATTTTTGTACTTGTAACGCATAATTACCTCACCTTCTATACTTATAGGCAATATAGTAACAACGTAATATCAATATTATGATACGCTTAAACTTTATCCTAAAACAGTTTTATTTTAATAGTATGAGTTCTGAAATTTTTTTACTATGTTAAAAAATATATTTTCAAACACACCTCTGAGTAGCTATTTTTTTTCTTTGTAAAATACGTAATATTTCTCTTAATACGTTATTTTGATAAAGTAAAACAATTTTGCACAAACTAGCAGTTAATTTAACATTCTCATTATGATGATAAAATAACGTTAAAAAATGCGTGTTATATTGTGTTATTAAAATTTTTAATTTTGTTAAAATATAACGAGATAGAATATATTAATTTTTATCATTTTTTTTTTGTTTATTGTTAGTTTTTTGTAGTAATGTATTTTATTATATTCTGTTAGATAGTGAACCACCTAGAATTTGTTTGTTCAAATTTTGTTAATTTAACAAACTAGTTTTTTATTACTGTGTATTAATGTGTATATTTATATGTAATGCAAAAATTTTACTACTAATATTCTTCAGATTCACTTATTTGATTAGAATTTACCTATACATTAAGTGTTAGTGAAAATTGTTAAAGCCTTGTAAAATAACAAATTTTTTAAAAATGTTAATAGTATTTAAAATAATTTCATAAAATTGTTCAAATTTTGAAACCTTGTAAAAAAAACAAAATCTTTGAAAAATGTCAATATTTGAATTTTTTTGCAAAATTAGTTTAAATTCTTATAAAGTTTTTAAAAGGCCTGTAAAAAATACCAAAATTTTTCTATAATGTCAATATTTAATTTTCCTAAAAATTGTTAAAAAACCTTGTAATAAATAACAAAACTTTTCAAAAATGTCAAAAAAGAAATGCAAAATTGGTTAAAATTCTTTAAAAATTGTTAAAACCTTATAAAAAATAAAAGAATTTTTCAATATTATTTAAATAGATTTAAATAGGGTTCTAAGTATCTATTATCGCGTATTTCCAAAAACCAAACAATATTTTATTGTCTGGATAATTTCGTAATTTTCCGACGTCTTAACTAGTAACGAGACAGACACCCGCTGAGACAAAATAAATTCTGCTCCATTAGGAAAGTCTAGTATAAAAACGGTATATGGTTGAAATGCGGGTTGAGCTAAACTAATAAATATAAGATATACTGAATTGTCTGTTTGGTATACTCGTTTCAAGGGTAGTTTAGTGCATTGCTAATGACTTGTCAAATTGACTGTTTTGCTGGCGGCCCCATAATACCATTTGTGCAGCAAAGGCTCTTAGCATTTACCTACCTGATATTTTTCGATTATATTCTTTGAATTTATACATTTATTTCTAGTAAGAACAATTTGCTAGCAACTCAATTCTGAATGCAATACATTTTGATTGACACAATCAAGAGAGAGAGAGAGAGAGGAGAGACAGAAACTTATTTCGAAAAGAAAATGCATTTTTATATTATCAGTAATAATTAACAAGATTAGAAACATATGAATAAACCCATATACATTGACAGCTGGCAAAATTGTATAATTTTTTGATTACCTATACTAACAGAATATTTTATAAAAATTTAACTAAATTTTTTGATAAATAATGTAGCCAAATTTTTTGGTATAGTTATAGAACAGCCTCCCGTTTTTGCGGTAGGTACGCGAGTTGAAAAACCAGTGACTGTCAAACTATTCGACAAGACAAAATATGATTTTAAATGTGTTTTAACGGTTTTTAAACAACAAACTCCTACCTGAAACCTACCTACCTAACCTACCCTAACCTACCGGATTTCTTAACATAACATAACATAACATAAGGAACAATCACACTTCCTAACATGATATAAGTTTTAACGGACAAAATTGTCAAAATTACTAATGAAACTATTTGAGATTCACTGGTTTTTACACATGGGGCATGCGCATTCCGATGTTCACGCATGCGCAAATTTGGCTTTTTTAAAATTTGTGAAACGGGAGGCTATGCTAAAGTTCAGCCAATTTTTTTTTTAATTTTGTAATTTTCTTTCGCAACACTGTATTTTGCAAAAGTTATAAAATTTATATGGGCACTAGAAGTACCTTTTGTGAAAATTTTATTAAAATCGATTAAATAATGTAGCCATAATTAATTTTAAAATATTTCAGTATTTTTTTTTTTTTGGAAAGTTAGCAACATTGTATTTTATTATTTATGTGGAGATTAGGAGAATATGTTAAAATTAGATTAAAATTGTGAATTTTTTGAATAGTAATTTTTTGTCGGAAAGTTGGCATCACTGAAACAAAATAGATTCACATGACTATCTTGGTCACTAAATGAAGCTACCCAGAATTTTTTAAAAAAAATCGGTTTAACCGTCTAGATGGAGTTACAGTCACAAAATTTTGACAAACGAGCAAACACACACACACACACACACACACACACACACATACATACACCCACACAGCTTTATAACCTAAATTCAGATTTATCTGAAGTATATGAAGGATTTATTTATATATATATATACATATATATATATATATATATATATATATATATATATATATACATATATTAATTTTGGACAATCTCAATACATTAATGTAAGCCATGTTTTCGTTTTCAGAAATTCCTTATGCAGATAAATAAATATATTGTAATGAAATTATAAAAACCGAAAAATTCGCGGCGGGGACCCGGGCGCCAATAAACCAGTAACTTATAAATATTTGTAAAATTTACAAAATGATTTACTAAACCATGCTCGAACAATACGAAACAAACTTGGCGCTTTCTGAATTTTTGTATACAAATAAACAAGTATATTACAAACAAATTGTAATTTTGTAATAACTAAAATATTGTGACAAATTTTGTGAGTGCGGCAACAAGCCATGAATTAAAAAATTATCTGTAAAATTTCTTGCTTGATTTAATAAAATACGTTTAAACAATACTAATTCAAGTTTGTACTCATTTTTTTATTATTATAATTTGTTTATAATATATTTGTTGATGTGTGTACCAAACCCCCAAAACCGACAACTTGGTTTCCATTGCTTAAATGTATTTTAGTAAATCAAACAGCAAATCGTAGAAGTACTTATGTACGCTTGTTGCCACATTCGCAAAATTTATACTCATTTTTATCACTTTGACTGCAAGGAAAAAGTGGTATAGCGTTTGGTACGGTGTCTGTAACATTAGCAAAAAAAAAAAATTGTATAGAAATCCTTCATATAGCCTCTAGATGACGAATCTGAACTTAGTTTATATGGGTGTATGGATGTGCGTCGTCAGCTCGCTCGCTCGCTCGGTCGTAAGTCAAAATTTTGTGGCCGCAACTCCTCTTAGACGGTTCAACCGATTTTAATGAAATTTTCAGGATAAATTTGTCTAGTGCCCAAGATGGTCATGTGGTTTTGGTTTTTTCCAGTGATGCCAACTTTCCGAGAAAAAAATTACTAAAATTTTTAAAAATTCATATTGGCTACGTAATTTATCCGATTTGGATCAAATTTTCAGAAAAGATTTCCCTAATGCTCCTATTAATTCCGTAATTTTATTAATATCCAGTGTTGCCAACTTTCCGAGAAAAAAATAACTAAAATTTAAAATTTTTTATTATGGCTATGTTATTCAACCGATTTTACTCAAATTTTCACAAAAGATTCTCCTAGTATTCATATGATTTATGTAATTTTAACAAAATACAATGTTGCCAACTTTCCGAGAAAAAAATTAGTAAAATTTTTAAAAATTTATTATGACTATTTTATTTAACCGATTTTAATAAAATTTTTATAAAAGTTTTTCCTAGTGCCTAAAAAAATTATGCAATTTTAACAAAATACAGTGTTGCCAACTTATCGAGAAAAAATCACAAAATTTCTTAAAAATTCATTGTGGCTACATTATTTATTTGATTTTGATCAAATTTTCAGAAAAGTATCTCCTAGTGCCCACATAAATTATAATATTATTAAAATACAGTGTTGCCAATTTTCCGAGAAATGTCAAAGTGGTCTATATATGGGTTTACCCATATACTTCTAATCTTGTTGATTAGTGCATTTTGTTTATAATATATTGGTTTATGTTTGTACAAAAATTCAAGAAGCGACAACTTCGCTTGTTATTATTTAAATATATTTTGATAAACCAATTAGCAAATTTACAAGTATTTATAAGTTTGTGGTTTATTGACGCTCCCGCAAAGTTTGCACTTATTTATTGGCTATTACAATTTGATTATAATATATTTGTTTATGTGAGTACCAAAATTCAGGAAGCGACAAATTTGTTTACAACTGTTTAAACATTTTTATTAAACAATCAGCGAATTTTACAATTACTTATAACTCTATGTACACATTTATTGGTTATTATAATTATTTGTTTTTTAATATATTTATTTATGTGTGCACCAAAAATCAGGAAGCGACAATTTTGCTTACTATTGTCTAAATATATTTTAATAAATTAGTCAGCGAATTGCAGGGCTGGATTTACGTGCAAGCGGAACAAGCACGTGCTTGTGGCCCCCAACCTAAGGGGGCCCCCGGTAAACCTTTGTTTTTGCATAATTTTGATAGTAAACTATGAAAGACCTTTTTTTGCTTGATACATTTTTTAAAGTAGAGATAGGGGCCCCCTCCCTACCTCGTGCTTATGGGCCCCGCAAGCTGTAAATCCGGCCCTGGCGAATTGTACAAGTATTTATAAGTTTATGAGTTATTATCGCCCTCGAGGTTTGTTTATTATTATTTTCTTTATAATATATTTATTTATGTGCTTACCAAAATTCAGAAAGCGAAAACTTGGTTTATTATTGTTTAAACATATTTTAATAAATCATTTTGCGAATTTTACAAGTATTTATAAGTTTGTATCATATTGCCGCCACCAGAAAGTCTGTCACTTATTTTTGATTATTGCAAATTATTAATAATATATTTCTTTCTGTGTATGCAAAAAACATGAGAACTTACAAGTTAATTTAGGATTTATTAGGATTTATTGCAATTTTACTGTTTTAGCAGTAATAGCCATTATAAGAGAATGTTGCTACCTAAGTGTTGCTATTTTTACGCGGCTCCGGTAAAATAATTTTCTATCATTTTTACTACGTATATTGATATATTAAAATAAGTTAATTAATTGTCTTTCATTTACAAACGAAAGCAAATGATACTTATTAAATTGTTGATTAGGGGAGAAGAGTTACGAATCGCCGCCAACGTTTTGCCGTCGTCACGTTTCGCCGCCATAACATTTTGCCGCTGTAACGATTTGATTAGGTTAGGTTAGTTCGCGACAAATCGTTTTGCGGCAAAATGTTGTCGGCAAATCATTACATTCCCCGTTGTTTAGTGCATTTAAAAACACATCAGAAAATAAAAATAAAATATATAAATATAGTAATCCACTCGTTGAGCAAAACAGGGATAGTTTGAAGGTTACTGCTATGTTGATGACTGTTAAAGTAAAACGTTAATTTTAAGAAAAATCTGTCGCATGTGTTTAAATTATTTTTGTAAACGTTCTAAAATACTGGTGAGTTATACTATTCCGCTATATAAGGTACCTAGTTGTCCGCAACACAAAATTATTAAGGAGAACGACATACCTATGTTAAAATTTTTGTTGAAGTGATAATAATATAATTTACCTGATTGCATAAAGCAATGTTAAAGGCTTTGTAATTTAACTGGCTTGTTTGTATGAAAATATTTGACAATCCAGTTTCCTAGTACGTACGTACACAATAACGCCATGTACCCAAATGGATGTGGTACAAACTTTCTCCACTATTCCCAACTATTTTTATCCAGACAAACAACTGTGACTTCATCCACATTTATCTTACCTTTTATACAAGCTCTTCAAATCCAACCACTTAGAAACTTTCGCTCATCAAAACACTTTTAATCATACCACTCTAATTATTCATTGGACGTCCACGCAAACGCATAACTTCAAAATCATTTACATATATTCTTAGTTCATTAGACATTCGCTCAAGAAGATCAAACCATCTTAAGTAACTAACTAACATCAACTTTTGTAATAATATTGTTTTTCAATTTCACACTCATTATACACTAACTAAACCATTTTGTAGCCGATTACTTCTAGTTACACCACATACGCTACCATACAGCAACGTAAGCACCAAAACAACATTGTATATACTCAAACGGGCTTTTTTGGAAACATTTAAATTTCTAGCAAAAGTAGATATTCCAGTTAATTCGTTAATTAAATTAACAATGCTTTCTGCAACTAGATCTATATGTCATTTGATAATTATTATTTATTTAAAATTTAGTATGTTTTACATCATTTATTAAACAAAAATTTTATAATAAATAAAACTAAAAACTAACGAGTAAGTAACAAATCTGGTGTAACAATAGTTGTACTCAAGTACCGACGTGATTAAAAACAGTAATAGACCTTGAACAAATAAATGTTCGTATTTGTCATTGTGAAATTTAATATAATAATACTCAAGAATATTGAGATTTTATATTTTTCCCAAAATTTCACAAGATACTCAGTCGTTGAATCGGCTGTTAAGCTATGCATCAACGACTGGCCAGTTTAACCATAGATACGTATTTCGGTCTTTAGGACCTCATCAGTACGGTGCTGTGATCAGTTGCTGTGAGGCAACTGATAACCGATGTTAATTCTGGCTGCCTTTTATAGCAAGTACTTCAAAGCGATAACGATGAGAAGTAAATAAATACCACCAACGCCATCTATACAGTAATGCGATAAGCAATTATAGTAATAGACCTTGAACAAATAAATGTTCGTATTTGTCATTGTGAAATTTAATATAATAATACTCAAGAATATTGAGATTTTATATTTTTCCCAAAATTTCACAAGATACTCAGTCGTTGAATCGGCTGTTAAGCTATGCATCAACGACTGGCCAGTTTAACCGTAGATACGTATTTCGGTCTTTAGGACCTCATCAGTACGGTGCTGTGATCAGTTGCTGTGAGGCAACTGATAACCGATGTTAATTCTGGCTGCCTTTTATAGCAAGTACTTCAAAGCGATAACGATGAGAAGTAAATAAATACCACCAACGCCATCTATACAGTAATGCGATAAGCAATTATAGTAATAGACCTTGAACAAATAAATGTTCGTATTTGTCATTGTGAAATTTAATATAATAATACTCAAGAATATTGAGATTTTATATTTTTCCCAAAATTTCACAAGATACTCAGTCGTTGAATCGGCTGTTAAGCTATGCATCAACGACTGGCCAGTTTAACCATAGATACGTATTTCGGTCTTTAGGACCTCATCAGTACGGTGCTGTGATCAGTTGCTGTGAGGCAACTGATAACCGATGTTAATTCTGGCTGCCTTTTATAGCAAGTACTTCAAAGCGATAACGATGAGAAGTAAATATAGCTGATCATTATTATTGATATATATTTTGCATGAGATTGATGTATTGACACATTTTACTCAACCCCCAACGTTTTGGCTTGTACAAGCGTCAACCTTTTGTTTATTTAGCTTGCGCAAATGCGAATGAACGGTCGGCGTTTTGTTCAGTCGGCGTTATGTCCAGACATATATTTTTTTAAACTAATCTTTTTGAAATTTTGCACAGAGCCATAATTTCATAATCAATAACTTTTCTGAAGAACATTATGTCGTATTATTGACCAAAAAGGCACTTTACCGGAATATAAAATAGTTTTTTACATTATTTATAGCCGCCTTGATTTTAAAAAAACTAAAAATATGCTTAAAATTATGTTCAGACAAAGCAGGGCGGAAACCCAAAACATGAAAATGAAATTCTTAAATTTTTTGCCGATTACACCTACAGTGAACTCAATCTCCCGGATTGAGTGTTTTATATAATAGGAAAGATCATTTATAAATCTTCCTGATGCCATTTCTCTTACATGCCAGTCCGTAATTATCGTGTTATTATCAGATCTGATAATATATATATATATATATATATATATATATATATATATATGTTCCAAAAGTCTGGAAACGGTCAAATATCTCGAGAAAAACAATCGAATATATATATATATATATATATATATATATATATATATATGTTCCAAAAGTCTGGAAACGGTCAAATATCTCGAGAAATACAATCGAAAAAAACAAAAAATACGTTTTCATATTTTTAATAAAGTTATCTAATGATACCACATTTGACTCCCTACCCCAAACTTTAAAATTTTAAATGGAAAACCCCCACTTTTTATTGCAGATTCGGATTCTATGGCTAAAAATACCTAGAATTTGTCTGAAATATTTTTTTTCTATTTATGATATATAGCGTTATAATCGACGGACACGCAACCACATAAGCGCGTGAACATACACGGAGCGACCGCTGTGTATGTATGCACGCTTATGTGTTTCTGTGTCCGTCGGTTACAGAGCTATCTATTTTTAGTTACAGAATCCGAATCTGCAATAAAAAGTAGGGGTTCTTATTTAAGATTTCAAAGTTGACCCCTTCCCACGCCTGGGGTGAAGCTAAGGAATCTAGTATAGTATCGTTAGATAGCTTTAGATATTGAAGAAGTATTTTGGTTTTTTCGATTTGATAAGCATTTCTCGAGATATTTGACCGTTTCCACACTTTTGGGACACCTATATAAAATTAAAAAAAAAAAAATTTAAAATGATCTTAAATTTTTTAAAACAAAACAAACGGTGCACAATATTTTAGCTTTTTTTGTTGATTGACAATATTTATTTACTAGAAAAAGATCAAATATTCTGTAAAGCAACAGAATTATTCAAAATTTCATCATCAGTAAGAAAAGATATTGTTTATTGCAATAAAAATATAAAATTTAATGCTTATTTAAAGGCAATAATTGTTCTAATTTTGTTTTAATTATATTATTTTCTACTTAAATCATTTTAAATTTCCATAATGACCGGTTTCATGGTAAATATTTTAATTAAAATCGATTTTAAGCTGATCAAAATAGCGTTGTTTTATTGGTAACACCAAATAATTTTGCCATTAGAAGTATTAAAAGTTTGCAAAAAAACACATAATTTTTGATAATATTAGTTATATATCTAAAATTTAAAATGATATAACTATACTAATTAGTGTAATAAAATAATTTAATTCACAACATTAATAATTATATAAATTTAATTAAAAAGTTGATGCTCTAATTAAAGAATTTATTATAAAACTGGTTATGCATTAGTACGTAATATGTCTAAAAAAAAATTGAAAAAATTAAAATTAACATGCAGTAGCGAATATAAATTCTTACCTCTTCGCCTAATTTGTAAGAAAAACAAGATTAGAAGTATATGGATAAACCCATATATAGACTACTTTGACATTTCTCGGAAAGTTGGCAACACTGTATTTTAATATTATTATAATTTATGTGGGCATTAGGAGATACTTTTCTGAAAATTTGATCAAAATCGAATAAATAATGTAGCCACAATGAATTTTTTTTAAATTTTGTGATTTTTTCTCGATAAGTTGGCAACACTGTATTTTGTTAAAATTGCATAATTTATTTAGGCATTAAAAAAAAAACTTTTATGAAAATTTGATTAAAATCGGTTAAATAAAATGGTCATAATAAATTTTTAAAAATTTTACTAATTTTTTTCTCGGAAAGTTGGCAACACTGTATTTTGTTAAAATTACATAAATTATATGAATACTAGGAAAATCTTTTGTGAAAATTTGAGTAAAATCGGTTGAATAACATGGCCATAATAAAAATTTTAAAACTTTAGTAATTTTTTTCTCGGAAAGTTGGCAACACTGAATATTAATAAAATTATGTAATTAATGGGAGCATTAGGGAAATCTTTTCTGAAAATTTGATCAAAATCGGATAAATAATGTAGCCACAATAAATTTTTAAAAACTTTAGTAATTTTTTTCTCGGAAAGTTGGCATCACTGAAAAAAACTAAAACCACATGACCATCTTGGGCACTAGGCAAATTTATCCTGAAAATTTCATTATAATCGGTTGAACCGTCTAGGAGGAGTTGCGATCACAAAATTTGGTCTGACGACCGAGCGAGCTGACGACGCACATCCATACACCCACATAGACTAAGTTCAGATTCGTCATCTAGAGGCTATATGAAGGATTTCTATACAATTTTTTTTTTTTTTTTGAAAATGTTACAGACACCGTACCAAACGCTATACTACTTTTTCCTTGCAGTCAAAGTAGTAATAATATACAAATATAGACAAGTAATTGACAAAAAATGTAAGTAAACTATAAATAATAAGATTGAATTCTTCGAAATATCTAATATAGAAAAATGTAAAAATCACTATATATTGTGTGGTTATAATAAAAAGAGTAGGAAAAAAAGATATGCTAAAATTTTGCATAACAAGATTAATGCCTCGATACATATTCAAATGAATTCGAGAAATTTCAGTAAATATATATATGCAGGAGAGTCGTAGGTTTTTAATTTTTTTAACACTTTCTGCATTTGTTTATATCTATCTACTCCAATATTTTCCAATATTAATAACAATGTAAAGGTTGTTAGTCGTACTGCAGTTGTATATAATATTGTTATAATATCCAATATTCCGTTATTTTTTTTTTTCATGAATTAAATATAGAATTAGTATTATTATTGCAAATGCTGCATGTGCTAATGCAAAAATTGACCATTTTCGATAAGTTGCTTTTATTTTGCATTTTCTTATTGTCTTATCGATGTCTTCTAACATATTAAATCCGAAATCAATATTTGCTTTTCGATGAAATGAAAACAAAATTATTGTTAATATCGCTGCAAATCCACTTGAACCGTATGTAAATATCTTCACGTAATATGAAAATTGATCTGTAGTTGTTATTGTTTGTAATTTTATCCAATGAACCCATATTATTGCTGCACAAATACCTGTAATTAAATAGTTAATCGTTTTTTCAAAAATTCATAGAAATAAGATTTACAACATCAAATGACGACTTTGCGGTCGACACTACAGTAACAAATTGTTTTAATAAATTGTGATATTTACAAAGAAATTGTTTGTTTTTATTTAAAATACTTATCATGTATCATAAAGTAAAGGCTGATCAAATTCAAAATGCTTAGTATTGAATTTATTACCTGTTATATATAAAAAAATTATTATTTTTCTTCTGCGTACATTTTTAGTCGATTGTTTGCATACTTAAATCTCATAACATTATGTCCTGAGATAGTTAACCACGGTAGAAAACAATATGCCATTTCTGAAAATGTTTCAGGACCTTGAATCCATAATTTCAAAAATAACTTCATATTCTTCGCATATTTTTTGTATTCTTAAACATTCTTTTTCAAATCGGTATTCACAGTAAAATGTAAAAAGAAACATACAATGTTCTTATAGAAAAATATACGAGTAGAGACGGCGCTATACGAAATATTTCTGTGCTGTTATTATTGATATAATTTTATAATTGTCATTATGTAACAGAATTTAAATAAAACATTATACTAATCTAATGTAAGATATAATTTTGGACATTTCTGATATCTTTTTATCTCTGTAAATATTTAATAAACATAAATATAATATTACCAGGAATGTAATTTATATAATATTTTGTAAGCAATAATTTATATCGTAAGAGTAATTACAAATAATTATTTTTTAATAGATAATTAGGTAATCAGCTTGGTAACCGAGTGTGTTTCAGCGCTAGGTACTACCGAATATAATACTGACTGAGATCGATGGATTGATTCCGCTGGCTGGCGTTTCTGTTCAACGTAAAATTACAAAAATACCACAAGGTCAGTCATTCATTAAATAGAATCAAACACATAAATTTAATCAACTGCTTTTCTTAAAAATATCAATAGTTTAGATTACTGGCCGGAACTCGTCGCTGCTCTATCCGAAAGCACAACTTGCACTTTCGAAAGTTGTCTACATGAATAATCACGGAACAAGTACTTTGTACTTGCAATCAAAGCTCTCCCAGAGTCTTGATACCAAATATGATGATAAATTAGAAAAAAGTAAAAATATAAAAATAATCTATTTTTCTGAAATATTCATATAATTATTATATACAATCTCTATCAAAAAGTATGCATGGCATGTGAACATTTTTTATTGTTTGTTTTTTGAAAGTTATTAAGTAATTTTTGGAGCTTGTTCAAAATCTAAAAATACACTAGTCGGAAGTACTTATATCACTTCCGTTGTAAATCAGATTAATAAACCAATTCTGAATACTTTACGAAAATTCTTAAATCTGTAGCTTATAGAAAATCTGTGTGACATCTTCCAGTTATGAACTTATGTTTATAAAACGGTTCACCGTATTTTATTACTAATTTTATATATAAAACAAGATTGGAAGCATATGGGTAAACCCATATATAGACCACTTTGACATTTCTCGGAAAGTTTGCGACACTGTATTTTAATAATATTATAATGTATGTGGGCACTAGGAGAAATTTTTCTGAAAATTTGATCAAAATCGAATAAATAATGTAGCCACAATGAATTTTTAAAAAAATTTGTGATTTTTTTTCTCGATAAGTTGGCAACACTGTATTTTGTAATAAGTGCATAATTTATTTAAGCACTAAGAGAAACTTTTATGAAAATTTGATTAAAATCGGTTAACTAAAATAGTCATAATTTGTTAAAATTACATAAATTATATGAATATCAGGAGAATCGTATTGGAAAATTTGAGTAAAATCGGTTAAATAACATGGCCATAATAAAAAATTTAAAACTTTAGTAATTTTATTCTTGGAAAGTTGGCAACACTGGATATTAATAAAATTATATAATTAATGAGAGCATTAGGGAAATCTTTTCTGAAAATTTGATCAAAATCGGATAAATAACGTAGGCAATATGAATTTTTAAAAATTTTTGTAATTTTTTTCTTAGAAAAATTTATCCTGAAAATTTCATTAAAATCGCAGTTGCGGCCACAAAATTTTGACTTACGACCGAGCGAGTGAGCGAGCGAGCTGACGACGCACATCGATACACCCACATAAACTAAGTTCAGACTCGTCATCTAGAGGCTATATGAAGGATTTCTATACAATTTTTTATTTTTTTTGAAAATGTTACAGACACCGCACCAAACGCTATACCACTTTTTCTTTGCAGTCAAAGTGGTAATAAACGTCAAAATTTAATTTTGATACATACATACATACATACATACATACACAATTACGATATGTACCCAAAAGGGTGTGGCACAAACTCTTTTTATCATCACGAAATCAGTCGCCTCCAAACACTCCTAACAAGCAACTTTTGCTTTATCCACATTCATAATTCCTCTCATACATGCTCTTTTATTCCTACTACTTGGAAACTTTCGCTCACACAAAACACTCAATCATACCACTCCAACTACTTATCGAACGTCCACGCAAACGTATACCATCAAAATTATTTAAATAAATCTTTTTAATCAAAAGTTTATTAGACATTCGCTCAACATGTCCGAACCATCTTAACTGACTAACACCAACTTTTGCTACAACATTTTTTTCAATTTCACACTCATCATACACTAATTTATTTCGTACCCGATCTCTCCTATTTACACCACATACCCCACGTAAAAATCTCATTTCAACCGCAGTCATTTTCCGTTTATGCTTTTGCAACCAAACCCAACATTCACTACCATACATCAACGTAGGCACCAAAACTGCATTGTATATACTTAAACGGGCTTCTTTGGAAACATTTACATTCCTAGCAGAAGTTCCCAAAGCACCCAAAACCTTACAACCAGCATTTACTCTCCTTTCAATTTCACGATCAAAACGGCCATCTCTAGAGTGCAAACTACCCAAATACATAAATCCGTCTACCTGCTCTAAACGTGCACCATCAATATATACATTACATTCAGTCATTAAATCACCTTTCTCAAAAACTAAAACTTTGCACTTATCAACATTCAATTCAAGATTCATTTCTTTACCAACAACATTAATTCTATCAATCATCCTTCTCAGTTGTACTTCAGATTCAGCCAAAACAACCACGTCATCAGCAAACGCTAAAGCAAGTACAACACAATCACCTATTTGTATACCATCATTACCACAGAAAGCTTTTCGAAAATAGATTTTATGAGACAAGTATCGTAAATTTTCTTTAACATGTGGAAAATTTATATTGATCCTCGATAATATTTTGATTTGGAATGTTTCAAGGCAATAATGGATTATTTAATAAAAATATATAATTATATAATTGATTTATTTATTTATTTTTATTTTCTTTAGTCGTGTCGGTCATTGTATCATGGACATCATCAGGTATGTTATACATAAGAATAGAAAAATATAATATAATAATATACAATAATATATAGATTTGGTACATACAGATAATTTTAAATAATTTTTTTTTCAAACACGAGTTGTCATTTTAGGTTAAGTTAATTAATAAAATTTCATGAAATCAATATAAATTTGAATATAAAGAAAATGTTTTGAATATTTTATATTAACTGTAACATTATTCAGTGAGTAGTTGGAGTGGGGTATGATTGAGAGGGTGGCTTGCGTGAGCGAAAGTTTCAAAGTGGTAGGAATAAAATCCGTAAAATCTTGATAAAAATCTGTAAAATCATAGTAAAATCATTAAAATCATGATGAAATTCTAGTAAAATTATGGTAAAATCCTTAAAATCATAGATAAAATCAGTAAAATCATTTACAGTTTGTAAATATTTAGTGTAGCACTAGCCCGATACGCAGTTTATTAGTTGCTTGTCTAAAAGAAAATACGTACATACATATCTTGCCTCACGTTTTGTTCTATTTAGTTTTATAAAAAGTTTGTGATTGTGCAGTGTTGAACGAATTGGTAAATATATTATGAATGTTACTTTTACTTGATTAAGTAATAATTATTTGCGTTATGGTAAAATTTGCTTATAAACTCTGTACTCTGATGATGTTGTCATATAATATTTAACAAGAATGTGTATTTTCGGATAAATTTTAAAATCAAATGTTATTGTTCATAAAAGATCAACACCGACATAATATATTGCCATTTTCTACGATGTGTTAATACTATGTACACACCTAGGTACACACACATTAACTAAATTAACTTTGTTATACAATTATTACTAACAAGATTTTAAATATTTTATAAATTTTATCACAATAAATTTCTTATTTTTTCCAAGATTTCTCTTTGATTACGCATTTTATTTTATTATTAAATAATGAATATATATATATATTACGTTTTTTGTTTATATTCATTTTAATTAATTGTCAAATTTTGTGCAACATATAATTTTGTAAATTGAGAATTTTATTTTATTAAGAGAAAAATAATATGTGTATTATGTATATTTGAAATATATATATTGGAGCTGCGCGGTTTGACCCGAAACGTTAAATTTGTAAATAGTGCAACTGTACACTGTCCCATGCCATTCAAGGTCACGGAGCACGATTATCCGGCAAGCTAGGGTTGTGGCGTAAGTACTCGGGTTAACATTAAAAGGATGACCGTGCTCTCTGTGCCGTGACACGCATGCGCATGTGGTGTAGTCGAATGGGAAGGGACTGAGTACGCTTGAATCTTTTTTAAGGGCCTACACTTTCAATCATTTAGTTTCTGAGGGGTATATACGTGTGGTGGCGAGTAGTAAGTGGGCTGAACTTTAGAAACTCTATTGCATAATGTGATTGGCTCTTGAAACCCTACCACTATTTTACTAGGATACACTACAAAATTTTCACTAATATTTTTTTTTTAATTTTAAAAGTTTACATACAACGAAGAATGTGCAATCATAGACTCAGGGCCGCGCCAAGCGGGGTTGCAAGGGGTGCACGGCACACGAGCGGCAATTGTTGGGGAGCGGCGCGCAACATCACAAGTCAATTGTTACAATGGGGAAGTTTAGCGTGATTGAAGTTGCGTGTAAAATTATTTTTTCTCAAATATATATATATATATATATATATATATATATATATATAAAATAATAACAGAAACTGTCATTAAAATTTTTGATAATTGTTTCATTTAATTGTTATTAACAATTTTTGTAAGAGCATTACTGACGTCACAAGCCTATTGTGCGCAAGCGCAGAAGAGTTGGTGAGACATAATTTTGAAAACGTATGTCGTAGTAAATGTTGATTTTTGTTGATTCGGTTACGCCCAGCCAATAGCTTATGTCGGTAACCATGGCAATACATGTGCGTCTGTTTCAGATGTTGACATAATTTTTGCGATGGCATTACTGACGCATCACGACATGTTTTTGCATTTTTTAGGAAATCTGGGCATCTTCGAGAAAAATGATAAATTAAACATCACTTTTTAAGCCAGGTCCAACCAAATAAAGAAATAAAAAAAATACACTAAACTTCCCCATTGTCACAAGGCATTTGTTAAAAGGTTAATTTTGATACAAACAAAACATATGATAGTATTTCTGGTATATAAAAATGTTTTTTTTTTTCATAGCCTTGACTAGAACAATATCGACTGGTGTCGCACTTAGGCATAAATACATTTTTGCAGACAGTTCTGAAAATACAAAATTTTTACAATATCTGTTTTTTACATTACCAATAGAACTTTTACGGATTGCAAAATATTTTTTAAATTCAAGAAAAAATAAATAAATGTCGAACATTCCCTGAAAATATGGTTTTGTAAAAGTTTATCTTTATAAAATAATAGCTTTTCAGAATTCATAATGTTAAATAAAAAAGCGTATTTAAAAATAGTAATTTACATACATAAACTTAAACCAAAAACGAAAAAACACAAAAATCTGTTATGGCCAGCACTTATTATTATAATTTATTATTTAAAAGATATCATCATGTCATCGTAACTAAAAATAAAGCTGTTTTGATAATTATATATACTGGGTGTCCGAAAAGTTTGGACTGGGTCAAATATCTCGAGAACGAAAGGTTGGATTAACATATATATTATAACAATATATTAACAATTAATTTACATATTAATTACAATTAATTACAATATATTATATATATATATATATATATATATTATATATATATATATATATATAAATATATATATATATATATATATTATATATATATATATATTATATATATATATATATATATATATATAAATATATATATATATATATATATTATATATATATATATATATATATATATATATAAATATATATATATATATATATTATATATATATATATATATATATAAATATATATATATATATATATATATATTATATATATATATATATATATATATATATATATATATATATAAAGTATTTATATTAAACATCAAATATCATTACTTCATATATTCTATAATAGATACAACTCTTGGTTTTTTTTGTATTTTTGTTGACCTTGAACATTTATACATCGTTATAATATAAACCATTTTTTTGTAACAGTGTAGGTTATAGAGAAAATACAGCCACGCCTACTGTTTAGTGAATCTGACAATACGCCTGGTGTATAGGCAATGTATCGAAAAAAATAGATAATTTTTGTATTTTTTCGGTGACAAATTACGGCAAATACAAAGAACATGTAAATTTCAAATTTGGTATATATGTGTATCAAAACTGTATAAAGTCGGGAAAGTCATTAAAATTAAAATATTGTTATTAAAATATTGTTATCAACTGTATTTTTTTTATGCAAAAATAGCCGTGTTTTTTCATGCTTCGTATTTTTAGTTTCGCAAAATTTATATTTTTCTTTTTGGGTTTCCCAACTTTTTAAATTCTTCATATACATTATCCAAAAAAAATAATCTAAAAATATTTCGTCAATTTATAGTAATTTGCTCCAGAAAAATACGATCTGTCAAACTCAAACTCCAGAAGAAATGAAATTATTTGTTTAATTTCCATGTCTCTTTGATGTAAAGAGCGCAAAAATGGAAATTTTAATTTGCTTCTAATTCTTGATCGGAACATCCTATATTGATAAATTTGGCATCATTTGATGCATTTTTGAATTCTAAACAACTTTTGTATTTGTACTTTTGTTCTATAATAATTAGGGGAAAATTTATCACCAAATGAAAATTTTAGCATTGTATTCCCTATGTAACAAAAAAAAAAGTAGACACCCGGTATATATATATATATAGTCCAAAATATGTACTATCTGATAACGAAAAACCCCAAGTTGTATCTTTTATACTTTCAATAGAAAAAAAATTACGAAAAAAGGATTATTTTAGTTTCATTTACCAAAAAACCCCCTTAATGTCATTGATAAAAATTTTGAACTGATAAAGACGAGCTTTTGGCTTTCGTCGAAATGTCGTTTCTACATAAATAAATAACAGAAATTTATCCTAAAACAATTTTTATATAAATAATATTTTTCTTCAAGCGGATCATAATATTACGTTACCATATTGACCGTGTAGAAAAGTCATTGTGTTACTAGTACAATAATGTACATTATTATACAGCAGTTGTACGTCATTATATCTTGATGATAAGTCTCGTTCAGACTGAGGTTGTAGCAGTTGATATGGTAATAAGCATAGTCGTAAGAATGAGAAAATACATGTAAGCTTATGCTTTTACATTATGTAATTTTGTATCAGATAGTATTTAAATATTTTTCACGCTTTCACGACCGGTATCCATTGAATTAATAAATTTTCTGGGCTGGTATGCCGTGGTCGATTTTACCTCGTCGCAGACGTTTCACCATACATTGTAGATGACATCCTCAGTGCCTGATGACTGACGTTGTCACCAAGCACTGAGCAAGTCATTTACGATGTATGACAAAACGTCTGCGACAAGGTTTAATCGACCACGGCATATCATCCCAGAAAATTCTATAAATTTAATAGTATTTAAAAAGTTTAAAATCAAAATTTAATGTACTCGATTGGTTTATCAATGGTATTTTGTTATATTTACAAACAAATAAATTCTAATTATCTACAATAATATTTTGACATTTGTGTTTATTTCCTCTATACTTGGTAACAATAATTATTTTTGCTAAACTCTATACGAGAAAACATTGTACATAAAAAACAAAAAACAAATCATTTGATATGATGTTAATATTTTTAGATGTTTGTAATTAAATAGATTTTTTCTCATTTTCTTTTGGAATATGTAAAAAAAATCTGTTTTTCAAGACCAATTTGTTAAATATTGAGTAATTAAATTTATAATTTATTTAATATGAGTTATAAATATTTTAAAATTATATAAAATAAAACAGTAATTACATTATTTTCAGCAACTTGCATAACATTTGATAAATATATTTATTATATGAGCTCATATAAACGTAGTCAGTGAAGATATCATAGATTTAGTTACTTTTAAAAAAATTATGTACAATGGAAATTGAGCTATATAATATTATACAATACGTTTTATATAAACAGTAAAACATTAAAATTTTATTAAATGACTATTTTATAAACAAAATGAAGGTTGTAAATATCGATTTATGTATTAGGAATTTATTATGTCGGTGTTCTAACGCCTATAGTTATGTATTGTTTTATTGTCAAATTAAGTCGGGTTTATGTAACGTTGTCGTAGTCTTAGCCTTAGTCTTTGTCTCTAACATAAAAGATAAAAACATTAAAACATATGGCACTGTTTATTCATTGATCTTAGTCTCAATCATTGTCTTAAGGTACCCATTCACGTACAGTCTGCCGGCCGTCCGTGGTCGAATAATTTGGACTGACGGGCCGATATCGTTGCTCAACACACAGTCTGACTGACGGGTAATGGCCGACAGTTTTATATCGTATACGATTTTTGCCGGTCAACTGTACAATATTCAGCATACACGATCAGAATTTAATCGACAGTATCATTTAAAATGTCGGAAGAACATGCAGCTGCAATTGTTGTTATATTAGCGGAGCGTAAAAAAAGAAAGAGAAAAAAAAATTGGGTAAAGGAATGGTTACAAAAACGTAGTACTTTGTCACATACGAATTTAATACAGGAACTTGATACAAGTGCAAGTGATTTAAAAAATTACTTGAGAATGAATGTTGTGTATTTAATAGGATGTAATAATCACTATATTAAACTTATACTTATTTATTTATAAGAATATACTTATATACAACATATCATGTGGTTCTGTCATTTCACGTCATATCATTACAACTATTTTTAGGTTATCTATCTACTCAGTGTTACCAATATTAAAATATCTAACAATGAACAACATCTTTTACTTTCCATAAGCATGAATATGAATGCCTACGATAAATACAAATAAATTCTTTAAGAAAACTTGGCTGATTCGCCATTTTATATGCATATGCTGTGTAATTATCGGATGAAATTCTTGTCCAGACTAAAATTAAACCGGCAGTCCAATATCGTCCGGCGAGACACTACACACATAGCGATAATCGCAAAGGAAGGCGTCCGGCAGGCTTAGACCTGTCATCGGCCGGTGCGTGTGTAGTTGATAACGTTCATCCGGCCTTTATCTGTCAGACGAAAATCGGCCGGCGAACTGTACGTGAATGGGTACACTTAGAAAAATTAATTCAAAAATTTCCTAAGTTCCAAAAAAATTTAAAACTGACGACCGAATTTTTCTAAGTCCGAAAAATTAATTCAAAATTTTTTTCTAAGTTTCAGACAGACGACCGAATTCTCTAAGTCCTTAAAATCGTAAACGAGTGAGTTCGTTCAGAAGCTAAACAAACTCCCCTTCCCCTGGGTCCGGACACCGGTCAACCAGGGAAGGTTTGTCAGCCTCGACGCGAGACCGAATGTCTTTTTAAGCTACGAATCTTCCCTTTTATAGGCGACAATTCGTTAAAACTAGTTATAACCGCTTGCAGCGCGCTGTCTCACTCGTATTGCGAGAGAGCGCGTCAGTTCTTCTTACTATTGTTAAAAACAGAACTCGGCCGGTCCTAACTATACGCGCAGACAGATGTCTCTACTCATACCGTACGGAGAAAAAAAATAATATTTACTAACAGCTGGCCTTCGCACAAAAAAACATTAAAAACATCGGACATGACTGAACATCGCTATGAGATAATTTCGTTCTTTTTATTATATTATAACAAAATAATTCAAATTTTAATTTATCGAAGAACGTTTAATTGACGAACTTAAAATATAGAAAAATGAAATTTTGACCGTTATTATCTCATAGTGAGTTTTACAATTTTGTACAATTATACAACCCAGATTACATGCTAATCTAAATAAATTTAAATATATGTGTCGTACGTGAAGCGTATCGTCACAATATATATATATATATATATATATATATATATATATATATATATAATATTTAATGTTGACTTTATATAAATGTTGATAAGGATATTATTGGGATTAGAAGTCAATACAGAATATGATATTAATAACTCAATTCATTGTATACGTTGCAAGCTTTCGGAGGTTGCTTGCCTCCTTCCTTGTTTGATTGAGAACACACAGAATTCTCTACCATTGTAAGTTTCTAATTTTTTGTACATTGTAATTACTAATTATAATTTGACTGTATTTTAACATAAATTTGTATTTTACAATAAACAGGTCAGCCTGATGAAGGAGGCAAGCAACCTCCGAAAGCTTGCAACGTATACAATGAATTGAGTTATTAATATCATATTCTGTATTGACTTCTAATCCCAATAATATCCTTATCAATATATATATATATATATATATATATATATATATATATATATATATATAGATATATATATATATATAAGTTAGAAATTAACGATTTTTTTCATTTAATTTTCAATTTACTATTATTATTTTTATTATATTGTTTTAAAGACAATAATTTAAAAAACTTGGTATATTTTGTTTATTATTAGAATTAATATTATAATATTAACTTTGAAATATAATAACACTAGATTCACATATACTTTTTATTCTAACCTTGAAATATTCTTCTTTCCGGGCCAAATATATATATCTGCAAGTTTCTGGTATAATTTTTCCCAGAGCTTGAGGTGAAATAATGGCACTAAATTTTAAATCTTCCATGCTGCGTCCTGTTGCTAGATATCTTAAAGTAACTAACAATCTTTCTTCCGCACTAATTGCTTGTCGCATTACTGTATCTGTTTTTGTAATGTAAGGTTTTACGAGATTTAATAACAAATCAAAGGATTCACTATTCATTCTCAAGTAATTTTTTAAATCACTTGCACTTGTATCAAGTTCCTGTATTAAATTCGTATGTGACAAAGTACTACGTTTTTGTAACCATTCCTTTACCCAAATTTTTTTTCTCTTTCTTTTTTTACGCTCCGCTAATATAACAACAATTGCAGCTGCTTGTTCTTCCGACATTTTAAATGAAACTGTCGATTAAATTCTGATCGTGTATGCTGAATATTGTACAGTTGACCGGCAAAAATCGTATACGATATAAAACTGTCGGCCATTACCCGTCAGTCAGACTGTTCGTGTGTGTTGAGCAACGATATCGGCCCGTCAGTCCAAAGTATTCGACCACGGACGGCCGGCAGACTGTACGTGAATGGGTACCTTTATGTCGTAAGAGAGCGACCTTTAAAGTTTCCAACTTTCAACTTTTACGACTATGACTAAGAACAGATACATTCTGCGCAAGCGCAACGATCATAAATACAACAAACATCGTACATTGAACACGCGATTTTTACTTTATACATGTTTTATACAAGTAATACAACACCAGTATGCTGAAAATTTCATTTTGAAACAGTTTTCATGATCCAAAATATTTTCAACAATATTAGGTTAGAGTATATTTTTTGACATCTGTCATGTATTAAAACTAAAACTTAAAACTATGTTTATTTGTGTAAACACTTCATTAATCTTACGACTTACACTAAGACTGTAATTAAGACAAAAACAACGTTGCATAAACCCAGCCTTGCTCTTAAAATTTTATAAGTCTTATTTAATTTTCTTTATTATTATGTTATACTTTTTTTTTAAATAAGTAAATTAAGTTTTTAATCCTATAATTGGGCAAATCGTCAGTCATTTTCTTGTGTATTCTACAGCTCCACCAAGCAAACAAGTCCTTCGGAAAATATGCCAACTAATTTTAAAAATTCGTGTCGGTAAAAGTTTAAGCCAATAAAAACAATTTCTGCCGCCGTTGTACATTCCGTAACAAAAGTAAAAGTAGCTAGCAAACTGACAGATTATCGCGTGTTTGTTTTTCTTAATTTTCTCTGCTGTTGCTCATCTTTATAAAAAAAATCAGTCTTTTTAAGACTTAATCTTATTTGAAATAAGGTAGGCATATATTTTATAGATAATTTAAAGTATTTTTAAAATGAATTTATCGCATAACCTCAAAATATATATTTTATATGTCAAAGTACTATTGACACTGAGTGTACCTCTAGAATACAGAGACAACAAACCACGGCCTACCCAAAAGACTTGTTTGCTTGGCTTGACTGTACATGTCATAGCTACTTGACTTGCCAACCGTTTAAACTGACATTTTATAATTTTATATTTATACAAGAAATATACAAATTAAAATATTTATTTGAAATACCTGATTAACATATAGTATATTATGTTATGAAGAGCACAAAGCAATCTTTATTGTGTTAAAATCAAGATGTTTGTGGCTGAGGCTAAGCAATGTGAGCGAAATATAAAATGAAAATTCTCCTCCAAGTGACCATGCTACTTTTTATTCAAGCATTTCAAATTAAACTAAACTAAGAATAAATAAAAATACATACCAAATTACTTTAACCTTACTAACCTTACTTATAATAGTAACCTTCACTAAGGATAGCATTTACAATGTATGGCAAAACGTCTGCGATGAAGACAGAACGACCACGGCATACCAGCCTAGAAAACTGTATAAATTTATTTATCAAATAGTATGTAGGTATATGTATGTATTATTTATATTTGTTACTTGATTTGAGATAATTAAAGTTTTTTTGGTCGAATATACAATATCTGACAAATTTGACGATGCACCAATTCTTCAGATATTTTCAGTAATCATATTCAAATTCAAGCGAAAATAAACAAATATCGTATTCGAGTACACCGATCCAAAACACTTTGGAATACCAATTTCTAAGCTAAAATACATAACGATAAAAAAGTTCATGCTCTAAAAATGCACGAAGTACGTGCTTAAGCTCATTTAAGGAGTAAAATCGTTTAAATCATTTAATAGTAACACCTGTGCCAATGCACAACCTAATATTAAAATAAATGGCTATAACTTTGAGCTTTTTTTTTATTGCATTTGAATACAGAGTAGGGCTTGACATCGAAGATATTCCAATATTGCTAAAATAATGACCACCCTAGTAAAATTCACTTGTTAATTTGTTTCCATGTTCTTTTAATTTACTGTAAATGTCATTTGTATCTTTTCCTTGATGAAGACGTACGTTGAGTTTGTTGAAACGCCGATTAATAATAAATAGTAACCCTGTTCGATTCGCACCCTTGCGTCTACTGTTTACTGTTGCGTCAATGTTTATTGTTGTCATTGACTTTGAAGTTGCATGTTATGTAAATGGCAAATTGCTGCCTTTTTACGGCGTCGTTTTGCAATAAAACGCAAGAGAGTCAATCAAATAAACCTATTAATGCAAAACTATAACCTAAAGCATTTTATTTTAATATAATGAATTCTCAAAGACATTTTTACTACCTATGTTTTTTACAACATATTTATCAAAAAATGTCAGAACCTGTCTAGCATGGAAACAAACTAAAATAACAAAGTAAAAAAATTTTCAGAACCTATTATATTAAAATAAAACTGTTTTAGGTTAAAGCTCTGAATTAATATTTATTATAATTTACATTTCGAAGAACTAAACGCCCGTCTTCATTAGGAAAAATAATACAAAAATAAATTTATATCGGAGATAATGATAGGCAGCAATAAAATTTTGACCTAAATTACTTTAACTTAAACAGAAAGCAATATAAGTTATTAATATCTTATACATACTTTTAGCTTATTAAATTTCTAGAAATAAAAATCGCGAAACTTTAAAATATTACACATTACAATATAAATTTCAGTAGGTATACTTACATATCAAAAATGACAGAAAAATCTAATAAACTAAAAAATTTACGGCAAATTTTAAGATTAAATCATATTTTTGTTTCAATAATTGGATTATACATTTCAAAAAAATATAACAGTTTTGGTTTCTTTTTACATATAAATAGAGCCTTATTTGCATTGGCTTTATTCGTATATTTTTTGTACATTAATATTCAATATTTTTACACAATTGAACTAATTGATTTGTTTATGCGAACATTGCTAATTTTTACATAGGCTTTAATATTATTATATTTAGTTATGGAAGAAAATTTTACGAGAAACTTCAAATAATATTTAGTAACATGGAATACATCGATGTAATTTTAAATTAAATTAAATACAAAATTAGTTACAAGACTACAAGAATATTTCATGTAGTTACAACCATTTTAGATTATACTTTTGTTCTAATAATTTTTGCCGGGTTGTGTACGGATTGGAAAGCTAGAGATATACCAATTTTGGTAATGTTACTTTGGCAAAAATTGCTTCATGTTACAATCAGAATTGAATTTAGCACGATTTTATTTAACATGTTAAATAAGTTTAAAACGTTAAACAAAAATCTAGCAATATACAAAGATAGAAAATTCGAAAATATGCGATATGCTTTTATGGTTTACGAAAAGTTATTTGAAACAAAAATAGAATTGGACTCAACATTTTCAATATATTTTCTAACTGATTATTTAGTTAACTTGTTCGGTTGGCTGCAAATCACTTATTCCACAATTGTATTGATAGAAAATGGTACATCACAATTTAAAGCTATTTCATTTATCACAGTCGTGATTATAAGTTTTTCAATGTGTTTCGTTATCAGTTTGGTTCTATGCAACATGTTATATATAGAGGTTAGATATATATTTTTGACTGCAAGGTAAATATTGCATAGTGATCGGTATGGTGTCTGTAACATTAAAAAAAAATATTTATAGATTCTTTGTATAGCCTCTAGATCAGACGAATCCAGACTTATTGTTCGTTTATGTTATAATTATATAATTTTAATGACATACAATGTTGCCAACTTTCCGAGAAAAAATTACTAAAGTTTTTGAAAAATTATTATCACGTTATTTACCGATTACAATCAAATTTTTACAAAAGATTTTACTAGTGTTTACATAAATTATATAATTTTAACAAAATTCAGTGTTGCCAACTTTCTGAAAAAAAAAATTACTAAAATTTTTAAAACATAATTTGGTTATTACAATTTGTTAACATTATACAATGTTATCAATTTTCTGCGAAAACTATTCAAGATTGAATTTTAAGCATAATATTTGTACGATTTAAAACAAATTTTCGGGATAGATTCTCTTTTATGCTTATATAAAAAATAATTTTTGAGTATTGCTGCCAAATATATGCTGAAAAATATATAAAATATAAAAAATATCAGTAGTATCATTTTATATAATTTAATTTTCTATAATTAGGTCTTAAAACGAAATAAATATGGTTTCGAGAAACACGCGTTTAAAGTTTTAAGTTATTGTTTTACTGTACAAGCTGGATGTTTTATTTTTTTTACCTACTGCGCTGACACATCTCTGTCTATATTGTAATCTTTTCTTTGTAGTCAAAGTGATAATAATATCAATTTTGTGATTAATAGCAATTTTAATATTAAGTTAGAATAAAACAACTTACGTTGTTTTGATTGATTAACTTAACAATGGTTTGTGCATCTGACCTAAATGTGTATATTCTCTTACAGATATATAATTCCATATTTACTTTAAATAATTTATATAATAATTGTTAAATAAAAATAATATTATAAAATTATTTTTATATTATTTTTATTTAAATTTCGCCACAGTAGATCATTTTCTAATCTTTAATAATAATTGTTGTCTATTACAAAGCAAATCTGGTTGTGCATTAATAAAAATGCAATATTTCAAATTTCAACATCAGAATCATAATTTTTCCGTTTATGGTTTACTTAATTATAATTTAAATCTACTTTATGAGGTAATATTTTTGAAAAAAAAAATGTTGTTGCAAAAGTTGGTGTTTGATCAAAATAATATACAGGTGAATGATTTTGAAGGTATACGTTTTTCACTGGATGTCCGATGAGTTAACGGGAGTAGTATAATTGTGAGAGTGGCTTGCGTGAGCAAAAGTTTTCAAGTAGTAGGAATAGAAGAGAGCATGTATGAGATCGGTTAGATAAATGTGGATAAAGCTAGAGTTGCTTGTCTAGATATAGAAATATTTGGAAGAAATTGGTTTCGGGATAGTTGAAAGAGTTTATGGCACACCCTTTTGGGTATGTTGTATATCTGTATCCATGTTTGATAAATAAACATCAAAAAATAAATATTCATTAGACATACATACATACATATATACCATGTACGCAAAAGATTGTGACACAGACTCTTTTCACTATCCCGAAACCAGTTTTCACAACAACACACAACTTAATTAAGTTTTGTCGTGTGGTCTAGGAATAACAAAAGAAATTAATATCTTTCATAATTATAATTAAAATTCTCTTTACTATTTTTCAGGTTATTTCTGGAATATGTACATATTTCATTATTCTCATACAATTTAAAATAAGTTTAAATTTATAAACAATTATATATCAGTTTGTCGCAATTGCAAGAGCACAAACATTTTGAAAATATTTTTCTATTTTTCTTCAAAATGTAAAAATATTCTTATATTGCGTTATTATATTGCTTTATATACATAGAATGAGGTCATTATGTTACTAGTAATATAAAGTGAACATTATTGTATCGATAGTTAGGCACTATGTATACCACTGGCGGTAGAACCAGAAATAGCTGACACAAGTTAATTGACAATTGCATTGTTTATTTTCGCTTGAATTTAAATTGGATTATTGAAAATGTATTTTGAAGTGCAAAAAATGCAATACATCGCACAGATTTATCACAAAATAACATATTCGATCAAAGATTAATTCTCACAAATCATATAACATAAATCAATACAACTGTAAGTAAAGTTACTAGGGCAATCTTCATATGTAGTTTCTATTTAGTTTAGGTTCGGTTGGGTCGCTTGAAGATAAAATAGTATTTCACTCGGTGTAGAATGCTTTTTTGTGTTGCATTGCCTCTGCTCTGCTTCAGTCGTAAGTATCTGGACCCAACAGGATAAAAAAAATTGCTTTCTATTCCTCATAACATATTACAATTTTTGTTAAATATATATATATATATATATATATAGAATAATATAAAATTACTACCGTAAAGAATATGTAATAAATTTTTACTGAAATACGGTATAAGTATAAATTAGTAAAATGCGAACATAATCATTCGATCAATTTATTGTTGCGACCAATATTTCGCCAAGTGGTTTTTGGCTTCTTCGGGGTTGACACTATACATAAGAAAAATATATAAGAAATTTAAAATAATACAACATAAAAATTCACATTATATGTTTTACAGATAAATAAATGTACAACTTACATGTATGACATGTTGACAGTTGTACATTAATTTATCTGTAAAAATTCATGACATATTCTTCCCGGTAGTAATTTCATATTATTCTATATATATATATATATATATATATATATATATATATATAAATTTTATATTTTGAACGGCCGGTGGCGCAAAACAATATTAAATATTTTATTAGTTAATTATTTAGTTCAGTTGCCAACTGACAAATAAATATAGTACATTAAAGACAGTTGACAATTTCACTGCATAGTTAACTCATAGATTAAATTAATAATATTTTACACAATTGGCCTCTAGGTGGTTTCCGATAATGTAAGTAGAACAATTAATCATAATTTATAATTTTATGTATTCTATATTTGCTAAAATAAAGTAAAATATGTTACCTAATATTACTGAATGAATTAAAATTTTATTGCATGGTTTTTATACCGCGAGATTTTTAACTTGAACAATTTTATCTAGTTGCGCATCTACAAGAAATTAAAATGTTTTATTAGTGGCATAGTAAATTTACGACTATTTTATATTTTACAACCAATGTTTAAAGTGATCTTCTTGAATTTAAATACAGGGATGATATCAAAGAATTAAAAAATGGTACACGCAAATATTATAAGAAATTTGATATAATGCTACCATAATTTTTTCCACAAATGTTCACGAGTGTTTATTGTGTACACGAGCTGCTTTAAACGTCTCCAAAGATAATAATACAAAGGATTTAAATTTGTAGATCTTGTTGGTCATCCAACAGGACTACTACGTCCAATCCATCTATCTGAATAGTTAAAATTTAGCCATGCGGTCAATTATCTTCCAAAATGAGATGGTGTTAGTGTAGAAAAGAAGTTAGAAGATTCTAACTATTCATGCAGCCTATTCTTAAGAAATATTGCATATTGTCCAGAAGGCTGATTTTAATGTAGTTTATTACAGTGTGATAAATAAAAAAATTTTGTAGGTAGCTGGCGCATCTATTTTTTTTTTTTTTTTTTTTTTTGAAAGAACTAAATATATGATATCATCAATGATGATGAATATTCAAATTTATCACAGTGAGTTTATCACATGTTATATTGTATGTGATAAGTAGTTTTTGTCTTGTGAAATATTTCAGCAAATTGGTGGTTTGCTGAGATCACGCCAATTTAGTTTTGATTTTTGCCAGTTATAATTTAAGTTTTTGTTCAGTAATTTATTTGGGTGATAAAGCTGGCGCAATTTTTAAGTAACAATTTTTTAAGTATAATTTGTAGCGTGAAATTCTAGCGTGATAGTATGATGATGTAGCTAATCGCAAGCATTGATCCAAGTGATTATTTGTAATTTTATTTCTTAGTTTACAATTGACACAGTTGCTGTAAAAAGTTGTATGCAGGGCGACTATATTATCGGCAAACTTTATTATATTTGTGGTTTTAAATTTAAAAGTAGCTACACTCAAATATGCGATATATTGTATGAACAATAATGTTATTAACCCTCCGTTCCCACACTTATTTTTTATAACTCGTAACACACACAGGGGTTTGCGATACCCCACAAAAAATTGTGCCTCATAATATCAGTAACAAAATAAGATTTCAGAATAACCATATGTTTTCATTTAGTAGACTTGTTTTCATCTATATCTAATAAAATAAATAAATATACATGAAGTTCAAAAGTTTTATTTATATCATCTTACCCTTCTGTTTCAACACCTTACGTTATAACACGTAACACACACAGGGGTATAAAAAACTCTAATATTCAATTATTTGCTAACAACACATTAATTTATTTTAATTACAAAGGATACAATAAGGTAATATAAATAATTGATTTACAATAATTGATTGATTTAAAATAGTTTACAATTGGCTTGCAGTAAATAAATTAAAGTTAAAAAAACAAAAAACAAAAAGTATTATAAGCAAACAAGGATATTTAAATAAAATTGAATACGTAAATGAAATTAAATATCTTGTTATACTTATATTTAAAGAGCATGTAAATTATTTATATAAAAAAATTGGGAAAAAATTAGTTTTCTTGCGAGAATAACAACAAACATGAGTGTAGTTTCAAAATAATTAGTATACAGCACAATTGTTTTACCACATTTTAACTATTATAGTAATATATTATTTTTAGTAAGATAAGAATGTATGGTAAAATTGCAGAAACTGCAGAATATAGCAATAAGAATTATTTTAAGATGTAACAGATACAGAAAAGTAAGTACAATGTTACAAACTTTAAATTGGTTTAACATTGAAAATTTTATTTATATAAATGCAATGACATTTATTTACGAAATTTTAAATAATTTAATGCCGGAGTATTTATGCAACAAAATTTGTCTAAGTAGTCACTCATATGATACCAGAAATTGTAAAAACATATACAAAAAAGAAAATCTACAAAGTAAATTCAGAAATAAAAAATTTAAAAATGTCATTGCATTTAAAAAAAAATTAGTCATTAATGCAACGGGATATTCTTGTAATATGATTATGTCAGGCAGGAAGACATTTTTTCCACTTTTTTCCACTCCATTTTTTCCGCTCCATTTCTTCCCCTGCATTTTTTTCGGCCAAATTTTTCTTCCGTCAATACTTTTTTCCACTTAGGTTTGGTAAGGTTTGGATAGGTTAGGTTATTTTCGGTTAGGGTTAGGTTAGGTTAGGGTTAAGTTAAATTTGGTAAGAAAATTAGTGAAAAAGAGAATTAGTGGAAAAAAATATATAGTGAAGAAGAATTGGCGAAAAATAGAATTGGTTGAAAAAATGTATAGTGGAAAAAAAAAATTGGTGGAAATAATGAAATATAAAAAATGGAGTACAATCGATTACGTCATATATATATATATATATTACATATGTATAAGAAATGTTTGTTATATGATATTGAAAATGAATTAGCAATAGCTAAATAAAGATTTATTTTATTTATTATTATTATTTATCTTGGCTTGGTGCATTTAAATATTTAAAAATTGATATTTTATTGTATATATATATATATATATATATATATATATATATATATATATATATATTTAAATATTGCATTACAGTTATTATTAATGTCAAAAGATAAAGTTTTGTTATTGGGTCCTAAACCTGCGTTATGATTAATTATAATGTTATTAAATTTCCTATTAGGTTCGCTATTGTTTTTAGCAATAACGCGTTTCGACTTTGTAGTCATCTTCAAATTTTCTGAGTTTTATTCGGTGTTGTGGTACATTCGAACCGCGTCATTCCTAAAAACAATAACAAACCTGATAGGGAATTTAATAACATCATAATTTATTTTACAATTGTTAATTATAATTTTCTGTAATTTTACATAATTATATATATATATATATATATATATATATATATATATATATAGAAAATTACAATTAACTCTTATTAAATTCTTTATTATAAATTGTTAAAAAAATTTGGAAAATTACAGAAACATTTAGCATTATATAATAATTGTATGTTGCAATGTAAAAATAAGTAATATTAACTGTAAGAACTACAAAATCCATATGCTTTTTTTAATGAAATATTCCATATTACTAGTATTATATCACATATGTCTGTACGTAAATTTGTTTTTTATTTTTTCTGTAGACTTCCATAATTAATGAAGTAAAGGTATTTTACATATAATTTTATTGTAATTGTAATATTGCATGTAAATTTATAAAACTTTTTACAGTGTAGCAGAAATAAGGATTTGGAGAAAAACATAAGAACAAAACAGAAAAAAATGTAAGAGCAAAAGTTAGTGGAGGAGAAGATCCGATTTGGGCTATAGCACGCCATTGGAGAGATATCCAGGGACGAATTGCAGCACGTTACAATAGGAAAATATGTTAGGAAAATACAAATAATTCTGTAATACCATAGCGCTTATAGAATATAGAGCACCGGCATTAATGTCGTTGCAAATCTTATTTATTATAGTATTGAATAAACAGCAAAATTACATTTCTGCATATATTTATTTGCTAAAATAATACTCAAATTAAATATACATAAACACAAAATACAATAGAAAATTACTTCTAATAATATTGCATGTGTAAGTGAAATTAACCCATTTAGAGTGAATTGAATTTTTTTACTCATTATTTGTAATAATAACGTAATTTTCTGAAATAAAAAAGAAAATCAATATTGAACAATAATGACAAGCATAATACACACGAATGGCCATTTAAGCGTAAAAAAGAAATTTTTACCTTTACATGAAAAATGTGTAAAAAACGTAAATAATGTAAAATATTCTAATTGTTTCTTACGCTACTAGGTAGCTTTTTGTTAAATAAGTACATACATACACAATCACGCCATATACAAAAAATATGTGGCACAAATTATTTCCATTACCCCGAAATCAGTCTCTTCCAAACATTCCTATCCAAACAAGCAACTGTAGCTTTATCCTCATTTATGATTCATAGCATGTTCCCGCCACCCGCCACCTCTTCATTTTTATTTCAATCATTTTCTTCATTTTTTTCCTCCCCTGTGTAGAGGTGGCGGGGGTTGGGGGTGAAATTTTGGGTGGGGTTATATGTTTTTTTTGACATGTTTATTTTCGTTGTGGATTTAGTTGAGCATTTAAACTGTTCAGTATCATTTTTATTTCAATCATTTTTTTCATCCCCTGTGGAGGGGTGACGAGGGTTGGGTGTGAAATTTTGGGGCCATACACAGAATTTGTCAAGGAATCCAAAAATGAAAAAAAAAATTGGGGGTTTCCATTTAAAATTTTAAAACTACCCTTACGCTCACCCCCTTAGGAGAGGTGGGGGTGGTTTTTTTACAACAGAATGGGCCTTTCCACTATTTTTTTTTTATTTGAAATTTGGAAAGTAATAAATAAATAAAAAAATTTGTATATATTTATTTTTCAAATTTATTTATAGTAAAGCTTAAAAAAATTATTAAAAAACGCTAAATTGGCGCCGAACTTCGACAATTCTCGGATTTGTCCGTCCCGTGACGTATACAAGTAGTAGACATTTTCATTGGTTGAATTGAGAGTGTAGTGTGCCTGTACTAATCACTGGTACTAATAGAATATAGAAAAAGAGAGATATAGTATACTAGATGACGTATATAGTTAGAGGTGTGGCTATGTTTAAAACATTTAATTTGTGAATTTTATAGCTTTTTTTCAAATTAGTTTATTTCAATAAATATAGAATTTTAGAATGTAAAATTTAAATCATATTATTATTTTAGGTTGTAAAACAACATAAAGGTATTAAAATTATGAAATTTGATTTTAGTGGAAAGGCCCATTCGGTAGATAATTGTGTCAAAAACAACGTTCCTTTGCAATCGTGTTAATCCAACCTTTCGTTCTCTAGATATTTGACCCAGTCCAAACTTTTCGGACACCCAGTATATATATATATATATATATATATATATATATATATATATATATGAATTTTTGGTAATAACCATTGTTCTTAAAAATAACTGAGCTGTATCTTGTGACAAACGGCCCAAAAATGCGTTCATTTTTTTAAAAAATACATTATCATATTTCTTCATTCTTTAAAGTTTTGATAGAGAGAATATCTGAAAACGGTTTCATTTTAGTAAACAAACGACGGTCATAATTACAAATTGTCAAAAATTGGCAAATTTAAGAAAAAATCTCATCTTTAAAAATTTATAGCTCTTGCTAGGTTGATAAAAATAGCTAGTATTTGCAGGAAAAATAGTCTTTAAAATCGCTTTAAATTACCTAAATAACTCGCTCCAAAGACATAATTATGAAATGTCAAAAATAGACTATTTTCATGGAAAATGGTTATCTTAAAAAATTCATAATTTTTTTCTAGGTTGAGGAAAAAAGCTGATTTTTACAAAAATAAAAGCATTTAATTAGCTTTAAATATTTTGAAAATGTGAAGCTTGGGAACTTTTTGACCCAAAAAAAATTGTTGAAAAGTAACGGAAATGCTCATATATATATATATATATATATTGGCTGCTTCGCCTTCACAATAAAAAAATTTTAAAACTATAAATCTTCCAGCCGTAAACTTTATTATACTATATATATATATATATATATATATATATATATATATATATATATATATACAGGGTGTTCGTTCGCTTGGTTGATATAGGGCAATAACATGGGATTTCGATAATATGCAAAATACTACTTTCTGAAGTAAAATTCGAAGAAATACTTAGAATACTTTTCGATAAGGAATAAAAGTTATATAATTTGGTTTTAGTTTTAATTTGCTAGCATGTACCGTTTGGGCGCTAGAATTTTTTCTGAAAAAAATCAACTTCGTATAAATAATCTAGTCACAATAAATTCTTAAAAATTTTAGTAATTTTTTTCTTAGAAAGTTGACATCAGTGGAACTACATGACTATCTTGGGCATTAAATAAATTTATTCTTAAAATTTTATTAAAATAGGTTGAACCGGCTAAGAGAAGTTGCGATCACAAAATTTTGACTGAGCGAGAGAGCGAGCTGATGACGCACATCCAACACCCACATAAATTAAGTTCGGATTCGTCATCTGGAAGCTATACAAATTATATGTTTCTTTGAAAATGTTACAGACACCGTGCCAGTCGCTTTATCACTTTTTCCTTGCAGTCAAAATGGTAAAATTAGATCAATTTTAGGCACTTTTTTTAAGAAGATCGCTATTTTGAAAATAAATGTAAAAATTATACATTTGTATATTTCAACAAAAGTTACATGTGTTACAAGTATTAATATCTAATTTGTGTTTGTTACAGAAATGTAAAACGGGAGTTTTATCTGCCACCATTTGGCAAATCTGAATTTTAACCTGAATTTATAACTTACCTCTTGAGTAATTGCATAAGAATAATATGTCAACAGAAACATTTGCATAGTCATACCTATGACAACCCCTAAAAATGATACTTATAAAAATTCATTAGTTTCATCGATATAGATATATATGAATGCAGCCACATAGATAAGACTATTTGTTGCGAAATTTATAAATAAAAGAAATGAACAGTAATCATGTATAAATTCATAATTAGAAATTAATTCTATGTTGAGTTCAGTGATGTGTTCTAAAAGAAATTGTTGTTCGACGATATAATTTTCTTGCAATTGTTCATCATCTTCGAAGAAATAATCGAACTGATTAGCACTTTTTAAGCATTTATTTAAAATCCTATACTTTTCATGAAAAGACATAAGCACCGCTATCTCGAACCCAACCCCATGTAATCGAATTGCCGATCCGTATATTAATGTACAACAATCTAAAATTGATTTATTAATATCAGCAATGCCTAGTATCATAAAAATTATGGCAATAATTGTTGCAACATATTGAAATAAGCAAATATTTTGTACATTCCTATATGATACGGGCATATTTAATTTCGTTCTTAGTTTGTTATCCAGCTCGTCAAACAGATTGATAAATTTGACATAATTTATATTGATTTTTATTACATATGATATGGTTAATATTGCGAGAATGCAATTTATGCCGCAGACGAATATTATTACATAGTATGCAATCACGTTTTCCGTTTGAATGGTCGTATAACGTATATAATGCATTATTATCAGAAAAAGAAATATTCCTGAAACAGTAATACTTATTAGAAATACTAATTTTGGAAAAAAATTATTAGTACAATTTTTTAGGGCATCATACCGGAACTGAACTGGAAACAGAAAAAAGCAGCTCTTTAAAGTTGGCACCCCCCACTTGTCCCAAAATGAATGAAAATGTGCTTATAATTTAGGACTAATTAAAGACTAATTTGTACCCACAAAATTAAAATTTGTACCCGCGTAGTTTCTCCGGAAAACCGATTTTAAAAGTGGGGGTGCTAGCTTGAAATCAAGATAGCACCCCCACCATTCCTAATTAAACTGTTAACTACTGCATTAAATACATTAAATTAAGGACTAATTAGTACCCACGTTAGATTTGACATTATTTAAACGAATAACTAATTATTTAAATTATTTATAAATAAAAAGTCATTTGTCAATAAAATTGGCACCCCCACTTATCTCAAAATGAATAAAAACATGCCAATAATTTAGGACTAATTAAAGACTAACTTGCACCCACAAAATTAGAATTTGTACCCGCGTAGTTTCGTCGGAAAACCGATTTTAAAAGTGGGGTGCTATAGTGATTTCAGGCTAGCACCCCCACCATTTCCAATTAAACTCTCAACTACTGCATTAAATACATTAAATTAAGGACTAATTAGTACCCAAGTTAGATTTCACATTGTTTAAACGAATGACTAATTATTTAAACTATTTATAAATGAAACGTAATTTGTCAATAAAGTTGGCACCCCCACTTATCTCAAAATAAATAAAAAGATGCCAATAATTTAGGACTAATTAAGGACTAATTTGTACACACAAAATTAGAATTTGTACCCACGTAGTTTCGCCGGAAAACTGATTTTTAAAGTGGGGGTGCTATATTGATTTCAAGCTAGTAGCCCCATCATTCCCAATTAAACTCTCAACAACTGCATTGAATACGTTAAATTAAGGACTAATAAGTACCCAAGTTAGATTTCACATTGTTTAAACAAATCACTAATTATTTAAATTATTTATAAATAATATGTAATATATTATAATTATTAATATATAATTATATAAATATATTATATAAATAATATAAAAAATTATATAAATATAAAATGCAATGCGCGATTCAAAGTCTTTCCATAAAAATCGCCAAAATAATTACACAACTCAGCCAAACATGAAAATTTTGCGTTTCAAATTTAGAACTAATTTGTACCCACACAAAATTTTTTATTAACCAATTATTTTGTTTATATGTAATTTTTATTTTTTTAATTTTAATCTGTGTTTTGTGGTTTTGCTTTTGCGTTACAGTTGTGTGCATAAATTTTATATTAATGAATGAGACGAGAAGAAAACATAAATAAATGAAAATGCAGAAAATCAAAAATAATATAATATATAATATTCTAAATTATGTACTATTGTAATTTTTCTGTTTATTTCTTTTTCTTTTCTTATATGTTGTAAATGTTCATGTTTTATAATTGTACATATTTATATTTTCTCATGTTTTGTGTATTTTATATATATATATATATATATATATATATATATATATATATATATATATAAAATTGATATATTTTTCTATTTTTTAGTTTGACTGATTTTTTAAATTAAAAATTTTTTAGTTGTATAATTATTATGTATTAATAATTTTTCATGAGTACTGTTTATATTTTTTCTTTTTTAATTAATTTTGAATACTTATTATATTGAAAATATTAGATTTCCTAAATTTTATTTACTTATTTATTTTCTATAAATTTATCAATTTTTGGTTAATTATGTTTTTATTAAGATGTTTATGGTTTCTTTATAATATTTGTATTTATATATATGTAGTTTTTCATTTTTAGTTATAAAACAAATATTGTAAAATATGAAATTTAATAAATAAATTTAATATAATTTTGTTTTCTTTATTTCAATTTATTTACCGTTATATGAACTAGCTAGTAATGGTACTATTTTAAACCTAGCGCTATACATATTATTAATTAGGATCTGCAGGCAGTCGCGCCACATTTGCCAGTGATATTGCAAGTGAGACATTCATTTACCCTTCTTGCTTATGATATAGTACTTGTAAAATAGCGAATTTTTCTCAAACTTCCGATTGTTCGTGTTATGCGCATATTCAGCGTTGACCGGACGACATTAATTATCAAAATGAAACCCAAAGCTGGAAGACCTCGACTATTAAATTATGAGACAATTATATAATTATATATTAATAATTATAATATATTTATATAATTATATATTAATAATTATAATATATTTATATAATTATATAATAATAATTATAATATATTATATATCATTTATAAATAATTTAAATAATTAGTGATTTGTTTAAACAATGTGAAATCTAACTTGGGTACTTATTAGTCCTTAATTTAACGTATTCAATGCAGTTGTTGAGAGTTTAATTGGGAATGATGGGGCTACTAGCTTGAAATCAATATAGCACCCCCACTTTAAAAATCAGTTTTCCGGCGAAACTACGTGGGTACAAATTCTAATTTTGTAGGTACAAATTAGTCCTTAATTAGTCCTAAATTATTGGCATTTTTTTATTTATTTTGAGATAAGTGGGGGTGCCAACTTTATTGACAAATCACTTTTCATTTATAAATAATTTAAATAATTAGTCATTCGTTTAAACAATGTGAAATCTAACTTGGGTACTAATTAGTCCTTAATTTAATGTATTTAATGCAGTAGTTTAGAGTTTAATTGAAAATGGTGGGGGTGCTAGCCTGAAATCACGATAGCACCCCACTTTTAAAATCGGTTTTCCAGCGAAACTACGCGGGTACAAATTCTAATTGTGTGGGTACAAGTTAGTCTTTAATTAGTCCTAAATTATTGGCATGTTTTTATTCATTTTGAGATAAGTGGGGGTGCCAACTTTATTGACAAATGACTTTTTATTTATGAATAATTTAAATAATTAGTTATTCGTTTAAATAATGTCAAATCTAACGTGGGTACTAATTAGTCCTTAATTTATTGGATTTAATGCAGTAGTTAACAGTTTAATTAGGAATGGTAGGGGTGCCATCTTGATTTCAGGCTAGCACCCCCACTTTTAAAATTGGTTTTCCGGAGAAACTACGCGGGTATAAATTCTAATTTTGTGGGTACAAATTAGTCTTTAAATAGTCCTAAATTATAAGCACATTTTTATTCATTTTGGAACAAGTGGGGGTGTCAACTTGAAAGAGCTAATGTATTCTGTCCTTGTAGTGTTTTTTTTTTGCTTAACATAAAATAGATTTTATTGCTTAGTGTCATGATTATGCACATTTTCAATTTTTACCAGTTCTTTTTTTTTAATAATCTGGCTAAAGTCCTAATTTCATTTTATGTATGAACATAATTACTCAATATAATTATATCAATATAATTACTTGTAATTGCATTTGCGTTAAATCTTTTATAAAGTAAATATTATCTATAGAAAGTTAGATGTTCAAGAACAAATTATCCAGAATAGAGAATTCGGTCAATTGGAATTTACTGATCAACCGATCACTAAAATGATGAAGGTAAATTTCTCCATTGTATAGCAACTTTGTTTAATCAGTATAAATTTCAGATAGTACAACTATGATTATTGAACCGTTCATAGAATGTTACAAACTTATTGATAGGTATATTGATAGAACCACAAAACTAATATTTCTTTTAATTTCCTATATAAACTTACAAAGCTTATAAAATAAAACGGCTTCAGGTTTAAGTTATGTATTAATATTTATTAAAAAGCGACATTTCAACGAATTCAATGTCCGTCTTTATCAGGAAAACTGACACAAATGACATTTAGAGTAAATAACTAGATAATAAGTAACTAAAACATACAAATTTTATAATTAATAGAAGTTAAATTACATTTAAATCAGTGCCTTGACTTTGATTGATGTTATCTTTTTCTTTATAAATTTCTATTGCTTCTCTTATCAATCTGCTGCTAATATTGATTGGTATTGCTAGCCCAATCAATATTAGCAACAGATTTATAAGAGAAAGCACTGAGTTAAATAAAATATGGTTTTTATTAATTAAAAATGAGGAGCAGACTTTCAAAATGCATTTTGTCCAAAATGTAAAATGTTTAATTAGTGATGGTATTACGTTCTATGCGCAAACACGCATCTTTTAAGACAAATTCGACATTTAAAACGCATATTGTCCCGTCTAAAATAAATATTGAAAGTTACTTGGACATTCAATACGCGTTTTGTCAAATGTGCACGTAATGTACTTTCAGATTTAATCAAAAACATTTTGCCTCTTTCTGAAAATTATGGAATTTGGACAAAACGCATTTTGAAAGTCTGCTCCTCAAATATATAAATATTGTGATTTAGTTACTTATTTTGTTACATCTAGTAACTTGTTTCTATGTTCTGGTATTTACTGTAATGTCATTTGAATTATTATTCCTAATGAAAACGGACGTTGAGTTTCGTAGAAACGTCGATTTTAAATAAATATTAATACGAAACTTTAACCTAAAGCAGTTTTATTTTAATATAAGTAATGAGTTCTGAAAGATTTTTTATTATGTTATATGTTATTATTTAGTGTTTGTTATATAATGAAATTTGTATTCTATTATATTCTACTATCGTAATTATTCAATAATTAAGATGCAAGTGCAACTTTATCTAATCAGGTAAAGTATTAATTTTAAACTAAATGTTAAATTTACTCAGAAAAGAAATTTCTTATCTTCAGTTGATTATATACATTATTGTATTACAAAACTGAAAATAAAGCATTATTATTATTGTTAATTAAACCGCATCTTACTAAACAGATACTTTAACATGGAATAATTAGATTTGTTTATAATTATATAACTAATCTCATCAATTTGTGGTCATGAATTATACTTTTCTTTAAATTATATAACTCAATATACATAGTAGTATACACTGTAAATTGATTTAAATTTGAAATAAGCGGACTATTAACTTACCTTAATCCACTAGAGGAATCTACAATTGAATTGTTTAACCAGAATTTAATATCTCATCTTGAATTAGTAATTATTCAATAACAATTCGACGAGAAGATCACTGAAATAATATTTGCATATATTTGTGCATCTGTATAGAGTGTAGTGTGTGTGTGAGTGTATGAAGTAACGTAACAATAGTCCAAAATAAACATCACCTAAATTACCTGTCGTTATGTGTAGGCGAATTGGAGAGAAATCAAATTTAGAGAGCTGATTAAACAGAAATTTCATACAAAGATGTTAACGGAATAATATCTATACAATGTTTGAGTCATAATTTCCAGTTTATGTTCGAAAATGTATACTAAATTTATAATAAAATGTTATAAATTAATGAATCAATCAGAAGTGGTAGTATTTGTAATATAAGTATTTTAAATAATACTTTAAATACTGGTAACACAGTGAAATATCTTTCAGAACTCAATATATAAAAATTAAACGGATTTAGATTGTAGTTCTGTATTAATATTTATTGATGAACTCAATGTACATCTTCATAAAGAAAAATAATACAAATGATATTTAGAGTAAATAAATAGAACATAAAAACAAGTTACTAGGTAACAAAATAAGTAACTAGATTAAAAAGCTAGAGTCCTAAATCAGCGATCTAAGTTTACAAAAATACTCAACATATCCAGTGCACTGTAAAAAAAAATCGGTAATTTGATATAAATCCTTGGGGCAACTGATTTACACCAGTTTAATATGTAAATTTACAAACTTAATGGGAAAATTTTTACATTACATAAATATAAAATACCTACATTTCATGAACTTTACTTACTTTTTCGGTAAAAGGAACATACATATTTACAGCAATTTAGAAATAATTGAGTTTTTGATATTATATCTCTATTTATAATAGATTGTAATATTAGATGCAAGAAAATTTCAGATATATTACTTTTATATTGTGTTTGTATAGCAATGAGCTAAATAAAGTTTATATTATTATTATTATCTAAATAACATCAATAAAATAATTTGTTTGATTTTTATAAACTTAACAACATGCTTAATATCGCAAAAATATTAATATAAGTATTATTCTACTAATACTTAATTCTAATGATTAATTACAATGATTTAATTATTGATTTTTAAAATGTATCGTACTTGAGCAGGCTCGGGTTCAAATTCTGTTTCTGATGTCTGTGTATCGTCCAAATACACTTTGCAGAGTCTTCGCTACCGAATTCATTTGTGTAAAAAGTAAATTCGTTCTGTTTCTGAAAGTTAGATGATGTATTCGTAATTTAAAATAATAATGTAATGTAAATAAAACTGTAATTAATAAACCTTATGATCACGCAGTGATAATTGATTCAATATGTGATAATATATATATAATTTTAAAAAAATAATTGAATTACGGATTTTGCGTACAGAAATAAATAATATTTTCTTGATAGTACCTATTTATTATATTAATTGAACAAATTAATCGAAATAAATAATTAATTACATTTATATAAACTGGCAGTAAAAATAATATCTTCGTAAGTTTTATAGAGGTTGAAAATTTGTCTTCCAATAGGGAATTACCAATATTTTTGGTTGCTTGGCACATTTTTAATACGACAAATGTGTCAAGCAGCTAAAACTATCGGTAATTGGAAAAATCCAATCTTCTCACTGAACGAACAATAGAGCCTTTGAATATGTCTGACATTTGCTGCATCAAATAAGTTTGTCCACATAGACATCTTCATTAATTTTCCAACAAGCTTCAACACTTATTTTAGCGAGTCTGCTGGCTAAATCCTGAAAGAAATCAATACACAATCACGCCATGTACCCAAAATGGTGCTGCACAAACTCACTTTCCGCTATCTCGAAATTAGTTTTCTCCAAACATCGCTATATCCAGAAGAGACAAGCAACTTCAGCTTCATCCACATTCATAATTCCTCTCATACAATGCTCTATTCCTACTACTTGGAAACTTTCGCTCACGCAAGCCACGCTCTCAACTACACATCGGACGTTTACGTGTAAAAGTATACCTTAAAAATCATTCGTTTAAATTCTTTTAACCAAAGGTTTATTAGACTTTCTCTCAAGGTGACCGAACCGCATCTTAACTGACTCTAACACGGCAACTTTTGCAATAAATTCCACATTTGTCATGTTAATAGTATATTATATTACGAGGAGTAGAAAGCGATCATTATGGTTCTCAAAACTTTGCGTTCTATCGGTGGCATTAAATAAGAGCATGTAACCGATAAATGTATTGGTTAACGGTGGATGGTTAAACAGAATCGTGAACTATATTCAAAAAAAGATATTTGTTCTTTATAAAATTAGATCTTTTTAATAACAATTCGTAATGATTACATACCTCCTGCATTGTTCTTAGAGGACCGGATAATAAATTCTTCTACTTTCTCATCGCTCTTTTCGTCGCACACAAAACAACTTAAAATAGCTGCACTTTGAACGGGTGGCTGACAACTGACCAAATACTCCACTCAATATTAACTATGTTATTAATAATTCATCGGCACTAAAAATGACAAAATATTTATTATAATAAGCCACATTCAGGTTATAGTTTTATATTAATATGTATTAATATGTACTCAACGTTCGTCGAAACGCCGACTATTAATAAATATTAATACAGATCTATAACCTTAAGCCGTTTCATTTTAATATGAGTTGTAAAAGATTTTTCACTTTTGTTAAAATATTTATTGTTTATTATTTATACTGCGTAACTTATTTATGAATGAAGAAACATGTTATTATTTTTTTTTAAAATCTGTATGTTGTTCAGTTTCTATAAATTAAACCGTGTTAAGTTTTTAAAGGCTTACCTTTCCTAAATTAAATCAAATCGAATCTATATTCAGGTTTTTTTTTTTCTTAAAATCGAATCAAATTTTATCTGACCGAGTTTGTCATAGTTAATAAATCACCCAAGTAATTATACCAATTTTACCGTTAGAAATGTAGTCATTTGAATTATACACTATTATCCTTACTCACAAGCAAACATATCGAGGTGTTAAACGCCGATTTAAATGAGCTTCAGGTATCAAGTAGAACACTAAAAACTAAGCGACACGTATTTTTTTTTAGCGGCCCTAATCAAGGTTTAGGGGGTGAAAATCACCCCCAAAATTTAGAGTAAAATTGGTTTTTATTTTTTTTCTCAGAAACTATGCATCCTAGAACAAAATTGTAAATGTACGAATATCTTCTTTTTTTAAGAGCTATCCACCAGTGCTATTAGTTTTTTTCTATACGATTTGTAAGTTACCTTTTTGCACCCCTTACACATATTTTACCCCATATTTAATTGTTATGTATTTTTTTTAAAATTTTATTTTATATTAAGATAGCCCAATTAAAAATAAAATTGACGTGTTTTTGTTTTTTTAATTATTTATTGTTTTAAGGGGTCATCTGCCCCCTTATATAGACACTCTTATGTACTTATAAGTAAGTTTGATTATTTATAACTCGTTAATATTACATGATAGAAAAAAAAAGTATTGGAATTTTTTTATTTGTTTTACATAAGAAATTTTATAAGATATTTTAAAAAAATATTTATGAATTTTAATTCTGTTCAGAAGTGATTATGTCGTCTGGGCGCTCCAATTGAAGACTTTGAAATATCTCGAAAAATAAACATCGGTCAAAAAAATAAACATCGGACAAAAAAATTTTACAGATAAAAAGTTTATATTTTTGAGGGGGGCATTCACTCGTACTAAAATTGAAGAGCTACTGCCCACCCTTTTTGAGGGAGGCATGGGGTAACTTTAAAATTTTAAATAAAAATTTCCATTTTTTATTGCAGATTCGGATTGTCCAGAAAAAATACATTAACTTCACCTACGATTACCTCCTCTTCCCTCTATCCGAATCCGAATCTGCAATAAAAACTGGAAATTTCTATTTAGGATTTTAAAGTTACGCCCTGCCCGTCTCAAAAAAGGTAGTACGAGTGAATGCCCCTCTCAAAAATATAAACTTTTCATCTGTAAAATTTTTTCGTCCGACGCTTATTTTTCGAGATATTTCAAAGTCTTCAATTGGAGCGCCTAGACGACATAATCACTTCTGAACAGAATTAAAATTCATAAATATTTTTTTAAAATATCTTATAAAATTTCTTATGTAAAACAAATAAAAAATTCCAATACTTTTTTTTTCTATCATGTAATATTAACGAGTTATAAATAATCAAACTTACTTATAAGTACATAAGAGTGTCTATATAAGGGGGCACATGACCCCTTAAAACAATAAATAATTAAAAAAACAAAAACACGTCAATTTTATTTTTAATTGGGCTATCTTAATATAAAATAAAATTAAAAAAAAAATACATAACAATTAAATATGGGGTAAAATATGTGTAACGGGTGTAAAGGGTAACTTACAAATCGTATAGAAAAAAACTAATACCACTGGTGGATAGCTCTTAAAAAAAGAAGGTATTCGTACATTTACACTTTTGTTCTAGGATGCATAGTTTCTGAGAAAAAAAATAAAAACCAATTTTACTCAAAATTTCGGGGGTGATTTTCACCCCCTAAACCTTGATTAGGGCCGCTAAAAAAAAATACGTGTCGCTTAGTTTTTAGTGTTCTACTTGATACCTGAAGCTCATTTAAATCGGCGTTTAACACCTCGATATGTTTGCTTGTCAGTCACAACAGTGTTACCAGCAGAAGAGTATGAACTGACATCGAAACAGATTGATAGTTTTGAAAAGGCTCCAGTGGAAATCGATATGTTTTTGATGGTTCGTCTATTAAATTATTAAAAAAAAAAAAAAAAAATAATCAACAATTAAAAGATTTCTTTTTAAATAGTAGGTACCTTTATTTGGAGCAAGTGAAACATACTCCTGACCTCTAATGATTTGATTGCATGAACAACAATACGATTTGTCAATTCTTCTAATCTAAAATTTTCGGAACATATACTTATTGTTGTCGTAAAAGTACAATAAATAATGATAAATTTACTTAATATCATCCAGGTTAACCTCAAGTTCAGCTTTGAATCGTATTGGTTTCTCACTGTTTAATTCTTCAACTAGTTATCGCTTACTGCTTTTTTTGTGTCATCCAGTAGCGCAGCCCGGATTTTGTCTGGGGGGGGGGGGGGCAAGGATTTTATCTTGAAGAATAAAAAAAAAAGCAAATACTAACCAGATTTCCACTTTATCTTACATGAATCGAATATTTAATACTTTAAAATAATGAATGTTGGCTCAATATTTTGGGGTAAATAATTGTAGCGTTAGAAATGACTGCTGAATATATGACTAAAGGAATAAAAATTGTGCTAATTTTGCTAGCCTTGGGGGGGGGGGGGCGAGGCCCGTCGCCCCCCCCCTGGTTGCGCCACTGGTGTCATCTAACGCTTTTCTTTAATTAATTAAAGCAAATAAATATTTACATATTATATATATAGTTTACCTTTCAGACGATTTCGAATTTTTGTTTACTTTTTTAAGTGCGTCAATTACTTCGTTTGTTTCCGTTTTCGCTTCATTATCGAAACAATTAAATAATTCATTAATTAAATCTGCTATAATATTTCATTTAAATAAAGTAGTAGATATTAAATAAAAATGATAAAAATTAAAACCACATTTTTTAGGTTATACTGTACTGGATGTGCTCGTTTTTGCATGCCTCTTGAAATATTTTGTGATAATTTTATTTAAATTTTTTTTATTGAATTAATTATTTATTAATAAACATATAATATAATAGAAAATATTACAAATATTGAAAAAGTTTTTAGAATTAATAAATTTAATATTTTAAAGCCTGTAATGTCATTTAAATAAGGACAGACATGTTACTGGTATAAATTTAGAGAGAGATAATTAAGTGTAACATCTAGTTAAATGAAATACAAAAAAAAAATATTATTTTTTACTTCCTTCATCTACGAGGGCAAAATATTGCTTAGTTATAAAATAGTTCGTTTCTTTAAATCTGCTCTCATAATAATTGCATAGTCTTTAAATCTATATTAATTTAAACAAATTTTAAAACCAAGTAGGTATATTTATAAAAAAAATTTAAATATTGTTTTTCACTTGAATCTATTTTACATTTTCTATAAAAATCTATTTACCTATATTTTTTGCTGCACATGGGCTATTTATTGACAAATTACTTGGAAGATCTATCCCAACTGACTGTTCTACTGTAGATTGAACAAACTGAGACGTAGATGATAAATCAGTTAAATAATCTGCCTTTGTTAGTATCTTCTTTCTGCTTGGAACTGTACCAGATCTTAACACTGGCTTGCCACCTAGTTGTTTCCAATTAGGTTCAAGATAGGCCTCAGATGCAAAATGTAAAGGACAAATTCTAATATTTGAAACATTATCATTTGCATTCAAATCACAAATTTTATACTATAACGCACGGGTTTTTTCGTCACGAGGAAACCTAAAACAGTAGAATACAAATTTATCTTCCTGACATGTTTGTTCGTTATAAATAAACCGTATATTCCGAAATTAAACCGTACTTGTGTTCATTGGCAGTTAAAATTCTAGTCCGCTGAATTTTGACAAACCAAAATTTCAGATACCGTGGTTCGAAATGAAATCGGTTGCATTGGAAATAAGCAATTGGTTTAACTAGTTCGCTTTTGAAATATACGGAAAAATTAAAAATTAAAACTGTTTATACTCGCTGTAGCAAACATTATTATTGAATCGTCAATTTTGTTTTTTCTAAATTGATTGAATTAATTTTTACCAGTATATCACAGATTTCATGCAATACCTAAAATTAGTCTTTACTTACTTATGAAAAGAAATGCCGCATCTTGATCTCTCATCACACAAAAAACACTTCCAATTCCCCATTATTTTAACTTTGACAGTGACAAACTTGATTTACAGGTAAAAATAGTAAAAAAGTATTTAAAATTGCACTGTTAAACGAAGAACTGAACAGATTGCTATATATTGCTACGCAAAGAACAAACTCGAGATCGCAAACAACATTCAAAGACGAGTGATGAGGTTAAAATCATGTCAAAATCACGTCAAAACCACGATACACTTACAACGGTATGCCGATGCGCATCTAATATGTCTACCGTCAGCTGGATGACGTCACGTGCGAAGCAAAATCGCACTTGATGCTAGCGTTCGTATGTAAATCGCATTGTAAAACGTAGAAAAATTATTTATTTTGCGTAAATTTCATTATTTTTGTTGATAAGGTCATTACGGCAAGTAATATTTTTTTGAATCGATTATTTGATTCTAAAATGATGTTAAAAAATAATTAAAAGTTGATGAAGGAACACCAAACTGGGTTTTCATTTTGAACGTGACGTTTAAAAAAATCTACACAAAAGTGACAAAAAATGCTGCAAATTTAATCTTTATGTAACTATTTGAGAAATACAGGTGTTTTAGGCATTTCAAAAATAAAATAACACAAAATCACAATTATGCAAAAAAAGTACAAAAACATTTATTTTTCACATAAGAAGTTATTTTTTATAATTTGTAAATTTAGACATTTTTTTATGTAATTTTCTTTGACAATTTTTAAAACTAATTCGTCGATTAAGTTCTCGTAACCTGATGTAAGTTCTAGTCCTACTTAGGCAGAGAATCACCTCAAATGGAATTGATGTACCTTCTAATTTATTCATCGTTCGCTGCGCCAGTTTTATTAAAATTTTTTTTTCACTAGATAAGGAGTTTCCATGCATAGCATAGAACTCAGCATCAAGTTTCTGAGCTGCTTCAAATAACTCGTTGCTTGGTTCCATCAAAAATCCTCTAGAAATCGACTGCAACCAGTCAGGTATATTGTTATTATTGAGTTGAGAATTATTTGTAGGAACACCCAAAGAATATTTATTTTTGTACCTGTAAGCTACATAGCCGGCTATATATTTCAGAGATTCATTATTAACCATTTGTTTTAATTCGAAATTTTCAGTTAATTGCAACATTTGTTCGTCGACAGCATCTTCTTCTAAGTATTCTGGTTGCACAAATGGATAAGAACAAACTATTTCTTCTTCACAATCACCCTGCTGCTGCTCCTCATCCAAACTTATTCCTATATCAGTAACATTAAAAAGGACCTTTCGCGTGATACAAATATCTTCTTTACATAGTGTATTATTCTTGAGGGTGTTGCCCGATTCTTCTGTAATGTTAAGTAAACATTCTTCATTAGTTTCCTCGGTGTTTCTATGTTCTGTAAAGATTGCTGCTGAATGTTTTCCTAATATAAACCATCTCATACGATACTTGAAGTCAAGTGGAGAAGGGTGGTCATTTGCTCCCCCCATTCCCCGAATATAGGCAATAAAATTTTCGAGAACATCTTGATTAAGACGAGATGTTAAAATATACTCAACACTGTACTTCTCACGCAAATAATCGAACATTTCTGCCAATGATCTGTTAGTTAACAAAATTCCTTTTTGAAATGGTATGAGTTGTTCATGATTCCCAATTCTCATTGTATTTATAATTTCTGACATCTTATTCAATAGATCTTTTTGAATTTTTATATCAGTACCAAATGCATTTTTTCCTGGACAGCTTCCATTATATTTGGATCTTGAGTTCAATAAATCGAACCAATCGTTAAATAGCTGAACTATTTCAGCAGCCATCTCCCAATGGCTATTTTTAGGCATCAAACCATGTTCTCCACAGTATTGAATTGCTTTGGCGACAGTGTTTGAGAATAGTTCAGCAGCAAGTCGAACTCTTTGTCTCATAGATCCTTTTACTTCAAGATGCTGCCGAGTTATCTTATGTGCAAAAGTCAGTTCCGAAGTGGAAATGTCCAACAAACTTTCAAAATAATGCTTATTAATCACAGAATTTTTTAACACAAAGCCATGGTCAATAAGATGATTTCTTGCAAGTTTTAGTAGATGAGGTACGTCTGCATACACAAACACTTTTAAAGAATTGTTTTCGGGATGTGGGAAAAAACAATTTTTGCTGTGACCTACATTTAATTGCGACCATAATTTTATATTGCCAGTACCCATGTCACTAACTATTCCCACAACAGTGAAGTTTGATTTGTATAATTCAGAAATTATTTTTTCAAGAATATCTCTCGTCATCGGTTGATCATACTGGTAATAAATTGGTTGTTTCCAATGTGAAGTTAGACCTCGTACCATAACAGCCTGACAGGATTTGTGTGAACCTACTGTTTGCTCTTCTTTTTTATCAATTTCCATTTTATTCGAGAGATAAACTTCGTCAAATGATATAATACAGAGCCGTTCCATGTAATTGAAATCACATGATTTATTTTTCATTAACGTTAAAACACTTTTCAATACTCCTTGATTTACATCAAAATTTGATACCCACTTTCTTAACGTGGACATAGCAGGCAAGGGATAGTTATGTGCTCGAAGATACCGATATGCCTTGGGACTAACACTTCTTAATGAAATGGCAGATGCGATATCGTCTCGGGACCAATGCACTTTCTTTACTTTATTTGTACACAAAAGTTTCTTAATTTGCCCCTCCGTAAAAACAGTGGCCAGGATATCATTATAATATTTAATTTTATTTGACTGCTCTCTTTTTTCATTTACAGCGGTTTTTAACATTTCATTAAGCTTCTGTATTTCATCTTGTGCTCTGAAACCAATATAACAATTTAGATAAAAAATGTAAATATAGTAAAATAAATGGCGTACTTTTTTAATTCTGATTTTAAAATCACTATCTCATTTGTTTCGGGATTGTCCACTTCTGTATTATTATTGTCGTGGTTTGGTTCAACGAAAACAGCTTCAGAAACATCATCTTTCAACATTACATTAATTTCACTTGTGCGAATTCTTTTTGCTAAACGTTCTGATCTTTCCCCTGTTTTTCTTTTATTTATTGGTGTATCATTATTACCTGGAAGTTTTAAAGTAGGTACCGCGTCAGGTTTCAAATGTCGACTATTTTTAAAAGTATAATTAAGAAGTCGTTCCCTTAAAGGTATTTCAAAGCTGCTGACTTCAAAATGTTCAGAACAAACACATGCTACAAAATATAAGATAAAAAAGTATGATATTGAAATACCCCATATAATATTAATTTAATATACCATTTTTTAAGTTTATTTTATCCTTACGACGACATGCAACAATCCATTTCTTGGAAATGTCATCGATTTTCGGAAATCTAAAATATTTGATTTCTGTCCCTTTTGTCTTTTTATTACAGTTTAGCCACATTTAGCCACTGCACAACCCGGCATTTTCGGATGAAATGTGTAATAAATAACCACAATAATGAAATAAACGTACGCCAAACACCTATACAATTGTAGTTGGAAAATGCAGTGCTTTACTTCGTTTGCGCGATCACGAACTCACAGCAGTCACAGGTTCGCACGTGACGTCATGCGCACAAGTGTTCGAATTTGAGACGCATAATCAGCATACCGTTGTAAGTGTATCGTGGTCAAAACACTATTATTTAGCGCATGCGCATATAGTCTAGTTGGACTAACGGTATGTCCGATATGTTCTGTCTCCCTTCATCGGCAGAATTTTTTAACGACAACTATCAATATAGGAGTATTACATATATGTAAATTACCAAAAATATTTACTATAATAATTATATAATTATAAAAAAATTTAAAGTAACAAATTTATATATTTTTGGGGTGATAATACAGTTATTTTTATAATTTTTATTTTAAATAAATGTAATATCGTAATATGATATAATTGTTATTTTTTTTGTAGTTATATTAATAAAAATAAATAGCTAATATAAGAAGAAAATTTTACCGCTTTCATAACAAATATAACTTACTCTCGGTACATCCGTTAAATAATACAAACAATAAATTACCAGATATAAAATTATTGTTTAGTAAATATATTTATATAATATTTATAAAAAAATATGTTTTATGCTTAATAATTAAATATATTTTACAAATTTTAAATTAATTTTTTTACGCGCGCGAATTTCAAATATCAAACTTCCGGTATTAAAAATAGTTACGCTGACATCATCCTTATTTCCCTTTCTGCAGCGTCATTTGCTTGGCTTGGAGCTTGAAGCTGTTAATATTTCATACCGACAACTTGAAACAACTATGTGCTTCTTTGTCTTATTTAAAATTATTAAACGTTATTGAAAATAAAAACTAGAAAATTTATAATAATTTAATTAAATATTTGTGTGTAACTAGAATTACTGAAATATGGTATCGAGGTGTAAATAAGTTAAGTGTCACGTTCGCGTCGGTAACAGTGATTTTTGTGATAACCGCCGCGTTATTGGTTAAGGTAATGCAAGTTTTAGAACTAAACGCTTCATATAGCTGCCAACAGAAGTGGTATTAGTTAAATTGTGTTTTAGAAGAATAATGTGAAAATTAATAAATTGTGGTATGTTTTATTATTATTATTATTATTTTAAAAGAAATACTTTAGTACGTTTTAAATATAAAAGTCGGAATGAATAATTACTTATTACAGTATATTACGCTGGTATTTAGAATAGTTTTCTTGCAGGCACCAGTGGTTGTTTGTTCTAGTAAAACTGTTTTGTGTTATTTTATTTAATTTTATCGTATTCTGTTTAAAAAGTTAAATTTTATTGTGTATCTTAAGTAAAGCTATGTTTTCGTATGAAAAAAAATAAAATAAAGTATAGAATTAAGTGTAATGTTGCAGCTATGCCGGCTCTGCATTTTCTCGATATATGTGTAGTTTTTGTATATTTATTATAGTAAAATAATTGCATTAGAAATATATAAAAATATATGGAAAAAGTATTTGATATCTTAATAGCTTTTTCTAGTAAACGATATAGAAATAAGTAGTTGTTTATTATTATTGTAATAAATGAAATGCAAGATAAAATGTTTATTTTTATATAAATGCTATTATTTTGAATATATATTAACTATTTGCAGTGTCAGTTTTTTTCAGAAATATTTTTATAAAATTTAATAAATTACATTTAATATCAAAAAAAGTGTATTTATGTGAATAATTTCTATATTTAATTATTGTTATTTTTGTAATCACTATAAAATATAATTTATATATTGAAAAGCAAGTTTTTTTTTTATATGAAACATAAGTATATATTGTTTTATTTATAATTGTATTAGTAATTTATAAGTATTTTGGCGGCAAAATTTTCTAATGATTATTTTTCAATTTTAGGATATTTTAAAATCAAGAATTATGGATATCTTACCGTCGCCAACAAATATGACATCGGAGTTGGATTCAACAAATACAAGTACAACTGATTTAAGCGGTACAAATGGCTCTTCTTCAAAATCTTGTACTTTATCTTTAAGTCAAGAATCGGGTTTAACTCCTATCACTGAAGATAATATAAGTATTCAGAATGAAGAAAAGAAAAATGTGAATAACATAGAAGTAACAGATTCAGTAAACAGTATAGAAAATGTAAATAGTGTAGAAGAAAATAAAAGTCTAGAAAACAATTTACCTGATACAGAAAAAAAATCAGAAAAATTATTTGCAACTAATTCTACTTTAGAAGTAGAAGAAACAGATAATCCTGAAGAAACGGAGAAATCTGAAGAAACAGAGAAACTTGAAGAAACAGAGAAACCTGAAGAGACAGAAAAGCCTGAAGAAATAGAGAAACCTGAAGAAGCAAAGAAATCTGATGAAACAGATAAACCTGAAGAAACAGTGATTCCTGAAGAAACAGAGAAACCTGAAGAAATGGAGAATCCTGACGAAACAGAGAAACTTGAAGAAACAGAGAAATTTGAAGAAACAGAAAATTCGGAAAAACCAGAGAAATCTGAAAATATTGAACAGAGTTGTATTATTAATTCTACTTATAGTACTGTGAGTGATATGTGTGCATCTTCTAAAATAGATAAATCTGTATCATTTTCTTGTTTAAAGACTGATTCACAAATGGAAGTTGAAAATTTAAATACGGAGGAAAATTCTCAATCAATAGAATCAAAATTAGACGATGTTTCTAAATTAAATTCACCAGAATGTGAAACAATTGAAATGACAGTAAAAGAAAAATCGCCAATTCCAAATCAAGAACAAAATAATGAAATGGAAGTTGATCAGAACGTAGAATCGCTTGCAAAATTAAATGAGCCAGAACTCAGATCTGTCCAGAATTCTACAGAAATTGAAAATGTAGAAAAAATGGATGTAGATGATTTTGAACCAGCTGCAACAGAATCTATATCACAAAATAAAGAATTACCTAACGAAGGTGCCGAACGAAAAGAAAATGAATTAAATGAATCTATAATGGCGACAATTGAACCAGCGCAATCAGAAAAAAATGAACTAGCAGTAGAACCAATGGAAGCAGAAAACAATGAAGCATTGGCGGATTTAATTAATTCAGAAAAAAATGCACAATTGACTGATTTACTGGAATCGGAAAAAAATGAAACATCCGTTGAAGTAGATTCAGAGAAAAATGATATATTAGAGGATAATGAGAAAAAAGAGGAAAGCGAAAAAGATGAAACAAGTAGTGATAAACAACTTGCCGAGAAACCAAACGAACCCGAATCCCGAGAAACACAATCATCGACAAATGATATGTTATCAGAAAATGATGATCAATCAATGGATCAAATTGATCAAGACATTCAACAAGAAAATCCAGTATTTGTTCACGTCACTTCGAAGGACGACGAAACAGACGGAGAAAAGATTTTGAATTCCGATGGAGATTTACAAAACGAGACAGGTGATGAAATTTTGGAAGATCCAATCGGAATTTCTCATGATGGAGAAGGAGATAAAGATGAACAAATTGATTTCACCGAAGACGCCAGTGAGAAAGATCAATTGAAAGTAGTTGACTTTAACGCTGCTGAAACAATAACTAGTGATAAAAGTAGTATCGATGATGAGCTGGTGGCGAGTAAAGGTGCTGATGAAGAACTTTGTATTATTCTTGACACGGAAAGAGTTATTTCACAAGAAGAAAATGATGCGGCTACTGCGGCCGCTGCTGAAGCACCTCGCGCCAATGACGATTCTTCAGCACCTGAAATTTCTGTTGTTTCTCCAACACAATTAAATAAAGATGCATCAACCGGGACTGAAAAGTTGTGCGATGATACTGCTACTACATCTACCGATAAAACTCCGCGTGCAGCAACTGAAAACACATTTAAAATCTCCGTTGTAAAGCATGCTCAAATTAATAATTCAACTCCGTCTGTAAATGAGTTCCAAATCACAGAAATAACGGGTGATAATATTCCAGACGAATCTTGTCATCAGTGTTGTGCGGTAAGTTAGTTGTATTAGTTAAGAAAGTTAAAGTAAACAAAATTAAAAATTAATTGTGATTATTAGGTAAGAAAATGTACGCATAAAGTTGATGTTAACGGAAAAACTGAATATTTGTGTGGCGAAGCGTATGTAACTTCATTTAGAACTCTAAATAAACCGCAAAATAAAACTGATCAATTGAAACTTAAAGACATTGCAAAGAAAATGCCCAGTTCCGTATCAGACAGCATAAAAATATTTATGCGTAAATGCGCTGAATGTATGCAGAAACTTATTAGCACTGATGATAAAACTTTATCTTGGGAAACGATGGATTTCTGCAATGAAGATTGTTTAGGTATTGTTTTTCGTTTTCTTTTTCTTTGTAAATAGAGGGAAATTTTACATAATTATTATAATATTGTAGCAAAATATCAAAATAAAATTGGTTCTCATTGCGCAAATTGTAAGAAGATCGTACAAATGAGTAGTTTAGGAAAATATTGTGTACGATTTGGTCATGATATTCGTCAATTTTGCTGTAGCGTATGCTTAGAAGAATTCAAGAAGGGCTTAAAAGTTTGTAGTTACTGTCAAAAAGATATTTCAGGTGGATCTGAGGGATTTTTAGCACCCGTTGGCAATAAAGGACAATTTAAAGTAAATAGTTATTAATAAATAGAAAGTTAAATTTTAAACATTGTATTTTTAGGATTTTTGTACTCAACTTTGCATGGAAAAATATGAACAAATGAGTAATAAAAATTCAAATAAAAAGACATCAATAACTGTAGATATATCTCAGTGTTCCGTTTGCAACAATGAGAAACAAATTCTAGTTACATTTGAGCAAATGGACAAAAAACATAAATTTTGCAGTGACCCATGCTTTGTTGCCTTTAAATTTGTAAATAACGCAGATCCACGTAAGTTTAATGTTTTTATTTAAATATTTTTTTTTATATTAAAAATTTTCTATACAATGTTTCAGATCAATGCGATATGTGCAAAAAATATTATGACAACGGACAAAGTGTGGAATTTTCAATATATTACGATAATGTTGTGAGAAACTTTTGTTGCAAAACTTGTCAGAATATTTACATTATTGCAAATCGACGAATTGTACCTTGTAGTTGCTGTAAAGTTAAAAAATATAACTTTGATATGATTAAAAAAGTTTGTAACAATGGACAAGTTTTAACGATGTGCTCCTTAAATTGCTTAAGTCTGTTTCAAGTTTCTATCAATGCAGTTTCATCGAAAAAGTAAGGAATTTTATTTATTTGTATTAGATTTGAAATTATAAAATTTTATTTCAGGATGAAGTGCGATCATTGTTCAAAATTGTCGCAAGCTCAATACTATCTTACAATGTCAGATGCCACAATTCGAAATTTCTGTACATATCATTGTGTTATGTCATTCCAAAATCAATTTTCAAAATTACCCATTACTTTGAATGCTGGTGAGAAACCTGCAGTTCCAAATAAAATGCCTGTTGTACCCGCTGGCGGACCAAAACGATATCAAAGTCGCGTTACTCGTTCAATTGGAAACGATACAGGTTTGTTATTATCTAATTCTGTTTGTTTGTTTGTTTGTGTTTTTGTTTTCAATTCTAAACTCGATTGAAATTGTAGTGAATGAAGTAACAATGCCAGTGATAACTAACGGCCCATCTTCTATAACACGATCTAGTGCTGTAAAGGTGAATAATCAACAAAGCTCCCCACAACCGCAGCCGCCTACGTCACCGAAGCCGCAAATTAAGCAGCAAATTATTTTAAAAGCACCGCCTCCACTGCCAATGAAAAATGCTGGTACGATGTGTAAACCACAACTGCATACTAAACGTGTTTCTTGTAGACCTCATCCATATTCAAAGGAGACTCAAACTGGTAAACCATATCTTTTTATTTTATTTCAATATAATAATAATAATATTATAATATAAATTACACATTGTGTATAGAATTATTTAGATTCATTGCATATATATATATATATATATATATATATATATATATATATATATTGTATGTACATAATTTTCTTAGATACATCGTATATAATTTCCTTGTACACTGCAACTTCGTGAAATAATATGTAAAAATAAAATACGTTGCTGGTATACTATAATGTCGTAAAAATATCGCATTTAAAAAAAACACAAATAGTAGATAGCTTTGAAAAAATGAATAATATTTTTTTCCCTGAAATATTAAATTTTGTCTTTTGCAAAATGTCAAAATGATATGAAAATACCTTTCGTACAGTATTCCCGAGTAAAATTTATTTATTCAGCGGTTAAACGGTACACGTAGCTACAGTTTAATGTGCGCCAACATAATATTCGCTACTTAATACCGCAGAAATGCCTAATTTAATTTTAAATTATATATTAATATTATAATATTATAATAATATACAATAATATATCTAATTTCTATAATTTGCTCACAGATGAAATAAAAGAAAAAACAATATTAATTCCCGTACCAGTACCAATTTACGTGCCATCTCCAATGCATATGTACAGCGCTCCTGTTCCAATTCCAATACCATTTCCTTTGCCAATTCCAGTGCCAATATTTGTACCAACTATCCGAAACTCTGCCGCTGGAATTATGAAAGAAATGAAAAAGATTCAAGTTAAAATACCAACCGATCCGTTCGAGGCCGAGCTGCTCATGATGGCTGAAATGGTTGCTGGTGAAAAGAAAGTTGATAATACAGATTCGGAGAGTGAAGAAGACGATAATGCAGATACGGATGGCGATGGAGGATTTAGTCCCGAAGTTGTTGACACAAGCAATACCTTCGGAGACGATATGCTTAAAATGGCACTTAAAATTGCCGTTGATTTAGAGGGTGCATTAACTGCTAATACAATTACAGCTCAGCAAAATCAGGAAGCGGCAGGAGGTAGGGAATTGTTTTTTTTCTTTTTAAGAATGACAAGGTGTAAAATATTGATTGAGAATTTAATTTGAATTTAGCAACTGAAGAAGCAGTGGACGATCCTCAACCAATGCATCCGTTAATGGACAGACAAGCAATACGAGAACGTAAACGACAAAATCGACAGCCTCGTAATATAAATCCATCAAAAAGAGGTCGTCGCATGAGTACACATGAGGAAATGCCTTTACTTCCACAGCCACAACCGGCACCTCCACCAGAACCTATTGAAAAGCCGGATGCTAATATGTGTCTTAAGGTATATTAAGAAATATTTTATTCGTCATTTGAAATTAGTTGATTTATGTTTTTTTAAAAGAAAAAAAATATGCTCTAACTATCACAGAATCGACCGTCACCATAAAGAACTTAAACAAAAACTTTTTAACAGAGAAATTATTATTGCAAAAGATAGATAATAACATATAGTATGTTGACTATTTATAATTTACAGTAACCATGGAAACGTAGCTACTTAAATGAAATATTTTAGAAGTTTAGTGTCTTATCAAAAAATGTCTCAAATGAAATTTTTGTTAAATATATTTTTTGATTTCTCTGTTGCGAAATATTCGCAAAAAAAGGTAATATCAGTACTTACGGTGGACGAATTTATACCGAAAGTTGATCAAAAATTAGCTTTACATGTGTCCACAGATTGACAGACAGACAGACAAACAAATTTTTTACTTAAATTGTTAAATTTGTTAGTCTTTAGATAAAAGACTTTTTTTTAGATAAAAAATTTTTCATGATACAAAACAAAAAAAAATTAAAAATATAGACAAACTCACGTTCATATATTCTCATGGTGTGCAGAAACTCTTCACATTCAACTAGCATTTCTCTCCTAGCACCTAATTTTTGCTTCGTCCAGATTTATGATATCTCTACGCTCTTGATAACATTCGCTCCCGCAAAACACTCAATCTGCAAACAAACCCAACACTCATTACCATATATCAACGTACGGCCTAGCACTATATCGTATGTATGTTACAGTTAATATAATAAATTGGTTACTATACATAATAACTGGTTATTATATATAGTAACCAATTCATTATATTAATCGTAACATACATACTCAATGTAAGTTAAAACCAGCATTTATTTACGCATCTTACAATCATTCTTTGCCAACAAATTACCAAAATATAAAAAATTCATTTACCTGCTCTAAACATACAGCATTTACACATACATAGCACACAATTTCAATTCAAACATTAACATTTTAAAATAAAAAATAAATTTAAACACTTTTTCAGTTAAATTTGTAAGTATTCAGATAAAAGATTATATAAATTTTATTTTAAAAATCAAAATAACCATGGTATATATTTAATATTTAAAATAAAAAATTCAACTAATAAAAATTTTCCTAGTACAAATATCCCATAGAAATCATAATATAAAAAAAGATAATTAGATAATAAAATTGGTATAAAACGAAACAATCTTTTATAACTTGATATTTATTGATATCTTTGTTTACAAATAAAAATAAACAAATTATTTGAAAAATCTTCTATACAATAATTTTTGGTGTTTTCTATATTTTAGACGGAATTCTTGGACAGGAAATAGATGGAAATAGGAATGTAGATGATGCATACGTAATTTCCGATCCAAAACAACATGATGACATTCTAGGAAACACCAAATATATACGAATAATTAACGTTTTTACTTAATTAAAGTTTTCGATGAGGATCAAACACATTTAAGAAAATGTAAAAATGAACCTCACTTTTTCAATAAGTTTTACTTTATTATAGATGTTTATAGTTAATTTAATTTATGAACAAACTTGAAATATATAAAAATTAATTTTGAGCAGAAATTTACGAAATATAATTGTCTTATATCTTAACATTAATATTTGTAATTTGTACGTCTTTAAAATTACTAAAATATCTTAATTTCTTTTCATAATAAAAAAAAACAGAGCTTAAAGTAAAAATTTGGAGCATAAATTCTAAATAAATCTACTAATTTTATTACACATAGAACACTAAACTCAATTTTTTGGTATTCAGTTTATGGCATTTAAATTTCACTATTATTATTATGTTCTAACACATTCAAATTTGCAGTAAAGGCATAAAAATCAAAATTCCTGAGCAGAAATTTCGAGATATTCTACTCCAATCATGTAACATGAGAACATTAAACCTACCTTTTTCCTACTTTGCTACATTCATTTGTTCTCAAAGCCAACTAGTAACTACAATTTGATCCCTTGTAGGATTATATTCAACAGTTTTATTGTATAGAACTCTTAAATTTGATAAAATTTCTAAAAAGATTTTCTTTTTCTTTTCTTGTAAGCTAACAAACTATACAAAATAAGCACTGTCTGATCAAAATATCAGAAAAATATAATCTAAAAATGAAAATTGTACAGAAATAAAAGTTTATTCAATTTGTTATTTTACATATTTATTATAAAATTGTATTGCATTAACAATTTACATGAAGATATTTTAATTAGTGTAGACATTTCTTAAGTGCAAATATATTTCTATACTACCTGTGTTTGTGAACCAAAGATTGAAAACCTCTGCACGACGTTATTATAAATTAGTTGTAAATAGAAATAAGTATATTTTTAATTCAATTTCAAACTTTAAGTAAACAATAAACAAACGATAAATAAATTTTTAAATATATATTTTAAAAATAAGCAAAACTTTCTCTCAATTCTAAAGTAAATTCAAAACTAGGACTCGTTAATTATTAGTAAAAGGATAAATAATTATATTTAAGACAATTTTGATTTCATTTCTTACATTTTGATTTTCAACAATATTTTTGTCATCTTCCGAAATTATTTTTATATTACACTACAAAAACAGAAATATATTCGAAAGTTGACGAAAAATGATCGATAAAAATGAAAATCGATTTAATAAAGTACAATTATCTATCTTTTCAAAACTATATGAATATATTATTTCATTGTATTACTTGTTTATCGATAGCTCTAAAGTGCCAGGACCAATTTGCTCGGTATAAAAATGGCCGATGATCAAATCTGTTATCATCCGGACTCTGTAACTTTCGTTTCAGCATGATAAGATGGCGTAAGTATTGTCATTTTGTGACGATTTATCGCGTAGCATCTAGAAAAAATATTATTAAATATTTCGTTATTAAAATAGTATATACAGAAATTTAATTTGTTGGCATTTGAACTCCAATGTATTTTTTATTCTGTTCAGAATTTCGAACTAGAATCGAACCAAAGACTAAAAGATTTATATCAGTATATTTAAAAAAAAATATATATACAAATGACATACATAATAATTAAACAAAATAAGTTACTAAGTAACAAATACAAGCAATTAAATTGCAAAATTTTTATAATTTATTAATTGAAGAAAGCCAGATTTTACTTAAATCAGAACTTTCTTAGTATTTGTTGCCTTAAAATATTGTTAGGTAATAACGTGATTAAGACATTACAACAATTGAGTGTTTGTACAACTGGCTTTTAGATGCGTTTTCATAATAAATAAAAAAGCATCGTTGTATTGTCAACAATAATAATTTTGCTATTAAAAGTTAGGAAAAGTTAACAAAACAGCATGCTTAAGTTAAAGTGGTTATTATAAAAACGAGCCTTTCTTCATATATTCAATTTTTATGAAAACAAAATTAACTAAATAATTTAATATAAATGTGTTAACGTATCGCCCCAAGTTTGTACCAGCTTACAATACATACAATAATAAACGGTCCACAATTCAACTGTTTTCTAAGTTTACCGTAAACGGTTAATTCCGCGTACGTCATACCCATATCTTGTTCGTCCGTCTCGTCTGTGCGATACGTCCCTCTTCTAACGGTTCCAATTCAGCAGTTGGTACTGCCGCGTGCCGCGACAGTATCACCAATCACTGACAGATTAAATATCTCACCAGCGTAATGTAAAAACATACGCAAGTCTATCTTACTAATACCACCGTACCGATTGGATTAACATCTGCGCTTGAACAGTCATATTTTGTCATATAACCACGCACGCAATGATTCATCAACATTTGCTGAACCTGTAAACAAAAAAAATAAGTAATTTATAGTAATAGAATGAATTTATATATTTGGGTAGTTTATTATCTAAGGATGGCCGTTTAGATCGTGAAATTGAAAGAAGAGTAAATGTTGGTTGTAAGGTGCTTTGGGTGCTTTGGGAACTTTTACTAGAAATGTAAATGTTTCCAAACAAGTATATACAATGCTGTTTTGGTGCCTATGTTGATGTATGATTGTAAATGTTGGGTTTGGCTGGAAAAGCATATAAGAAAAATGACTGCTGTGGAAATGAGATTTTCACATAGGGTATATGGTGTAAATAGGAGAGATCGGGGCTACGAAATAGATTAGTGTATGATGAGTGCGAAATTGAAAAAATGTTGTAGCAAAAGTTCGGTGTTAGTCAGTTAATATGGTTCGGACATCTTAAGCGAATGTCTAATGAACAGTTGGTTAAAAAGATTCATGTGAATGATTTTGAAGGTATACGTTTGCAGGTGGACGTAAGATGAATAGTTGAAGTGGAATGATTGAAGGTGTTTTGCGTGAATGGAAGTTTCTAAGTAGTAGGAACAGAAGAGCATGTATGAGAGAAGAATTATGAATGCGGATGAAGCGAAAGTTGCTTATCTGGATATAGGAATGTTTGGTGGAGGCTGATTTCGGGATAGTGGAAAGAGTTTGTGTCACAGCCATTGAGTGATTGTGTACGTATGTTTCTGACATAATAAATATTGAAAAACTGCTAATTAATTCTTAACTAATTAAGAGATTCAGTCCATCTTTAATGGACAAAGCTCCAATGTAAATACTAACTTTTAATGTTTTATTATATTAGATGGAAATTATGCAATAAATTGGAAATACAATTAAAATTGTTTATTTGAATACGAAAAAAACATTCATAGTAATTCTAACAACACGTGTTTATTTTTATTTGTTTTTAATCAAATCTTATTTATCTCTAATTTTATAAAACAATTAAAAATAATTTCAAGTGATTTCACAGACAATTATTTCATAATCACTTTCTTGATATGAAAAATCCCAATTTTTTTTAACACAATTTATTAATAATTGCAGGTATTGTTTATCAATCAAACAAATAACATAATTAAAATGAGTTTAGATTATTTTTTTACCTAATACAAGAAGTTCACCCGGCCCGGCCGTCCACGAACCCACAGGCAGCATTAATAATTGAGCAAATAAATACGACAAAACCATCCGCAGACGGGCCTGGATATTCTGTAAAGCTAAATTTTGTCGCGGACAACCACCATGAACAGCAAATTTCGGAAACAGTCCAGTTGCACGTGAAAATATTTCAAGTACTGAACTGATTGCCTTGTCGATTGAAATTGTCATATCCGATTACTGTCGGAGAAATCTATTTGTTAGTGAAAATAATAAACTTCTGTCTCGGATTATCAAAAGAAGTTACCTACTTGATTGTATTCACTCAATTTTCAGGCAAAAGTACTAAAGCATAAATGACTAGATTTTGATTTTCGTTTAATTTAAAAATCTACTATTACTACTATTAGTACTTTTACTAACGATTTCATTCGATTATCCAAAAACTTGTAAATTATTAGAAAACAATTTTGAGTTTTGGGTGTTTTTGTTCATTTACTTTTCGTGTTGCACTTATGACAGTGACAATAATTAAAAACGAACTTGTGTACCAACTAATGCTAACTAACAACATTTTATGCGATTTAGTTCTAAAATAATTTTACCTGCCAATTTGAGCGGCCAAAGTATTAGCTCGATGTTTAATTTCATTAGATGAATTTTCTGTTCCCATATAACAGGTAACTAAAAGTCTGTTACATAATTCTGCTGGATTTTTAGGGTTGTACTCATTATCGCCCAAGATTTTACGGACATCGGATAAAACTTTGAAATCTAAATAAAATAAAATAATATTGCAATGTCTTGATAGAATTTATTTATGTAATGTTATTGTAATATGTTTATGTATTCTAATTGACAAATTCAAAACAAATTTGTTTGTTTAATTAAATTTACTTATTTTATACAAGTAGTTATTAGTAATAAAAACAGTTAATTAAAATTTTACTAATTTGTTATATAATAAATATTGTGCAAAAAAATATAAAATTGAAAATAAAACAATTGTAAAATATTGCAAATCATTAATTTTAATAATGTACAAGATATTATTTTTAATATGTAGGTTCGCCCTCGTTAACTTAATTAGAATATAAATATATAGAAAAACGGTTTTATTATAAGTCAAATTACTTGATTTTAAGTTGCTTGAATGCAAGTAAAAGTTTAAAAGTCTTTACTTAAAAATTTGAAGGAATATTTTTAGTCGAATATATAATAAGTTCACATTGATACAGAGCTTTTAAATGACTTCAAATCGTTGAAAGTACCTGACAAATAAAAAAGCATGTATGGGAAATATGAAAAGTATTGATAAAGCAAAAGTTGCTTGTCTGGATAAAAATGTGCCTAAAATTGACCCTTTTTTTTTGGCTTAGAGGTAAAAATTATACATTTTGTAAGTTCCAACATAAATTATATAAATTTTTGTTTCAGAAATGTAGAACGCGAATTTTATCTGCCGCCATTGGCAAATCTGAACACTTTGACGCCACTTTTTTTAAGTAAAAATTTGACTTTTTTGAAAAGAAAAAACACTACTGAAAACTTCAATAAATACACTTCCAACGGTATAATTATTGTTTACTGTATTTGTTGTACAAGTTCCAAAAAAACACCTAAAAAATCAATACTACAAACGGAAATACGCCCTTAAGTTAAAATAAATTTAAAACAAAAATTATTTAGTTGTTTAAACTTATTACGTTTGTAAACCAATCATTGGCTTTATAAACAAGTTTTAATTTTCGTTTGAGTTAAAACTAAATTATCAGTCGAAAAGAATTAAGTATATCAAAACTATACAACCTAAGTTAAAAAAAAAAACGTCAAACTTACCGCCATGTTTAATAGCAGTGACGATCATTCGACACATTGAAAAGACAATAACGGCGACACTAGTCGAATCCACACCACCGCTAAATGGCAGGAAGAAGCCCCATTGACCCGATCGTCTCAAATAGTCCCACAACCAACAAGCGGGGCCCTGTGCGATTTCCTCTTCGGGCCTTAGGTAATTCCATTCGATCGGGCATGCTGTCGGCAGGGTGCAATCGTGTTCGGGCGATAAAGAAAAATCGACAATAATTCGCGGGTAACTTGGAGCGGACGCTGCTAAATGTGAACGACTACGGAGTTGATTACGATATGCTCGAATGTCTTCTAAATCTATTGTTGCTACTGTTACTTCCTGTAATTGCAGAATTTTCAGATTTATTTTTGTTTACAGAAAGCGTAAAAGATTAGAAAATGATCTACTGTGGCAAAATTTAAATAAAAATAATATTATAAAAAATCACAAAAACACACTTAAATTAAAATAAAGCTAAATGCGTATTTCGGAAGATAAGCTTCCATCTTCAGTAAGTAGCAAATAAAATCTACAAAATTATTACCTGTGATCCAAAGTACATACTTCCGAAAGTACATACTTCCGAAATACACATTTAGCTTTATTTTAATTTAAGTGTAGTTTTGGGATTTTTCATATTATTTTTATAGAAAGCGTTTCAAACTCAAAAATGTGCTTCATACATACACAATCACGCCATGGACCCAAAAGAATGTGGCACAAACTCTTTCCATTATCCCGAAATCAGCCTCCTCCAAACATTCCTATATCCTGACAAGCAACTTTAGCATCATCCATATTCATAATTCCTCTCATACATGCTCTTCCATTCCTACTACTTGGAAACTTACGCTCACGCAAGCCAGTCTTTTAATTATACCACTTCAACTACTCATTGAACGTCCACTGGCAAACGTCTACCTTCAAAATCATCCATATAAATCTTTTTAACCAACCGTTCATTAGACATTCGCTTAACGTTTTATTGTATTTATTGTAACTGACTGTTCGGAAAATTACATAATGAATGTTCAGTTAATAATTCAATAATAAATTTAATATTATTAATTGATTTATATAAAATAGAAAATAATATATTTTTTAACTGGCTCTATTTTCTATCGAGCCGATTTTAAAGGTACTGAAAAAATACCTGAGATATAATACCCTATGTAGAATAATATATATTTTTTTGAATTTTTTTGTATTTTGGAAAATAGAGAAAAAAAAATTTTTTTCCAAAAAAAAAGCATATTTTTTGCTTTTTTTTTAGCCAAATTATAAATACGAAAAAAATATATATTATTCTACATAGAATATTATATCTCAGGTATTTTTTCGGTACCTTTAAGATCGGCTCGATAGAAAATAGAGCCAGTTAAAAAATATATTATTTTCTATTTTATATAAATCAATTAATAATATTAAATTTATTACTGAATTATTAACTGAACATTCATTATGTAATTTTCCGAACAGTCAGTTACAATAAATAAGTTGTATTAAACGAATAAATTCAATATTAACTTCAACATGTATTGTATTTGAGCTACGTGTCTGAACGTAGCAATTACAACCGTGTGAATTGACGTTAAGATGTCCGAATCATCTCAACTGACTAACACCAACTTTTGCAACAACATTCTTTTCCAATTTCACACTCATCTTACCCGATTTACACCACATACCCCACGTAAACATACTATAAAACGAATAACTGCAGAACACTAACTAAACAAAAAGATACTTACGACTTCTTGCAGCGAAAACTGTCTCGCTCGACTTAAAAATTCTCCATTCATTGCGATACAGGAACAGCCGTTAAAATAATATCTTTGTCTATCACAACCTCGTAAATTACTAAATAGGTAACAACCGCCTGCTTTGAAACTCGCTGATTTCACCAAATCGACCGTTATGAAAGCCTTACGAAGTTCCGTATAGCTACCGGAACCATTTGCGATAATTTCTACATCGTCTAGGCTCATCGGTATATGAGAACTTTGCGGATTCCAAAGTTCCTCGCAAATCTCAAAACCGATGCATGTATCTTTGGTTGAAATAACCGCATCGCCGATTGGAACAGTGTTCTGTCCAGTAACCGCAGTTATCATTCTTGGTAGAAAGTAGTCTTCGGTTTTACGCAGCTTCAAAGATAAAAAAAAAACGATTTTTGTTAGATTTAAAGTTACAAATGAGAATATTATACCTTATAAACATTACCATTATTTCCGTGTAAAATTCAAAGGATCTACAAAATAATAAATATGAGAAAATAACTGTATATTAAGCTATTAATATAATAACATTTTCTCGTAATTTTCAATTGAAAAATTATTTATTGATCTACATGAGCAATATTATTCATGCCAAAGCATTATATAAGAAGAGAAAACCACTTTACAAATTAGTTAAAATCTATTAAAGTTATAGTAAAGTTAGTTAGTCAAGTCATCATAAACAATTTAAAAAATGTATTAAAAATATAGCAAAAAAATATATAATCTCCAATTTCTTATTGTACTTTTATTCATTTAGTTTTATATAATAATAAAACACTAATAAAAATTTTAATTATATTTAAATTTAAGAATGATTCAAAACCACTTTTTCAAAACTTAGTACACCAAATTATATAATATTTAAGTATGATTTTTGAGATTGTACTATTTTTTCGATGATTTTACGAAATTTCTAAAATTGTAAGAATTTTACTCAAGATTTTATATGATTTAAGAGAAATCTTTAATTGATTTGTATACACCAAATAGTAAAAATTTCAAGTATGGTTATTAAGATTATAGTTATTTTTCGTTGATTTTACGGATTTTATACGAAATTTAATCCTGTTTTGTTGCCATCTCGTAAAAATTGACAAAATGAAAACGATGTATTTATTTTTGGATTTTTAACGTTGCAGTATAAATTATATTTAAATTTTTCTTTATCTTGTTCAAAGCCAACGTCAAATTGTTCCTCTAAAAATGTAGAAAAAGTGTTAGTAGTGATTGTTTTACAAAATAACAGTTAATTACAATAGCTATCGAAACTTCTCGCGTGTACTATTTTCAAACGGCTTTGACAAACTCGTCGAAGCTATATTTTTGTATCTTTAAAATCTAACCATGTTGCTAACTTGAATACGTATCCTGTGCATGAACGTCTCTTGTCTACGTCCGATGCCCAATCAGCGTCTGAATAACCACTCAATTCACCATCACGTAAATACTGTAATTTTAACTCTGCAGTGCCTCGTAAGTATCTAAATATTTTTTTTACAGCTTTCCAGTGAACTTCACCATGATCATTATTGAAACGACTTACATTATTCACTGCGAACGCTATGTCGGGTCTTGTCCCTTGGGAAAGATATAGTAGGCTACCCACTGCCTCTTGATATGGTACTTTACCCGTCAAGTTGTTAGTATTTTTGATTAGTGTCACTCGGTGTTGCAGCAGGTTTGCAGTTCTTTATATTAAATTTGGTTAAAATTTCATTAATGTATTTGGTTTGATATATACCGATTCCATTGGAATTATATGTGATATTTAGGCCAATACAATTTTTAGCTTTTCCAATATCTTTCATTAAGAACGTTTCACTTAATGCGGATTTTAATTGATTTGTTATCTGTTCGTTTTTCCAAAATATCAACAAATCATCTACGTAGATGGCTACAATTAATTGCCCATCTACACTGTGGTAAACACATGGATCTACTAGTGATTTAACTAAACCAAATGAGTTTAAAAATTTATCCAATTTCAGGTTCCACAATCTACCGCTTTGCTTTAAACCGTAAATTGCCTTTTTCAATTTACAAACTTTGTTTGAATTGTCATTATATCCTTCAGGTTGTTCTAAATAAATTTCTTCATGCAGATCTCCTTGTAAGAACGCCGTGATTGCATCCATTTGGTCAATGTTCAAGTTATTTTTCGCTGCAAGTGCTATTAAATAACGTAACGATGCATGTCTTACCACTAGTGAATACGTCTCCGTATAGTCAACACCGTACTGCTGCGAACAGCTCTTTGCTACAAGACGTGCTTTGTATCTTATAGTTTTGCCATCATTATTTTGCTTTGTTTTAAAGATCCACTTACATTTTATGGTCCTTTTATTTTCAGATAATTCGGTAAGTACCCATGTGCCATTTGATTCAAGAGAGTCCATCTCTGAGTCCATAGCTTCTTTCCAACACTTTTTGTCATTTCTATTCAGTGCTTCTTTAACTGATCGTGGATCTTTGTTATCAGCAGTATGATTTGCTAAGTATACAAAATCATTTAACTGTCGTGGTTTTCGAATTCTATTTGACCTTCTGGGTTCTTGATCAATTTGTTCTATTTCTTCCTCTGGAATGTATGAGTCATCATTTGAATTTGTTTCCTCAAATTCATCATTTTCGTCTAGTTCATCATTTTCATCTTCTTCATAACTATTATTTTCTCCCACTGAAGCTTCATTTTCATCATCTAATACTACTGGAATTGTTGCTTATGGATGTGATTCCATGAATATAGTATCTCGACTTATTTTTACTTTCTTAGTGGTTGGATCTATACATCTATACCCTTTCGTGGTTTCTGAGTATCCGGCGAAAATCATCTTTTTTGATTTACGGTCCAATTTTCGTCTCCTTTCTTTCGGTACGTATACCATTACTTCTGAACCAAACACACGCATGTGATCCAAATTTGGTTTTTTATTCGACCATACAGCTTCTGGAATTTTACCTGATGATGAAGTAACAGATCTATTAATAATGTAAACAGCTGTGTTCACGGCCTCAGCCCAATATGTTTTGTCCAGATTTGCATCAAATAACAAACATTTGGCCTTTTCAACAATGGTGCGATTGGCTCGTTCCGCTACGCCGTTTTGCTGGGGTGTGTAGCTGGTGGTTTCTTGATGAATTATACCAGCTTCTTTGAAGAGGTTTATTAATTCACGACTTTCATACTCACCACCGTTTTCCGAACGAATTATCTTGATTTTCCTTTCAGATTGTGTTTCGACCATTTGTTTGAACTCTTTGAAATACTGTAACACTTCAGACTTTTTTTTAAAAAAATACACAAATATTTTATGAGAATAATCGTCTAAGAATGTCAAAAAATATTTTGAACCGCCTATGGATGTCGTTTCCATGGGGCCACACAAGTCCGTATGCACTAAATCTAAAAAGTCATTTGATTTCGATTCTGATGTTTTAAACTGTGCTCTAGCATGCTTTGCTTCGATACAAATTTCACAGTTTTTTATACCGCCCGAACTATCCGCAAAATCTATACCGTCGGCCAATCCATTTTTCATTTTGCACATATCAGCATAGTTTAAGTGTCCTAACCGTCTGTGCCATTTTAAAACATTTTCACACTTCGAAATATACATGCACGACACTTGTTCACTTTTGAGTTTAAATATGCCTGACGATGCATTTATTTGGGCGAGTAACGAATTGTTTTTGGTATAAACACTGCAACCGCTTTTTTCAAATATGATCTTATTCTCGTTCTCAATAATTTTCGCGACCGATAATAAATTTACTGACAGTTCTGGTACTAGTAACACATTGTTTACCTCGATATCGTTATTGTTTACTCGTATCATTGTACTCCCGCAACCTGTAACTGCCATTTTCTCACTATTTGCAACAGTAATTTCCTTAATTGAAGTTTCCTTAATATTATGCAACCACTTTGCCTCCGGTGTCATATGATACCAGTTGCTATTTTGTCCAAGGCCTTCGCTGTAATATGCTGTAGCTCTAAATGCTGATTTCTTTTCTTCACCTTTGTTTTCTGTCTTTTCGACCTTATTGCTTTCGGTTTTATTACCAATTTTCTTCTTCCAGCATTCCGATGCTTTGTGATTTTTCTTTCCGCAATTGAAACATTTAAGGTTTCTTTTGCTGTAGTTTTTCGCTGACTGTGGCTTGTTTCCTGTGCCTACGAAAGCTTTGTTCTGTGGCTGGTTTTCACATAAGTAATCCCCTTCTAGTAATTTGGACTTTATTATGTCAGCCGTTATGGCCACACCACTACTTTCAATGCCCATTATTAATGGCTTGAAATCATCATTTAAACCCGCTAGAAGTATGGCACCTATCCATTCATCAGTTATGTTAAAGCCTACTCCTTTTAACTTATTGGACGTTCCAATAATTTCATTCACATATTCTGACATGGATCCACAGTTATCTAGCCTAATTGTTATCAATTTTCTCAGCAATGCAATTTGCCGACTTAGACCAGTATTATCGAATAATTTTTTTAGCGCATCCCAGATTTCTGAAGCAGTATTTAGTGTCTGAATGTGAACATAAAGCGATTCATGCACTGCAAGTACTATACGTGCCTTTGCTTTCTTTAGTTTTGCTCCATCCGTTTCTGTGCACGGTGTCACGATGCATTCTTCTAGACAGACCATGGTATTCGAGCAGGTTTTCAATTGCAAATCTCCATGTGTGGTAGTTCTCGCTTCCCTTCAGTTTCTCAATCGATGTTCCTGTTCCTTCGTTTCCTGACATGTTGAAGATTTTTACAACCTCAACTGTTGGGACCAACTTTTAATATTTTTTTACAACACTACTACAACTCCCTTTATGTCTCAACTGTTGCCCATAACCTGTTGGATGCAGTGGAATGTAATGTGTAACACAAATTGTATATAATACACTTTATTTAACAAATAATAAACACAAAAGTTGTTACAAAAGAAAACGTGGAAAAAAGCGTCGTTGAATATAAAAAAGGCGCAATACAAAAAAAAAACGTTGACAAGCAGTGTGTTCAATACCAACTTACATACATTATTACTAAAGGCGCGTATTTCGAACAGCTTGAAAGTTGAATATACATACTTGTAGGAAATATATGGAAAATATAAACAAAATTGTGTTTTTATATTTGAAACTACTTGTAGTGCAAATAAACTTGCTTCAATAATTTAGAGCAATGCTATTTCCATAGTATTTGTTATTCTATGGATCTTACTGTACCTAAAACAGTAACATTTGGTTCAATTATAACTTCATCAATTTTTCCAAGAACACCAACATTGGTCATCCATTTTCCATCCAGAGCCTTATAGATAGGGATCGTGCGTGATGACTATGACGCCAACTGGTGACAAAAATGTGCATTTTACGGCCAGAATTATAACACTATAATATATAATTTAATGTTTATTTGTTTTTATTTAAATAAATTTAACAATTTTCCGCAATGTCTTTATCAGTAAGATCTTGTTGCATTAAAGGATGTACAAATATGTCGCGTCGGAGACGTAAATTTAATTTGCCAGTGAAATTTTATTGTTTTCCTATGAGTACGCGTGGTGCCTCATGGAAAAAATGATAAACGTATAAAGTGGATAAATGCAGTAAAAAATTGTGTGTAAGTATTATTTCAGTATTATTGTTAAGAATTAAGTATGTAAAACTTGTCAGATTATTATAATGATTAAAATAATAATATTTATCTGCTGATGTAAACATAACCTTATCTTTTTTTGTTAATTTCAGTAAAAATCCAAAAGACTGGGTACCAACGAAGAATACGAGAATTTGTAGTGCTCATTTTGTAAATAACGAAAAACCAGAGCACCCCTTACGTCCGTCTTATATTCCTTCTATATTTTCTGAAAAATTTAATAATAAAAGATCGATTCAATGCTTACGACGATTCGAACGGTCACGAGTGCGTCAATCACGAAAAACTATTAACAAAAAGGAGTTAATAGTGACTGATAATAACAACAGTGCCAGCAATAATAATTTTATTAAAAACTATAATCATACTACTAATAATACCTACAAGTGAGATATTGCTTCAGTGAGGATACACATCGAGCGAGTCAATCAAAGAATCAAGGATTTTAATATTTTCTCCAAACTGCCAGTGTCATTACTACCTCATATTGATGAAATTGTTTTTGTCGTATGTGCTTTAATAAATATTGAAAAACCATTATTTAAAAATGAATCGAAAGATTCAAAAAGAAATTGTGAATTGTAAGCAATAAATCTAAAATAAAAAACATGATTTCTGTCAAATTGTTATTTATTTTAATTTTTTGAAAAACTACATTATTTAAATAGTTTATTGTTCATTACTTTCTAATTAATTTAAATATTTGATAATTATTTTTTGGTTTTTCAGTTAACGATTTTAAATACTTCTGGTATTATATTGATGAAGCTGTTTCAGCTGAGTTGACATAATGAATAACAGCACACATGTGTTTACATTTACCGGATTTACAGCATTACTGATATTTCGATCATCGTCGAGCTAAAAAACAATATTTATTGATTATTATTATTATTAACAATGTCGTTTATATATTCATAAATTTAATAAAATATAGGTACATACCATTATTTTTACATTATAAACATTTGACACACTGCTCTGGGGTACGATCATAGAGGTTATGTTTACTTGACCATTTAAATATTTTGTTTCCACAACATTTAACACATGCCCTGATTCAAATAATTTTTTACCCTTTGAATCGTTTTGGCCTTGTATACGATTATTTATTACTGACCGAAAGCCATATTTAATTATTTTTTCCATTTCTTATAAACTTTATTTACAAATTTTGGCCAATTAATGCAAGCATTTCTTACCAGAGAGCGCGAACTTCGGCAGCATTGCTGTTTCTATGTTTCGTGCACGATCCCTGATCCCTATAGATGTTTCCCATTTTGATATTGATTCAGAAATAATTATGGAAGAAACTATTAGTCATCTATTAGTCACACTGTCAACATCCACAGAACCTACGAATGCTAAAAACTAAATTTATGTTAAATTAAAATAACTACTCAAGTGTCATTCACAATTTACATTGTTTTGTTTAAGGTGTTTGTAATTATGACATCGCAGTTGCCATAATTAAGTTTAAATTTACATATTTTTGTAGTTGATTACGAATTGTATTGGTGTATCAACAAGAAAAACTGTTTTTTGCAAAAGAAATTGTTTCTGAAAATAACATCTGAGATGTTGAAATATTGAACAACTTAAATAAAAACAAATATACAATATGTTAATAAACTAAAATGGTTAAATATTAAATATTTCTTAAATACATTTGCAATGATTTTTATATTTAAAATGCAACATGATTTGTTGCCGAGGTATTTAAGTGGCAATCTGAAATTTAATAGTTGTGTGCATAATTATGATGTTAGAAATGCAGATAATTATATTTGTTTTACTAAAAAAAAACTAAAATATAATAAATTACCGAAATATATTAAAAAATTTAAAGCTTTTAAATTTGAAATAAGAAAAAAATCTTTAAAACACTAAACATACCATAACCAGTCAAATGACCGATTATGAACTTTTGCATTGAAAAAGCGCATATAATCTTATCGATTTTGCGCACTTGACTTCATGACTTTTTCTATTTATTATATACACTTATTATTCTATTATTTTTTTTTATTTGTATTTTGTTTATTTTGAGTAATACTTGTTGTATACCGTTGTCTACCACAGCCGGTCATTTGACCGAGAGAAATAAATTATTGCTTTATAAGGTTTTAGGACCAGAAATTATTATGTAAATGCGTATTCAAAGTATTGTATAATTCACGCAAAATAAGATGAACACCCCGATGTCCAAGTTGGCAACCCGCATGATATATAGATCGGCTAAAAACATCAGACTTCTGTTATTACTAATGCATTTTTTATAAATTATTTTATATGCTCAACACCCCTTATTTTAGGAATGGACTAGGTCACTAGTCACTAGGACACTTCCATTCAGTTATTTGCACATTTCTATAAAGTCTGTTGAATAGTTAGGTCAATCAAAAATTTGAATTGCGTAGTTACTTAGTTCAACTGTGAAAAAAATTAAAAAAAAAAAAATTAGATTGGAAGTAGAATTTTAGTGTAAGAAAAGGCAACAGAAACTAAAATTATTGGTAAGTAGCTTATGTTTTATTTTGATAGCTTTATGTACTTCATTTTTACTACTTTGACTGCAAGGAAAAAGTAGTATAGCGTTTGGTACGGTGTCTGTAACATTTTCAAAAAAAAAAAATTGTATAGAAATCCTTCATATAGCCTGTAGATGACGAATCTGAATTTAGTTTATGTGGGTGTATGGATGTGCGTCGTCAGCTCGCTCGGTCGTCAGACAAAATTTTGTGATCGCAACTCCTTCTAGACGGTTCAACCGATTTTAATGAAATTTTCAGGATAAATTTGCCTAGTGCCCAAGATGGTCATGTGGCTTTGGTTTTTTCCAGTGATGCCAACTTTCCAAGAAAAAAATTACTAAAGTTTTTAAAAATTCATTGTGGCTACATTATTTATCCGATTTTGATCAAATTTTCAGGAAAAATTTCCCTAATGCTCCCATTAATTACATAATTTTATTAATATTCAGTGTTGCCAACTTTCCGAGAAAAAAATTACTAAACTTTTAAAAATTTTATTATGGCCATGTTATTCAACCGATTTTACTCAAATTTTCACAAAAGATTATCCTAGTATTTATATAATTTATATAATTTTAACAAAATACAGTGTTGCCAACTTATCGAGAAAAAAATCACAAATTTTTTTAAAAATTCATTGTGGCTACATTATTTATTCGATTTTGATCAAATTTTCAGAAAAGTATCTCCTAATGCCCACATAAATTATAATATTATTCAAATATAGTGTTGCCAACTTTCTGAGAAATGTCAAAGTATATACTATATATGGGTTTATCCATATACTTCTAATCTTGTTTTATTTTTTTTTACCCAGAAAAATGTCAAAACAATCAAGACCGTACAAGTTCTTAGAAGATATAAATAATATAGGCGAAGAGTTTTCGGAAATTGATGAAGATGAATTTTCTGAAAATGAAGATATACTGGTTGGAAATGATAATGAATTTGAATGCACAGATAATGACGATGAGGAGGAAAATATTTTGAATATTCGTCGTGGACGAAAAAGATCAAGATTGCTCTCAAGTTCTGAAGAAGAGATAGAAAAAAATAAACAGCATGCTGCGATTGATGGAACTGTTTGGAAAGAAATACAAATAGGTGGTATACCTGGAAGATCACCACTTCATAACATTTTCAGGCAAGAAGTAGGCCCAACAGGATATGCAAAACGCCATATTATGAAAGGTAAAGTTAGAACTGCGTTTTCGTTGATAATTGATTACAGTATTATGAACCATATAAGAACATGCACAATAGAAGAAGCAAAGAGAGTGTTAGGAACCGATTGGAATTTATCTCAAGAGAAATTAGATGCATTTATTGCAATTTTATATGCTCGAGGTGCATATGGAGCAAATCATTTGAAGGTTTCTTTTTTGTGGAATAACGTATGGGGGCCTAAATTTTTCTCAGACACTATGAGTAGAAATAACTTTGCTGAAATTTTTAAATTTATCCGTTTTGATAAAAAGAGTAATCGGAGCCAACGTTTGAAAACAGACACATTTGCCATGATGTCTATTATTTGGAATTCATTCATTGAGAACAGCTAAAACTGTTACAAACCTTGTGGTAATATTACTGTAGACGAACAGCTATTTCCTACAAAAGTAAGATGTAGATTTACCCAATACATGCCTAACAAGCCTGATAAATTTGGAATCAAATTTTGGTTAGCATCGGACGTCGATAGCAAATACATCATAAATGCATTTCCATATCTAGGAAAAGATGAAAATAGGCCTTTTTCAGTACTACTCTCTGAATATGTTGTGCTCAAACTCATGGAGCCATTTACGGGTTGCGGAAGAACTGTAATCACAGATAATTTCTTCACAAGTAAATTCCTAGCAACAAAACTGCTAGCAAAAAAAACTACGTTAGTTGGAACTATCCGCTCAAATAAAAGAGAATTACCAAAAATTGCGAAGCAAAAGAAAGATGATATGGAACGCTTTTCATCTAAAATTTTTGCAACGGATAATTGTACTCTTACAATGTATAAAAGTAAACCAAAAAAAAAAAGTACTTTTACTTAGTTCTAAACACAAATCTGTAGCAACTGAAAACAATGACAAACGTTTACCTGAGACCATTTCATATTACAATAAAAATAAATTTGGTGTTGACATGACCGAAAAAATGGAGAGAAAATATACCACGAAATCTAAGTCTTGCAGATGGCCCCTCCAAGTATTTTTTAATATCCTTGATTTAGCTGGCTTAAATGCCTGGATTTTATACAAGCAAACAACAGGAGAAAATATCCCGAGACAAGATTTTTTACTCCAGTTAGCAGAAGAACTTGCCGCCGATTTTCGAGGAGCCCGTGAACAACCACAACAAAAAACAAGTACGAATCAATCGATGCCTAAATCTACTACCGATTCTTATCATTGTAAAACATGTCAAATAGGATATTGTAACGAAAATAAAACCATTACCAGTTGTTCTAGATGTGAAAAATATGTTTGCGGAAAATGTACTATATAGGCCAGTCAAATTAGCGTTTCACCTCGGAATGAGAGATAATAAGCTGAAAATTCGTATACACCTTCATTTTGGCGTTCTAAAAGTTGTCTCAAAAGTCTCATAAAATCTCGTGTCTGCGTCGTAAGTTATTGAAGGTCAAATGTCACAAAAATCGGGTTTTTGCGATTATCTAGGTTTCTATAGCTCCAATGATGTTAACATTTATTATAAAAATTGTAGAGCATAAAATTTGTGACAAATCTTGTTCCACACATTTTTTTGTGCGCTTAGCCGTTTTTGAGATAGAGGGCGAAGAGCGCGCAGCGCTCATCCATACACACTGTAATGCAAGGTCAACTGTGAATCTCTGTGAATAATACCTTGTATAAAGGTTATTAAATCATTAAAATATCATTAACAATAAATAATTTGTATTATTTATTAGTTAATACATTGTATAATAATAACATTTTACAAATATCTAATATATTCATTTAATAATACTTACCTACTTTGTGTAATTAAAACTCATTAAATGAAATACTAATTGTATATCTAAATTTTATATTAATTTATTGAAAGTAGATTTCAAGTAGAAATAAAACGAGTAAATATATTTTAATTTTATCTTTATTCAGCAGCTGTATATTTCTTACAATTTAAATTGAAGTGAAGTGAAAATTCACAAATCTTTAATAATTTAAAGAATAAAAGTATTAATATAATTTGTAACAACCTATAAGTTTTACTAAAACGATTTCGGTCAGGCCGAGCGGAAATATAGATTGCACATACGTGGTTGATTTCTTGAAGTTTTTAATAAAAAAAATCGAGACCAAATTAAAAGATAATTTTATTAAATAATAAATAAAATTAATTCCCAGTTATAATTTTAATAGAAAAAATTAATATTTTCAAAGACAAAATACTTAATTATTTTTTTACTTAAAATCTACTTTTAATAAATTAATATAAAATTTAGATATACAATTAGTATTTCATTTAATGAGTTTTAATTACACAAAGTAGGTAAGTATTATTAAATGAATATATTAGATAATGTAAAATGTTATTAAATAATAATAATAATAATAATAGACGTTTATTTAGCCAAAATACAGCTATTCACAAATATATATAATTAATATAAACATTTAACATAAAAATATATAAAAAGAAGAAAAAACAAAAAAATGTAATACAATAATATTCACAAATGTGTATTAAACCATTATCAATTAACAATCAGTCACTTTTAAATAATTTTGTTAACTTATTTCTAAATTTCTTTATATTACTGATGCTTCTTATCTCTACTGGTAACTTATTGTACTCATATATACTTTTATTAAAAATCGAATTATTAGTAAATGTTTTATTTTTATGCGAGAAACTATAATTATTTCTATTTCTAGTACTATAATTATGAATTTTACTAAATGAGGTTAATCTATTTGACAAATACTGAGGCATAATAAGGCATAATAAGACCATTATTATTTAGATATTGTATTATTTGCATATACACAACTTTTTCGAATATTTTTTCTATCGATGGTAACATATTTACCGGACGGAATTCATTGGCTTTATTAGTATTAGGCACCTTCATTATAGGAACAATAGTACTCATTTTTAATACAATGTATTAACTAATAAATAATACAAATTATTTATTGTTAATGATATTTTAATGATTTAATAACTTTATACAAGGTATTATTCACAGAGATTCACAGTTGACCTCGCATTACAGTGTGTGTGGATGAGCGCTGCGCGCTCTTCGCCCTCTATCTCAAAAACGGTTAAGCGCACAAAAAAATGTTTGGAACAAGATTTGTCACAAATTTTATGCTCTACAATTTTTATAATAAATGTTAACATCATTGGAGCTATACAAACCTAGATAATCTCAAAAAACCGATTTTTGTGACCTTTGACCTTTAATAACTTACGACGCAGACACGAGATTTTATGAGACTTTTGAGACAACTTTTAGAACTCCAAAATGAAAATGTATACGAATTTTCAGCTTATTATCTCTCATTCCGAGGTTGACCCCATTTTTTTGCTAATTTGACTGGCCTAATAAAGACACCCTGCATATGTAAAAAATGCTATGAGCAATAAATTAAAAATAAAATATAAATCGAAAATATACAATTTTGTTTAATTATAATAAAGTTAATTTGTTTATTTCCTTTCTCAAATCCATATTTCAGACATTAAATCAGGAAACATAAAGCCCGGTCATTTGACCGGCCATGGTAGAAAAAGGTATGTATTAAGTGCTGGTATGTTTAGTGTTAATAAAGTTAATAATTTGATAAATATTGTAAATATTATTATAATTTTGTAAATTTCCTGTAATTTTGTAATTTTGTGAATATGTATTACAATGTAATTTATTAGCCAAAAGCTAAATAAAGTTTAATTTTATTTTATTATAAGATATCTGAAAAAACAAAGAATTTACAACTTATATTTTATATTTGTTATACATTTGTTTGTAGAGGAAGAAAAAAAAAGAAAAACTTATTCATTCAGTGAAATTTTGGATGTAGTTAAAAACATTTCTGCTAGTTTGTCTGGCTCAATTCAATAGGCGAGGGGCAAAAATAAAATGTTTGCCCAATATGTGGAGGAGTTTTTAAATGAGATGAGTGCGGATCGGGCAAAACAAGTCCGCAAAAAAATTGTTGACTTAATAGAAAGTTAATATACAGGGTGTCCCAAATCGATTGGGTCACTATTGGGATCTCGGAAACTATAAGAGCTACGAGGTCGGTTAAATGGGCAATGTTGTGCAGTTTTTAGTGCTCAATTAGATTCCGTTGAAAAAAATTTAAAATTCTAAACAGTTCAAATGTTATTGGGAAAAAACTGAAAATCGCGATTTTTTAAAAACTTAAATAACTCCGTAAGTATAAAAGATATAAAAAAATGTTTTGTACAAAAGTTTTATAATTTGATAAGCTTAATTTAAAAATATTATGAGAAAAAAATTCAAGATGGCGGTTTTTGAGATATTGATAACAACTTCTTTATTTTAAATGGGCGCCATATTTGATTTTAGCATGGTTGGATAGCATTTTTTTTTCTCTTTTCAACGATGTATTGCAACATATGTTTGAGTTAAGTTTCATTCATGATATTAATTAATTTAATATTAAATCAAATCAAGTAGGCTGAAAAACAAATGCAGGTAATAAAACAAAATTTATTAATCAAATGCAAACGAATATTATTTTTAAAACAATTAAATCAATACATTATAGTAAATGCTCAAAATGTTGGCCGTTATTATTTAGACATAATTGACAACGTTTAACAATGCTGCCAATTACTGTTCGCAATGTATTTCTGTTAATTCTATTGAAAGCATTCACAACTGCTTCACGTAGTTCTTCTACATTATTGTAAACATTTTGGCTTCCATATACTGCATCTTTTACAGTACCCCACAATGAAAAATCGAGCGGCGTTAAGTCTGGTGATCTCGCTGGCCATGAAACGGGTGTGTTAGTTGCAATTATTCTGTTGTTAAATCGATTATTTAAATAATTAATAACATTTATAGCATTATGTGCTGGAGCGCCATCTTGTTGGTACCAGATTCTAACATTTTGTGCCAATGGTAAATCATCAAGTAAATCTTCCAACGATGTTTGAAGCATTTCCAAATAACTTTGTGCTGTTAAATTTCCATTAAATATTATGGGACCAACTAAACGGTTTCCCAATATGCCACAAAAAACATTAAAACCGAATCGCACTTGGTTTCGCCGTGGAATTAGTAAATGTGGATTTTCTTGTGCCCAATAATGCTCGTTATGTCGATTGAATAAGCCGCAATTTGAAAAATTTGATTCATCAGTCCATAGAACGCAATTCATAAAATCATCGTTTCGTATTGTTTGATTAATATACCATCGACAAAATATTGATCTCCGCCTAAGATCATTAGGTCGTAAAACCTGCGCAGTATGAATTTTATAAGGACGAAACTTGTGTTTTTTGAGAATTTTTGAAGCTTTTGATTTCGAAACATTTACTTGGGCTTCTATTTCGCGAGTTGAAATATTGGGATTAGCTGCGACACATGCCAAAACTAACTCTTCATCCCCAACTTCATCTTCATAATCTATTGTACCTATACCATTAGGTTTTCTTAAACTTCCAAATTGTTGCATATTAGAATCCAACCTTCGAAATATTTTATGATTCGGTTGCCTTCTATTAGGAAAATTATTCCAATAATTTTGTGCAGCAAGACGGCTGTTTTTGTAACATTTGATGTATGCACAAAACATATCGTATTGTTCTAATATTGGAAACGGCATTTTAAAAATTTGAATAATACCAAATACGTAATAAATACACTTATACACTTATACACTTAAATTCAACAAATAGATAATAGCAACTAATTATTTTGAAACTGAGAAAATACTGAACAAAGAATATTAAAAGTACTGATTTGATTATGACAGTTCGGTGGCGTCGTTATAATAAATTTTGTTTTATTGTTGCCTGCATTTGTTTTCAGCCTACTTGATTTTTCAGCCTACTTGATTTGATTTAATATTAAATTAATTAATATCATGAATGAAACTTAACTCAAACATATGTTGCAATACATCGTTGAAAAGAGAAAAAAAAATGCTATCCAACCATGCTAAAATCAAATATGGCGCCCATTTAAAATAAAGAAGTTGTTATCAATATCTCAAAAACCGCCATCTTGAATTTTTTTCTCATAATATTTTTAAATTAAGCTTATCAAATTATAAAACTTTTGTACAAAACATTTTTTTATATCTTTTATACTTACGGAGTTATTTAAGTTTTTAAAAAATCGCGATTTTCAGTTTTTTCCCAATAACATTTGAACTGTTTAGAATTTTAAATTTTTTTCAACGGAATCTAATTGAGCACTAAAAACTGCACAACATTGCCCATTTAACCGACCTCGTAGCTCTTATAGTTTCCGAGATCCCAATAGTGACCCAATCGATTTGGGACACCCTGTATATAGTAAATTTAATAAAAATATCGCGTAAATTTTTATAATTTATTTTCTACACAAGCGTAAAAACCACTTTATTCATTACGTCAAGTTTCATTTTATGTACAAAGAATGATTATAATAATTGCTTGCTTTTTGATCTATCTAGTTCTAAATGACATGCAATATAGAATATAAATAAAATATACTCATAAATAATGAATAGTAAACAATTCAAATACATAGTAAAGAAAAAGATTTTAATTTTTATTCTCTAATTCAACAGATCTACGCTTCGTATTCTAACTTCACTTTTAAAAGCATTTTTTGCCCAAAATACTTTTGACGTTTGTCTAAAATTATTTATTAACAATTTAATTTATAGTTTATTTAGATTTTATACCATCACATATAATAAAAAATATCAAAACTAGAAAAATTGTTCATATTTGATGGAAGATAGACAAAAATTGATGTTATTTTCAGAATTAGAATGCTTTAAGCTACTGATTAAATTATGAAATTATAAGTTGGACCCGTATAGTAAAGTGTACATTAGCGAATATATTCGGTTCAGTTTATGTTTTTGAGAGTGCGCGCGCATAGCAAGTCTCATATGCATAACTAACAAGATTAGAAGTATATGGGTAAACCCATATATAGACCATTTTGACATTATCACATAAATGATACAAAATAGAAATAAACAATTTTTTATCGGAAGTTGGCAACATTGTATTTTGCTAGTACATAATATTATAGGCACTAAGGGTATCTTCTGTAAAAATTTCATTAAAATCGGATAAATAATGCGGGCAAAACAAATTTTTAGAAAATTATAAACTTTTTTTTTTCGAAAATTGGCAACATCGTATTTTAATAAAATTATAATTTATGTGGGCACTTTTCTGAAAATTTGATCAAAATCGGATAAATAATGTAGCCACAATGAATTTTTTTAAATTTTAGTAATTTTTTTCTCGATAAGTTGGCAACACTGTATTTTGTTAAAATTGCATAATTTATACGGGCACCAGGAAAATCTTTGGTGAAAAGTTGATTAATATTGGTTAAATAACGTGGTCATAATAAATTTTTAAAAATTTTAGTATTTTTTTCTCAGAAAGTTGGCAACACTGTACTTTGTTGAAATTATCTAATTTATATGGATACCAGAAGAATCTTTCGTGAAAATATAAAGAAAATCGGTTAAACAACATGGCCGTAATAAATTTTTTTAAACTTTAGTAAATTTTTTCTCGAAAAGTTGGCAACACTGTATTTTATTAAAATTAAAAAATTTATGTGGGCACTAGGGAAATCTTTCCTGAAAATTTGATCAAAATCAGATAAATAATGTAGCCACAATAAATTTTTAAAAACTTTAGTAATTTTTTTCTCGAAAAGTTGGCATCACTGGAAAAAACCAATACCAGGTAACTATCTTAGGCACTAGACAAATTTATCCTGAAAATTTCATTAAAATTGGTTGAACCGTCTAGGAGGAGTTGCGGCCACAAAATATTGACTTACGACCAAGCGAGCTGACGACGTACATTTATACACCCACGTAAACTAAGTACAGATTCGTCATCTAGAGGCTATATGAAAAATTTCTATACAATTTTTTTTTTTGAAAATGTTACAGACACCGTACCAAACGTTATATCACTTTTTCCTTGCAGTCATAGTGGTAAAAAAGCAATAGCTCATTTGTACACAACAAGTGATAAAAACATTGCCTGAATTTTTTTGATGAGCAATATAATTAGATTTCAGTACACAGACCTGAATACTTTTTATAAAGCGTCTTACAGTCATTGTGGAATGGTTAATATATCTACTTATTTTGTATAATTACTAATTTTAAATTAAATTACATAGTACATAATACTGTTTTAAAGATATCACAATTTAATACATGAGTGTATCACTCTACAGATTGAAATAAAACTGTTTAGAATTTGATGTGACAGTTGTCAATATGCCAGCTCATTTAAATTTCATTACAAAGATCTAGCAATTATCCTATAGTACATCTGTTTTAGACAGTATCAATTTACCTAGTGCCCAAAAACATTATATAATTTATACATATATAATACAAAATACAATGTTGACAGATTTCAGAAAAACAAATTCCAAAATACTTTATTTAATTTAATTTAGGCTATACTATTTATCAGAATTCAATCTAATTTTCAAAAAATATTTGCCTAGTTTTTATAAGAATTTGAAAAACATATTTTTATGCTGTATTGCCAAATTTATTTATTTAAATTTTAATCAATATTTTACTTTATCTATACTATTTATCTGATTTTAATCAAATTTTCAAGATAAATTCTTCTGGTACATCCAAAACAAATGTATTTTTATTTAGTACAGTGCTGTTAATTTTTTAATAAAAATATATTTAGTACTTTAGTTTAATCAAATTTTCAGATTAGCTATTCCTAATTTCAATAATAAATAAATAATTTTATTTTTGCACAGAGTTGTCTACCTTTACAAATATATTAAAATTTTAGTTAAGCTAAATTTTATCCAGTTTCAAACAAATATTTATGCTTGAAAGAATTAAATAATTTAATTACTATATAATGTGGCCAATGTGACCAACTTCTGGTGAAAAAATATTAATATTAATATCGATGTTGCAGTTATGCTTTAATATTTTGATTAATATTTTTATTAATTGATTAATATTGTATACCCTGACGAAAATAATAAAATTACTGAAAGCTTAGTTATGAAACTACAAATGAGTTTTATTTAACAACTGTCCTGCTGACTGCTACACTGTAAGAAATTTCTGTAATATTACATAAATTATTACAATAAAATTATAAAATGTTGTTATTTTTACTATTAAAACCTATGTAAACTTACATAAATTTAAGATATATATTTTTACAGTGTACAGCTAATATTACAACTATTATATATATATATATATATATATATATATATATATATATATATATATATTATTTATATGTTTGTATATAATTATATGTAAGAATGGTAAAAACAAATTTCATTTGTCTTTAATTATTGAATTATAATTTATTTTTCATTGCAATACAGATCAAAACGACAGGAAATTAGACAATACACTTCAGAATTACCGGAGACACCATTACAAGAATCAAGTCGCTCTAAACAATTCACTAGTAATACAATGAAAGAGTTGGAAAGATTGAGAAAAAGTCGAGAAGAACGACGTCATCGAATGGCTGAAGAACGTGATGTTAAAGAACAAATACATTTACAAGAACAAAACAATCCGAGTTGGGAATTTTCTCATATGGTTGATGAATATCGTAAAATGATTAGCATTCAACCGATACAAACATCCGATCAAATTAAAGAAAATCAAATAACTGTTTGTGTGCGAAAAAGACCATTAAATCGAAGAGAAAAAACGAGAAAGGAAATTGATGTAATTGCGGTACCTAACAAAGATACAATAATTGTTCATGAACCGAAAAATAAAGTCGATTTAACTAAATATTTATAGAATCAGTTATTTCGTTTCGATTATACATTTGATGAAAATTGTACCAACGATATCGTTTATCGTTTCACTACCAAACCCTTAATAAAAACTATTCTTGAAGGCGGTATGGCAACCTGCTTTGCATATGGTCAAACCGGAGCTGGTAAAACGCATAAAATGGGCGGAGAATTTCGTGGTAAAACACAAAAATTCCAAAATGGTATCTACGGTTTAGCTTCAGCTGACGTTTTTAAGCTACTACATAATTCCAGAAATGCCAATAAAAATCTGTACGTTACCATAAGCTTCTTTGAAATATATGGTACAAAAGTATACGATCTTTTAACACAACGAAAGCCACTACGAGTATTAGAAGATGGGAAAGGTGTTGTACAAGTGGTTGGACTAACAGAAAAATTAGTCAACAATACTCAGGAGATTTTAGAAATAATTGAGAAGGTAAGCAGTAATCGTATATCGGGCAAGACATCAGCAAATACAAACTCATCGCGTTCGCATGCCGTATTTCAATTCCATCTCCATAACAGACAAACGAAAAAGCTTCACGGAAATTTTCATTGATTGATCTCGCGGGCAATGAACGAGGTGCCGATACAATGACAGCCAATAAACTTACAAGAAAAGAAGGAGCTGATATCAATACGTCACTGTTAGCACTCAAAGAATGCATTCGTGCGCTTGGTTTCAAAAAGGCTCATTTACCATTTCGTGGTAGTAAACCTACACAGGTACTACGGGATTCTTTTATAGGTGAAAAATCTCGAACATGCATGATTGCAATGATTTGCCCCGGTGTCAGTTCTTGTGAGCATTCGTTAAACACGCTTCGCTATGCGGATAGAGTTAAAGAACTTGTCGCAAACGGAGTGGACTTGGACCTTGAAGATACAGATGGTGAATGCTCATATAAGCCCGATCGATTCAACAAAGTTTTTATCGTATACAGAGAACCCTATCGGATATTAATGAACAGTGTAGTAATATTTCTTTTCAAACTATCAATTCCATGTTATTGGAAGTAGTTGAAACTGCTGTTATAACAAGCCAGAAGAAAATGCTCTTATTATTCGAAAGAAGTGCGATTGACAACAAATACGCTTATCGCTTTCACGAAGAATTCGAATTTTGATAAAACGGAAGCTGCTAGTAAATGGCGCAGCTTAATTACGCAGTCTGTAGAAGCAATGTCGAAGGCGGCTGCATTAAACAATCAAGTTACTCGGTATTGAGAATTCGGAAAATGATTAAAATTTAATAATAAAATTTCATTTTATTTCCTGTTTTTTCTTCAATTGATCTACTATTGTAAAACCAATCGTATAAGTAAATTTAGTTGTTCTTTGCATTGTAATATTGAAATAACAAAGCTTTTATTTAAATACATAGACGCGTTTTTCTATTTCATTTCTTAAATTTATGTTGAAATTTAATTTTGAAAATAAGTTTAACACAAAATTAATAAACTTTATAAAAGAAATTTGTTTACTAGTTTATTTAAAATGTTATGGTAGCGAAATTCATATCAGTCACAAACAATACGTCTTATCAATCCCGGAAGACAGAAACCCAGCTGTGTTCTTATATTTATTATTATAATATATATTAAAATAAAACAGCTTTAGGTATTAGTTCTGTATTAATTTTTATTGATTAATAGATGTTTCGACGTACTCTACATATATCTTCATCAGGAAGAAAAATGATACAATTGACAGATACAAAGAGAATATAGAAACAAGTTACTAGGTAACAAAATAAGTAACTAAAACATAAAAATTTTAACAGTAAAAAATTGTTTATAACTAATTATATTAAAATAAAACAGCTTTAGATTGTAGTTCTGTATTAATTTTTATTAATAATCAAAATTTCGACTTACTCAACGTACATCTCCATTAGAAGATATAAATAAGTTACTTACTTGTTTCTATGTTCTGTTTATTTACTATATATGTCATTTGTATCATTTTTATTTAAATTAATTAATTTTAATTTAATACAGAACTACAACCTAAAACCTTTTTTTTTAATTTAACCAAATTTTATATTATTAATTTCAAAACTCAATGCTCATCTATATCAGGATAAACTGTTTCAAATGACATTAGAGTAAATAACAGAACATAGAAACAAGTTACTAGGTAACAAATAAGTGACTAGATCACATTTTTACCACTTTGACTGCAAGGAAAAAGTGGTATAGCGTTTGGTACGGTGTCTGTAACATTTTCAAAAAAAAAATTGTTTATAGAAATTGTTCATATAGTCCCTAGATGACGAATCTAAACTTAGTTTATGTGGGTGTATGTGTGTGCGTCGTCAGCTCGCTCGCTCGCTCGCTCGGTTGTAAGTCAAAATTTTGTGGCCGCAACTCCTCCTAGACGGTTCAACCGATGTTAGTGAAATTTTCAGGCTAAATTTGTCTAGTACCCAACATGGTCATGTGGTTTTATTTTTTTCCAGTGATGCCAACTTTCCGAGAAAAAAATTACTAAAGTTTTTAAAAATTCATATTGGCTACGTTATTTATCCGATTTTGATGAAATTTTCAGAAAAAGATTTTCTTATTACTTCCATTAATTATATAATTTTATTAATATTCAGTGTTGCCAACTTTTCGAGAAAAAAATTACTAAATATTTAAAATTTTTATTATGGCCATCTTATTTAACCGATTTTACTCAAATTTTCACAAAAGATTTTCCTAGTATTCATATAATTTATGTAATTTTAACAAAATACAGTATTGCCAACTTTCCGAGAAAAAAATTAGTAAAATTTTTAAAAATTTATTTCGACCATCTTATTTAACCGATTTTAATCAAATTTACATAAAAGTTTCTCCTAGTATATAAATAAATTATGCAATTTTAACAAAATACAGTGTTGCCAACTTATCGAGAAAAAATCACAAATTTTTTAAAAATTCATTGTGGCTACATTATTTATTCGATTTTGATCAAATTTTCAGAAAAGTTTCTCCTAGTGCCCACATAAATTATAATATTATTAAAATACAGTGTTGCCAACTTTCCGAGAAATGTCAAAGTGGTCTATATATGGGTTTACCCATATACTTCTAATCTTGTTAATTTTCAGTTTTTGTTTTTAATATATTCTGCAAATCATAATAAATACAAATAATTTTAAAATTAGACAAACGTTAGGTTTAAATTCTGTATAAAAGTAATAATAATTTTATTAGTTTTATTTTTAGAAATTTATTATATTTAAATGAAAAATAAGAATACATGTAGGATTTTAAATATTGAGAAAACTTTTAATTAATATTTCACAAATTTTGTAAACGATTACATAATACAGGTAATTTTTTCTTGGAACATTTGTTTTTTGTACCAAATTCGTATATTAGCAATAATTTTATATTTTGATAATACCTAAAGGAAGTAAGTACTGCATTTTAATATTTTTGCAATACTTTAAATTAAAATTTCATATAATATCCGATGTGCCATTTGGAACAAACTACGTATTTGTTTCTATATGTTTGTTTATTTCTATTTATTTCTGATGATAATTTATGTGTAATGAATCGAAATGTTGAATTATAATGATAATGATATTACATAATTTTAACCTAAATTCTTTTCATTAAAAAAAATGCATTTGTTGGTGTTACCAAAAAAAAACACAAAATTAAATTAACACCAATATTTTTGACACAGAAACGTACGTACACAAAGGATGGTTATATTTTTTTAGACATCAGATCCAATAAAAGAAGGATCAGAAATTATCTAGACATGTGTAGACTCTGTTGATATATATGCAAAATTAAATTTACAAGGAAATTTTATAGTCGAATGGTTACAGATGTTAGCTTAATAGCATTTGGTATTGCAAGTAACATATAAGCAGTTAATGCTATTTTTATCGTTTTCTTTTTTCTTTCATTCGTTCAACGAAATAAAGAATCAGTTCGAATTTTATCAGCTAGTGTCTAAAGGACATAATAAAGCATTGCGTTTCAGATATCCGAAATTTTATTATCTCTCTTCGTCGAACGTAAAATAAATATCGCGAGTGCGTCATGATACAATTACAATAAAATGAAATTGTTCAGGGCGTGAAAATCGCGAAACGCATGTGTCATACGTTGGCCGTTGCCGTTGCAGTTAAAGCGAGAGCTGCGAACACCATTCGGTAATTTGTTCTATCCAGTTAGGCAGCCGTTCGAGCGTTACAAACAACCACTAAGTTTTGCTGGGCGCGAAGATGCGAACTTTGGCTGGAACGCAACAGCGGAAACGCAGAACGGCGTGGCGTGCAGCAGTAAGCGACAAACAAATCAGAACCAAGACACATTTGGATAATATACGCGACTTGAATATTTACTCTATTAAACGGAAAGCGTAATGAACAAAACAATTTTACAACTAAATTTTCCTTGAAATAAAAAGATTTTAGATATCGTTCAATGCAGAAATATGTTTTTATTTTTAGTGTTCACTTGACATAATACAACATAAGGAAAACATATGTAGATAAAATTGTTATATTACATTTAACATTTAATTGGAATTTTTTTTATGTATTATGTTTTTCTTTTTTATTGTGAGCACAGTACTAATTTGTTTGTTTAAAAGATTGTGTATGACACATTTATTATCTCTGTCCATTTCGTTAGTTGAAACATAATTGAACATAACATCTTTAAGTTTTTAAAATCAGAAAAATTAGTAATAATTTTGGAGCAAAACAATGCTAATTTAAAAAATGTAATGTTATTAATAAATTTAGAACAAATCAAAATATTTTTTGGAAGAATGTCACATGACTCTTTTATCTATTCGTGTCTTCAATTCATTTCAGTTATTGAATAAATATAATTGAAAAATATTTTTGTAATTTGTACTAAGAAATATTCCCTGGTAATAATAAACATAGGTTAATTGCTAACTCGAAAATAGATGCAGGTTAAATTAACGAATTAATATTAATAGAATGGGATATGCTTATAGAATAACTAATAGGCGAATAAGAAAGTATATTATAAAAATTAAAGTAACACCATATTAATTATTATTACAGAGTGTAAATGGGAAAGATATATTATTATTTTAACACGTATTTTAAAATGGTTATGAAGAAAATTATTAGCCACAAATGTGTGTTAGAAATATTGTATACAATATGTATGCATGTCGTTAAAGTCACATAATGGTATTCATAAATTTCGCTGCGCGTTAATTAATAAATGTTAGAACATTTAACCCGGGTTGCTAGATGTCGACCGGTGAAGCTATTCAAAATGTGGAAAAATAAAAATACCTGGGATGTCAAGTGAGTCGTGAAGAGAACAAACGGTAATGTTCTAATATACGACAAACGGTAGCCTAAACACTTGACAGTTTAAAAAATTTACGAAAATTATAGCGGAATCATAATGGCCAGTTACCCTTCTGGGACTAATTGTAAAATAAAAATAAAAAAACGAAAAGGAGAAAAGAAAAATACGGGATACAATTTTTAAGGGTGTCTCTCGCCCAATATTCTATCGTAATAACGTAGGACCGGTCTAGCTCATTGTATCTCTAGTTATTTTAGTCAAGTAGTTTTTATTTTCATGTTTTTATTTTTCTGTAATTGTGCTAATTTTCTTTAATGACTAAATTTTAGAAAATTTTCTTTTTCAATTTTTTTTAATTGGTTTTTTCTTATTGAAAATTAGCGAAACCATTGGCACTAATATTTATAAGTTTATGTATAATATTTAAAGTCAAAATATTGAACGAAAAAATGCTTTCTGGCAAGACTAAATATTAAATATAAACTTGTAATATTAATAATATTAAAATTGATTTACAGAATTATTATTTATCATCATACACTGGCACTATGTTTTTTCCACAAACACCAAAATAATTTGTATAATATTAATAGAATTGTAAGAGAGAGTCGAGTAGTATTTATGGAAACATTTTATAATAATTTTTTTAAACGAATTAATTCTTAGTAATTTTTAAGCTTTCACGGCGGATATCCATTGATTTTATAGGATGAAAAAAAAAACAGTACGGTATGAAAAAAATATGTGAAATCAAGTTTTAGTTTTTCTGAAATGCCGTCTTTGTATTATTTTCAATGTGATTACCGGTAAAGTAGGTATCATTGGCTAGGTAGAAAGTAAGGTTTGATGGAGCATATCATATTGTCGTTATTAGAGAGTTTTTGCAATCGTCCGCTAACGCTACGGTAACGTTATTGTCAAGATTGTTCAAAATGCGCATGCGTATTTGCTAGCGGACGGTAAAAATTTAACGAGCGTACGTTAGAGTAGCTATGATAGCGTAGCGCACTAACTGCCGTTAACTGTTACAGCTGTCATATAAAAGTGAGGTTATATTTATGATAATACGAAAATATTTAAATATATAATTGTAAATGATATATTTTTGTAAAATGAATGCAAAAAGAAACAGATTGAGATTTAACATGGCTGATGATATACTTCTTTTAAAAGAAGTTGTAGCCAAAAACCTGTTTTTAACCGAAAGCAAGTGGATTGAAATACGAAAAATTGTAAATGAAAATACACACAAAAATTTTACAGAGAGGTCCTTAAGGGAACATATAAATCATTTATTAAAGTTATGGACGAGAGAAGACAGGGTTAATCTGAGAAAGTAAGTAGTATAATTTTGTATGTATAATAATAGTACATTAAAATTAATAATTTTGTAGATCAGGAACGGAAAAAGAGTATGATGAAAGAGATAAACTTTTACAAGAAATTGTTGATTTACACAGAGAATTTCACTTGCAACTACCGAAAACACATCAAGAATCTCAAGCTGTTCCGAAATTAAGTAAGTGTATAACTGCATTTCAATTGAAAATTTAATGTGTCATGTTTTCAATTTGTTGCAAACTTCTATATGTTTGAAATTCATATTATAATATTTCGTTTAATTTTGTAGCTATTTGTGCAGAAAATAAAGAGAAAGAAATGGATGAAAACATTGCTGTCGCTGTCGAAATAGACGTTTCAGATGATAATACGTCGGTTTCAGAAAGAAAGTGTAAAATTCAATTTTGAAATCATAATATTAAAAAGCTAGATTCAAGTCCGATTTTATATTTTGTGACAGTTGCATTTAGTTTTAAGAAAAAACAAAATTAAAATGTTATATGTCCTGCTTTTTTTAAGTAATGACACCTACGTGTTCAACGAAGAAGAATAGAAAACGCCCTTTGCAATTGGGTGCTTTAAATTATTTAAAAGAACGGAACGAAGTAAATATGGAAATGCAGAAAAGGCAGCTTGATTTAGAAGAGAGAAAAATTTTCTTAGAGGACAGACGCTTAAATATAGAAGAGGAAAAATTACGCTTGCAAAAAATTGATAGGGAGCACACACTTGCGCTTGAAATTAGAGAAAGAGAACACAGATTAGCAGTTTCGGAAAAACGAGAAGAGTTGATTAATATACTGTTAAAAGAAAAACTGCAAAATTAAAAATTACAAATTTTTATTATAAATATTACGAAAGTTTTACAGAATAACATGTTGTTTTTTTGTTATTTTAATAGACTTACAGAAAAAAATATTTAAGGTGTAATCTTTGTAATTAGAATAATGTGTTATTTTTTTGTTATTTTGAATATGTTAAAATAAAACTGTATTTACAAGTCTAATAAATATTGATGTAACTCAAGAGGATTTACATTGAAATATTGATTTGTTTGATTTCCGTATTTACACTCATTTTTTTGAAAAAAAAGTTTTAAAAATGACAGCTATATGATACTAGGTTAGGTTTACATATCTATCTTGCTTAACGTATAGCGTAACTGTAATCCGTTGCAAAAACTAAAAGTAGTCAAAAGAAATTTGCTTCGTCCGTTATTAAGTCACGTGATTTTATCGTTAGCGGGTCGTTTAGCGTAAAGTTTGCAAAAACTCTCTATTAGTCGGTATAGCGTTGAGCGTTTTGTTTGACCGTGATCCAGGCAGGACTGGTCAAATGTGTGAATTCAGCTCGTTAACCATTTCACTAACGAACAATAGCACATACGGTCCATTTAAAACGTTATTAAGTGTATATACGACTTTTCGGCGTCTCCGTTTACAACTATCACCTAGATAAGGATCTAGCCAAACACTGTGCAACTCTTAGAATATGGCACCCGGACGACAGCGGACGCTGGACGCAAGATTAGGGTACTTTAAAACATTACGTTTACTGTTAATTCCGCTATCCCTTTATTGTAAATCATGCTGTGCCGCTCTTTCCTATGTATTGTATATATAGATTACTTTATTTACTATTATAATTTTTGTTATTATCTGCTGATATAATCCCATAAAAAATATGAAATTTGATATGTTTGGAATTTTTTTTAAATCAAAATATAAGTATAGTATTATAAAAATAATAAGATAAAAATAAGTACTTGCTATATATATTCTCCTCATAAAAGACGATTTTATTAAATAGAAATAATTTCAAGCTTGTTTTAACGAAAAAGGAATAAAAAAATACTGGCTATAGCTCATTTTTCAAATTTATATAGGTTTATGTCAAAGTGTGTCGTACTGAAAAAATATAAGTTTCAGGCTCGCGGTGTCATTAATATCGATATAATCAACTTTTGGTTAATCGAGTGGTAAATAATTTTGAAATCACGTATTTAAAAATTATGATACGCGCACTGTGCTACAACCCTTCCATATATTTGAATCAATTTTTTTCTCATTTTTCATAGCCCTATAACCGACCGGTTGGTGCGACCCATGTCAAACATCATTCATAATACGCACAACATGAGATTGCATTGTTAACTTAAAAAAAATCTATTTGAAAAAATTAATTGCGCGAATTAAACGACTTTAATGACTGTTGTTACAAGAAGATCTAACTGTGCTAATATTTAGTTTCTTATTAGTAGAAAATATAAAATAATATTAAAGTCAGACAAATCAAAACAGATAAATCAAAAATTTCGTACAAAAGAAGCGTTAAAGAAGTAAACATTATCACACAAATAAACCTGAACGGGGATCAACGAAAGCGCATTGTCAAAACATCGTGCTAAAGACGAAGACAGTAGATAATAAAAAAATTTTAGCCAACGAGTTCGCACAAAAAGAAAATCACAGACAATTGATCGCAACACATCCGAAACGCTTTTTACCTGATCAATTTGGCACCTTACACCCTTAGGGGTTAGCTTAAATGGAATCAAACACTTCGAACCGACCCCCTGCTAACTTGATCCAATGCGATGCGACAATCGAGATTCAATATTTCTGCGGCAGATCAGGCCACCGGCATCGACATCAGCATCAGCATCGGCAATGCCAGACGGGCACAGTTACACCCGAAGGGGAAAACTGACTCGTACACCATTATGGGACACTAATTTCGGATAGGGTTGCTTTTGCTTGCTGGCTGGTCGGTAATAAAAAGTGGCAGTTGTACCCTTGAGGTCGCTTAACTTTCACACACGCACACTCATTCATTCATTCATTCATTCATTTATTATTTCAAATAAAAATATTTTCTATTATATTTCGTTAGTCGCAACACAATCAATCTCTGTATGCTTACAACTGGACGCTTCTTTTATTTCTTACCTTATCTGCAAGATATTGATGACATTTTCTTTATGTTTATTTTACGTTGTCCATCAGGCGATAATTATTTACAAAGGGATTTATGTAACCCTATATTTTTGTATGATAGTTTCTTATGTAAATAAAATAAATTAGTTGGAAAAGAATATAGTATTATGTAGAATTGTAGAGGTATATTTTGGAAACAGTTGCATGAAAGGTAAATAAAAGAAATGTTTATTTACCGTCATAGCAGCAGGATAAAAATTATATAAATGAAAAAATATGATATATACAAATTATTAATAAAATAAAACTTTATTTCATTAACATTAATACATAAGAAATACAAATTTAATGAAGCAACCTAACGTAACATAAAAACAACAATAATTTAAGAATTATTACCAGTCGTATTTTTCAATAAATACATAGCAAAAAAACACTATTTATTTGAACGATTTTTACAAGAAATTTGAAGTACATAATTCCTCTTTTAAAGCTAATATTTCTTCTAAATCATGATTATTTTCCTGTAATTGACTAATAATTTTTAAATTATTTTCTTCATTCTCCTTGTAATTATCGATAACGGAAACAATCTGGCCTTCTTGTAATATGTATTCGCCACAATTTTTTGTAAATTTGTTTTCCAAACGTTTACTTTCAGCTAATACTTTCTGCATTTCATGCTCATGTCTCACTTTTTCTGCTATACTTTCTTTCTGCATTAAAGTAATTTCTTTTTTAGCAAGATCCTCTTTGTTTTTCAATTCAGTATTTTCTAATCTATTTAAGCAACTTTGTTCTTTATTCATTAAAAGTTGTTTGTCTTTATTTGCAATATCTTTCCGTAACGATTCTATAGTTTTCTAAACAAAAAAAAATATATATTATATTTGCATATTTTTTTAAATAATTAAAATCTAATACCATTGATTGATGTACATCATTTGATAATCTGGCATGTTTTTCAAGATCGTTTTGATGTATTTGAATATCTTTATACAATTTTATTAAGCTATTTACTAACTGAGTTACAATGTTTATCATGGATGCTTCATTATAGAGATCAAATGGTTCAACCATATGAGAAACATTCAAATAATCGAATTCCTGTAATATAAATTTTGTAATAAAAATATTCTCTATAATTAATTTGAAAAATTACCTGTGTCACATATTTTAAACAGTCTTCTAAATTATTTTCTTTACAAAATTCTGTAGCTGATTTTTTCCGTTGAGAACCTCTTTCAGCTTCAGACATTAAATCTTCTTCCATATTTATTTTGCTGTAAACAACACTAATTAAAACAAAAAACCAATATAATTATAAAATTCTAATCGCAACAAATAACGAAATATAAAAATTGGCACAAAATATAATAGTTTTTTGGCGTTTTTGACATTTCATAACAAGTGAAAAATGCGCATGTTCTACCTGAGCATCCTTGGATCGTCAGCCTAATGGTAAAAAATGTGCTGTCCCTTGATCTCAAAAAAATTGTAAAATACTTAAAAACATCTCGTATTGTAAATTAGGTGATTTTACGATTATCGTGTAACCGTAGCTGAATCTTACGTTTGTTGATTTTTGCACTTTTATTTATATTATTTAATATTATTATTAATATATATATTTTTAAAACTAGTTATTATGTATAAATAAATTACAATTTCTTGTATTTTATATGTATATATATATATATATATATATATATATATATATATATATATATACCGGGTGTTTGTTCGTTAAGTTCGTATGGGCGTTTAACATGTAATTTCGATAAATTGCGATATACTACTTTCTCGAGTACAATAAATATTATAAGTCATGGTGAGGAGCAATTGAATATGTGTTGGAAGATGTCTATCACAATCAAGAAGTGTTGTTCCACGATTTGATCTTGACTAACCTAGGCTAGGCTAGTCGCTAGTCTAGTCTAGCCGCTCCGTTGTCTGTTTGCTTTTGTCACGATGCATGAAGCAATTGTATATGTATAAACGTCATATCGTGTAACAAAGACGAACGAATTTAAAATTCTTGTTGTCAAATCGGATCGATGGTATGGTAGTAGAGAAGTTTACAGTTGAAAAAGCTGACAGTTGACGAGTGCGAATCGGGATAGTATTAAAATGAAACCATTAATTAAATTGAATAAGGTTTTGTGTTGTGTCGGATTTCCTGTCTTATTTTACAGATGTCGGGACGCGATGCGTCGACAACCGATGCCAAGCAATGGAGCGTCGACTCTGTCATTCAACCGAGTGAATGGTGAATGCACATCGGGTGACATTTCCGCTAAGGCGCAGTTTAAAATTGCGGGACCCGCGCCCGCATTATGCCCGAATTTAAAAATTGAAACTATTTCAATGCGATTTATTTATGATCGCGCGAGCACCAGTGGAGGCGGAACCAAATTCGGTTATGTCTTACAACAATGTAACCCCATCGCCATCGCATCGTTGCGACTGCCATACCACGCACGACAATGCTCAATGCCCAATACTGTCGTAACACGACAGACGTGACGCAAATTGGACGCGCCTGTTACCCTTACTCGACTCGATCTGGTACTGTTATTGCTTATTGCTTCGCATTATTCATCTCATCTATGATTTCACTAACCAATTGTCCCTCTGCTCCACTCTGCTCTCTGCACCACACATACACACAAATAATTCTTTATTATATCCGAGTTGTTATACCGTAATTTGCATCATTCGCAATTTTTTGTTTTGTCAAATTTATCATATATATATATATATATTTGTATATATATATATATATATATATATATATATATATATATATATAGTTTTCAAATTAAAATAGTTGCTCTTTTAATTAATTATTAATTAAATTTAAAAACTATTAATTAATAATTATTATTAATTAATTATTCCAAATGAAGAAGTGATAAATATAATTATAGCAGAATTTACTTATAAAGCAAGTTTCTATTTATATGTTTTTTTTTTTTAAATAAACCAAACTGTGATCTGTCACATGGTTTACATTTATCAAATTATAAAATGAAACTGTTTCAGATTTTAGAATATTGTCTTGTTATTTATTTAGTTTACTTTAATTATTTATAGCTAAATTTCTGTAATAAATAAATTTAAAAAATAATTTAATTTAATAGTTTTTTTTTACATATATCGTAAATTAAATTAAAGAAATTTGATAGAATTTCAATTATATGTTGTTTATAAGTACTACATGTTTTTTTTTTAAATTTTATAATTTTATTAGAAAACAAGACAAAATTGATTGCATTTTAAAGTAGATGAATTTTATGGACCGGAAAATGATCTTCAATTTAAAAGGGCATATTTTGCAAAGAATATTAGTAAAGAAAAAAGGAAAAAGGGATCACAAGCAGATGTAGACGTGACATTGTCAAAGTTGTGACGGGTCTACAAGTCTCCGACTAGGACACAAGACCAGTGAAGTATGCATTTTGAGTTCAGTTCGACTGACTGATAAAGTAGCGGCGCGGCGCGGTTCGGCGCGACGGTGTCAGTAACAAGTGTAGTGGACACGAGACCGTCCGAGGATGCGGGGGCGTGCGGCGATGTGCTCTTCAGCCGATACTCAAGTCGCGAAGCAGCCGGCCGGCCAGTCAGCCAAGCCAACCAGGGACCATCGACTTCATAAGGATCTTTGCTTTGTTTGGAGTCGCCAATTAGGATCCCTGCCGCTGCCGCCGGTTGCTTGTCAACCGTCAACCGACCCCGTCTTCTGAGACCAATCGTTAAGAAGACACTTTGCTCTAGCTGCGTTTGCAGCCACAGAAACAGGGTCGGCGTTGCCTAATCTGTTATCTTTAGAATATGTTTCTTTTTACCACGCTTATATTAACTCACTCTGTTGTCGCGGTCAGTCACGGTCAAATTTTGTAACCAATTTTTAGACCACTTCCTATCATTTAATATTACTGAAATTTTGCATGTAGTTTCATTTCAGGAGACAACACAATATTAGAGAGTTATCGCAAACACAACGTTAAAGTTCCGTTAACGCTAAAATCACGTGACGTTATACGTTATTTAATTTGTATGGTAAATGACACTTTAGAATTATCGCACGCCGATATTTTACCGTACGCTAAAATTGGAAAAATATCTAAATGTAATCTAATAATTTAATATAGGTTTGATACAAGTATTTATTCAAGAAAAAAACAATTTTATATATATATATATATATATATATATATACATTAGTTTTTATTGGAATTGAGCTGATTTATTAAAATCATCAGGATTTGTTGTTGCTGTTCCATAAAATCTCTATTATATTTATTTCACAACAACTTAACCTAACTGCATAAAATAACAAGTTTATGAACACAAGAACATAACATCACCACTCAAAATAACATATGAGAGAATGCTCCGCTATTTTGCGAAAATAGCGGACTGCGGTTATTTCTTTACCGTACGCTAAATTCATGCTCATGCGCATTTTTTCGCTTGTAGGTAAATAACGTACGGTAAATTTATCGTTGTACTTGCGATAACTCCCTATTATATAAAAAAAACCGATTACAAGATATGACACGCTTATATTTATTTTTAATATTATTTAGAATTTGTGATCGGGATATCTCTGATGGTCTATTGTTTATTTTTGTTTTACCTTAGTGACAGAATATTTATTTGTAAATGACAGATATTTTTGTTTTGATTGTAAATTCAAGCCAAACGAAATAGTTGTAATAATTTCTATATGTGTTTTTGAATAAATAATTTATATTAAACGGTGTTTATACGGTATGTCTACGGATCCTTATCGATGGCATTACGATTATATAAGATTAGCATGGGATATGGGATTTTCGTTCGAAAGTCACAAATCGCAAAAAAACTTCGACCGAAATGGCATAGGTGTGCTAAAAATATATTACTTGCTCTAATAAATTAAATAAAATATTAATCATTTCCAGCTGTATTAGATATAGACAGAATAATACATGACAGAGATATTTCTATTGTCGAACATCATATTCAAAATATATTAGAATATAGTTTGGATATCGAAGAAGCCCGCATTTTGGATCCGAATTTTGTCAAACTGTTTCGCTTAAGTCAATTAGCAGTAGAATATTTAATGTACTGCAAAAAATACTTAGATAATACAGTTGTTAATATTAAAAATGACTTACAAAAATCAAATGAGGTAGGTAAATTAATTCATAAATAAACTATTTAAAATTTAACTATCTATTTGTTTAGGAAAACAATGAATTGAAACAAGTTATAATGAATTATCAATTAGAAGTAAGCAAAATGAAGAAAAAAAATAAAGACTTAAAAACAGCTTTACAAATTCATGAAAAATATCAAGTGATAGGAACAGTAAATGACCCATTAGGTCATTTTCAATGCAACAAATGTGGCAAAGTTTTTGTACACGAAGATTATTTAAAAGCTCACATAATAAGACGCCATGCACCTAAAGATATACAGCAAATATCAGAAATCGAAACGGATTTTTCACTTTCCAAAGGACAAATAAATACAACATCCGTTCACAGTTTGTATAAAGCAGAAAACGATCGACTTCAGATGGAAATAAAGGAGCTCAAAGAAAAATTAATCAATACGGAACGTTACTTTCAATCTGAGGAACAAAATAAAAATGTGGATCGTGACCGTAAAATTCGCGATATTGAAATACAGAATGAAGATTATTATAAACATATTGAGAAGTTGCATCAACAATTTGATATTTTAAAAACACAGATTGAATCTGAGTTGCAGGTTTTAAAAGTGCAGATGTCGGAAAAAGATAAATACGATAAATGGATTGAAAAGATATTCGTTAAATTTAATGAAAAACCTAAGTTAACACAGTTAGTGGAAAAGAAATCTAAAGATGATGATAACGAACCGAAAATAGTTGAAGTCACATCAAAAAATAAAGAAACAAATCCAGATGTATCTGAAAAAGAAACTGACGATGTACAAATTGATAATAAACTCGAGCAAAATAATGTTGAGAAAGCAGAAGTAAAGAAAGTAACATTGTCTCTACAAAAACAAAGTGCTCCGAGATTGAGTGAAGGTGCAACTAGATTTTTTAACACAAGCGAATCACCAAGTAAATCGGAAAAGATCTGGACAGATATTTCCAAAGTAAAAGAGCAAGTTGAAAAAGAATTGGAAAAGAAAACTAAACACGATATTGAAAAACTTGGAGTACAACTTTCTGAACAGGTATATATATATATATATATATATATATATATATATATATATATATATATTAATTGCTGATGAAATTTACTCTTCTCATTTTTAAAGAAAAGAGAAATAATTCGCTTGCAATCACAAAAAGTGTTATTTACAAAACTTAAATTATATAAAAATAAATCGAATAAACTTTTCATTGCAATATATTAATAATATAGAATTCTAGACTTTATTTTCTTTAAATATTGTATATTTGAATTATAATTACATTATTTTATTTTAAAATTAAGTGTATAATTATTTTTATATTTCCTAAAATAGATAGTGAAATATTGCGAAATAAAATTATGATTTCTTAATAATAGATTCCGGAATTCCGTATATAATTTTAATTTTTTTTATAAGAGTTCTAGTAACTTCACGCTAATTGTAGCATGAAATCTTAAATTTATTTTTAAGAGTCATTTGTACAGCTCAAAATTTGCATTATAATTTTTTTTTCGCAGATGACAAATACAGTTTCAAAATTGCAAGATCGTTTAGAGATATTTTGGGATAAATTACAAGAAATTGAATATCAACATGAAAAACAACGTATATCATTAAAAACAGTTGATTTGATAAAAACTACAAACACATTTCAAAAGACTAAAAAAATTACAGTATCTACGAAACCTATACAAAATTCCAGCGATTCCGATTTCGATACTGAAAGTATCAAAGCTGAAAAACAAAATACTGAAAAAATAAAACCCGGTTCAACTACAGCGCAGATTCACAACGATGCTAAATATGTTAAAAATTTGATAGACGAACTCAAATCAAAGGTACAAGAAAAGAAAAAAGAACCATCAAAAATATATTCAAAAAAACCTAAAATAATAACAGTACAACCGCAGCCCAGCATTCGAGAAAATTATTCGCGAAAAATGATCGAACAATCTGATTTGGAATCTGAGAGTGAAACTTCAGAAAATGACACGGAAGAAACTGAAAGTCCTGCGATTATAAAACCGTCAAAAACTGTTAAGAATTCGGCTGTTACTGTTAATAGACCGAAAAAAATTACAGTATCTACGGAACCCATACAAAATTATAGCGATTACGATTCCGATACTGAAAATATCAAAGCTGAAAAACAAAATACTGAAAAAAATTAAATCCGGTTCGACTACAGCGCAGATTCACAACGATGCTAAATATGCTAAAAATTTAATAGACGAACTCAAATCAAAGGTACAAGAAAAGAAAAAAAAACCATCAAAAATAAATTCAAAAAAACCTAAATTTAGAAAAATAATAACAGTACAACCGCAGCCCAGCATTCGAGAAAATTATTGGCGAGAAATGATCGAACAATCTAATTCGGAATCTGAGCGTGAAACTTCAGAAAATGACACGGAAGAAACTGAAAGTTCTGCAATTATGAAACCGTCAAAATCTGTTACGAATTCGGCTGTTACTGTTAATAGACCGAAAAATATTAGCACGAAAGCTGTCAAATCGTCGCATAACGGTGTTACTACTTTGCGAAAACGATCTATAAGAAGGTATGTAATATTCTAATAATAGAAAACTAATGTAAAAAAATATTACGGTAAAAATGTTCAATAATTATTGTCAATAATCTGCTTGGAAACACATTTTTTTAAATCTTTCCGTACGGTTTTTGTTAAATAAATAAATTACATTATGATACATGTTTTTTTTTTTTTAATAAAAATAATAATTTACATAAAATATTTTACAGTTTAGAAAATGCATTAATTAAAGAAGAAATTCGAGAAGAAATTAAAGATGTCGTTTCAAATCGTTTACGTGATATAGAGGTAGATCCAGAATGGACCCGATTGCCAGAAAAATCATACAAGCAAAAAATGGATTTTGTTACTCATCATAGAACAATGGCTTCGAAGGTAAACTTTTTTTAAATTATATTTATTTTATTAATAAATATATCGGTACCTTGAAGCAGAACTAGTCTATCTATATTTTGTGAATTTCAAGATAGTGGTTTAAAATTGTTTTTGTTAGAGAATATTTTCACATAAACTTGCATAAGTCAGAATTAAGTAATGATAGAGATTGGAGCTAGTTAATAAAAATGTACGTCTTTATGATAATTTTTTTTTTCATAAATATCTCAAAATAAAGAGAGACTAGTTATGCTCCAAGGTGACGAAATGAATAATTGTCCTTACAATTATGATGAAACATACGAAGAAAATTTAAATATTTATTTTTGTAGAATATAAAATCATTTTCGGATAAACGCAATAAAATTATTGACAAATTAGAAGGCAAAATGCAGCATTTCAAATTGACTGACACTACTAGTGTAACGCCTGAACCTAAACAAAAACCATCCAAATTTCGATCATTAATTTCAAATATGAAAAACAGAGCTAAATCTATAATTAAAACAGAAAATAAACCCGTGCATAAAGTATCAGGAATTTATAAACTTACTGTATATCAAAATTTACCGCAATCGCAAAAATCTGAACCAGAAAAACATAGTGAAATTGTAAAACAAAAAACTACGAATTCAGTTACTAAAAATGTACCAAAACCGAAGCCGAGAGAAAGAGTTAGACAAAGAATGTATAAAAGCGAAAGTGATACAGAAACATTAACAGAAAATTTTGCAAATGAATCACCAACAAAAACAAAGAAATTACAGAAAAAATCTTTACGAAAAACTAAATTGCATTCGAGTTTAGATGTTGTGGACATCGAATCAAATCATGAAAATCAAACCAAACTGATTTATATTCCAGAAACAGTTAAAAATATTGCTCAATCGTTTGATAGTATTTTAGAAATGAAACAAGAACTATCGGCTGCTCGACAGAGAGTTTCCGTGCATCAAGTATCAGGAATTTATAAACGTACTGTACATCAAAATTTACCGCAATCGCAAAAATCTGAACCAGAAAAACATAGTGAAATTGTAAAACAAAAAACTACGAATTCAGTTAATAAAAATGTACCAAAAGCGAAGCCGAGAAAAAGAGTTAGACAAAGAATGTATAAAAGCGAAAGTGATACAGAAACATCAACAGAAAATCTTGCAAATGAGTCACCAACAAAAACAAAGAAATTACAGAAAAAATCTTTACGAAAAACTAAATTGGATTCGAGTTTAGATGTTGTGGACGTCGAATCAAATGATGAGAAACAAATCAAACTGATTCATATTCCAGAAACAGTTAAAAATATTGCTTAATCGTTTGATAGTATTTTAGAAATGAAACAAGAACTATGGGCTGCTCAACAGAGAGTTTCCGTGCATCAAGTATCAGGAATTTATAAACGTACTGTACATCAAAATTTACCGCAATCGCAAAAATCTGAACCAGAAAAACATAGTGAAATTGTAAAACAAAATGCTACGAATTTAGTTAATAAAAATGTACCAAAAGCGAAGCCGAGAGAAAGAGTTAGACAAAAAATGTATAAAAGCGAAAGTGATACAGAAACATTAACAGAAAATCTTGCAAATGAGTCACCAACAAAAACAAAGAAATTACAGAAAAAATCTTTACGAAAAACTAAATTGGATTCGAGTTTAGATGTTGTGGACGTCGAATCAAATGATGAGAAACAAACCAAACTGATTCATATTCCAGAAACAGTTAAAAATATTGCTTAATCGTTTGATAGTATTTTAGAAATGAAACAAGAACTATGGGCTGCTCAACAGAGAGTTTCCGTGCATCAAGTATCAGGAATTTATAAACGTACTGTACATCAAAATTTACCGCAATCGCAAAAATCTGAACGAGAAAAACATAGTGAAATTGTAAAACAAAATACTACGAATTTAGTTAATAAAAATGTACCAAAAGCGAAGCCGAGAGAAAGAGTTAGACAAAGAATGTATAAAAGCGAAAGTGATACAGAAACATTAACAGAAAATCTTGCAAATGAGTCACCAACAAAAACAAAGAAATTACAGAAAAAATCTTTACGAAAAACTAAATTGGATTCGAGTTTAGATGTTGTGGACGTCGAATCAAATCATGAGAAACAAACCAAACTGATTCATATTGCAGAAACAGTTAAAAATATGGCTCAATCGTTAGATAGCATTTTAGAAAAGAAACAAGAACTATTAGCTGCTCAACAGAGAGTTTCCGTGCATCAAGTATCAGGAATTTATAAACGTACTGTACATCAAAATTTACCGCAATCGCAAAAATCTGAACCAGAAAAACATAGTGAAATTGTAAAACAAAAAACTACGAATTCAGTTAATAAAAATGTACCAAAAGCAAAGCCGAGAGAAAGAGTTAGACAAAGAATATATAAAAGCGAAAGTGATACAGAAACATTAACACAAAATCTTGCAAATGAGTCACCAACAAAAACAAAGAAATTACAGAAAAAATCTTTACGAAAAACTAAATTGGATTCGAGTTTAGATGTTGTGGACATCGAATCAAATCATGAGAATCAAACCAAACTGATTCATATTGCAGAAACAGTTAAAAATATCGCTCAATCGTTAGATAGTATTTTAGAAAAGAAACAAGAATTATCAGCCGATAGTTCAGAGAGTCAACAGAGAGTTTCCGATAAAAGTGAGTCGAGTTCGTACGAAAATATTCTATCATCCAAAAAATCATTGCCAAAAATTGATTAACCAGCCGAGAATTTCATTCAAAAAACAATCGAATTCAGAGAGAAAAAAATGGAAAAGGGTGTTTTGAAAAATTATACCTTAACCAAAAAGAAAATTTTATTCGATCCATATTCGGAAGATGTTAAAACTAATTCAGAAGAAAATATGTAAGTATAGGTTATTTAATTTATGGAAGCAACTTATTCAGTTAACATACTCGCTATTAATTAATAATTTATTTAACAATTTTTATGTAACAAAAGTCAAGTTAAATGTTGTTATTCTCTCAAATTATTAAAAAATAATTTTCCACACAAATTTGTCTTTTGTTCGTTCTGCCACGTGATAAAAGAAACAGTTGTTTATTTATTTCATTGTGAAAAATTATATTTTCATAGCAACAACATACTATTACATATTTTTATTAATATTTATTTTCAACATAAAACATTCATGTCACTTCGTATTATTCATAGATTAAAAATATAATTACTATAAGTAAAATATTTTATTGTAAATTAAATAAAAACATAATAAAGATAACTTAAAAATAAAACATGTTTCAACGTTTCAAAAATTTAAGTTGATATATTATTGATTGTTTTTATATTTGTTAGAAAAAAATAAGTTTTCGTAATTTTGTATTTTAATTTTTTTAAGATTTCTATTTTCTTGAAAATAATTTAATTCTTTTGTTTTTAGTATTTTGTTTTAATTTAATATTTTGAATGTAAGAAGGGAAAAGTGTTTTTTACATATATACTTACATGAGTTAGGTAAGTACCCTGAAGCTTTATTTTACAAATAATATTTAAATGTTTTTTTTAACCGTTTATTTTGTTTCTTGTTAAAATATGCAGTTTGTTTAGAATGGAAATTTCATAATAATATCAATTTTATCTTAGAACTATTTCATATAATATATGTATATTATGAATATGTAATGTATTATTAGATATATTATAAAAAAAATATTAAGTTTGAAAGTATTACAGTTCTGCGTTTTGGTTGAGCAAAAAGAAATGAAGTTTCAGTTCGAGTGGGCGTAAGAGATTCTTTGTTTTGTCGAATTTCCACGTCGGATATTTGAAATTTTTAAGAGGAAACGTCGTTAATTTAATATAGCTACCTAGCAAGCGCGTTGTCTTCCTAAGTAGCTTATCAGCTCTATGACTGTGGGCTATTCTCATTCGCGTGTGTTCTTACTTCTGTTTGTCGTAAGTCAGAATCACAAAACAAAGGAGTTCGAATTAATTTTTAATAATGTGCAAGTAGATATACTTTACATACGTTTTTTGCATATGCGTTATTATAAGCATTTATCATGCCTAGCAGCACCCTGGGAAAAAAAATAACTTACGAGAAGGAGATTGGAAGATGAGCTCGAGATTTCTTCGTCTGTTGACAAATGGTAGAGTTCCTGCTCCAAATATGGAAAAACTCGTTAAGCGAAATTAACAGTAGCTGCACTGCTCAACTCAAGTATCCAGACAAGACAAAATAATTAATGATCAAATTTTGTGATGTCGCCAGACCAATTCTATTATTTCTCACTTTCAACCGAACAGAACAGAAACCATGCATTCTTTTCCCTTTTCTAATTTTTCTAAATGCTTTGAAAATTAATATTCCGTTTTTAAAAATATATGTTAAATTTTTTGCATTTTTCTACAAATATAATTTACAAATAAACAAATATAACTTTTTGCAGTTGTTAAAATTTATCTTATTGTCAAATTTAGAATATCATTTTTTACGATATATTAGAAATGGAAATAATTAAAAAATTGGGTAAAAAATTTTTTTAGTATTTAGTATTTTAGTATTTTTTAGTATAGCCGATTTTGAATTTATGTTATATATTTACGTTTGTTTAGTTTTTATTTGCATTGACGTGCTGACCACAAGTTGACGTGCCGTGCCACAAGTTGATTTGGATGCGTGATTCAGGTAGCGGTTTTGTGTATCAATAGTGTAGTCGGTAGGGCGGTAGGCCATATCTCTTTCAACATATTTACCTGTTTGCTGTTTACTGTTTGTGATGTAAAGCAGCTACAAATTGAACCAGTTTTAAATATCTATCCAACCATGCGGTTTGATCGTTGACAGTGGCTTGCCGAAATTGTGTTTTTGTTATGCAAATAGCTACTACATATACAGGATGTTTCATTTCAAACCTTCAATACCGATAACGTGAAATCGAAAAGCGATATTAATTTTCTGTAAAAGGCAGAAGATGTAGATGTATCACTATCACATCTATAACACATAATACGAGATCGTATATGTTACGATGTATTGCAGTATAATTGTCCCGTGGCTTTTTTTTTTCTATGGTTATTTTAAGTGAAACACCCTGTATATGCATGTATGTGTTACATTTGAACGAACAATTAAAGAAGCGCACTCCAGGCGGTTTCACATTTGATTCATGATCTGATACTAATTCTGCTGGAGTGCCATACATTTGTCAAAAAACATTGGCAACTGTTATCCCCTGCCAAAATAACGTTTTTTTTTTTATTTACAAAACAATGCCTTGATTAATAACTTTATTTACTTGGATATTTTATTCAAATGTTGTTGATACGGGTTTATAACTCCAATAAAATTACTTTTTTTCTTTTTACTAGTAGCTACTTTTAAAATATTAAAGTTTTTTTTGGATAACTTTTGTTGATAATTTTAATAAGAATGAAATGCATTTATAATTTTCCGTACATTTTTAATTGGTTATTAATACCAGACAAAACTGAAATTAATTAGATTTTTAAAAAATTGTCAAACAACGAGTGATACTTTTTTTTATGTTTAGAAAATAAAATTAAAAACATTAGTCTCCGCCGACTGATAGTAAAAGTATAATTTTACAGACGATTGACAGTCTCTGAAGCAGTACTTTTATAGGCTAGTTAGACTAGTTTAAAAAAGTTACATAGTGATTGTTGGGACCCGGTGCTGGCTTGGCGACCACGAAACACTAGTTGTGTCTGTGGGCAAGTGCTCGAGTTCCTAAAAAAGGCGATGCGGCGTGTGTGCGGTGATGTAGCGAGCTAGTGGACTGTATTGCGGCGTAAATATGGAATAAGCGTGCGTAACTTGCTGAATAGAACTAATAAATGATATGCAAGAGGATGGATAAGGATCAGAGACGATCTTCACCTATCCGAGCGATAGATAGGGCTTGTACAAGAAGTGGTAGCTCTAGGAAGAAATGAGGAAATAGGTTGGCCCACAACTGAGGTATAGGAGTGCGGGATGGTAGGCGAGGTGAATTAAACCAATAACTTGTAGCAAGTCAAGTGTCAGCACAATTACTGCACGAGTGGAATGAGTAATGCAAAAGCAACTTACGTTTATATAATGTAGTACAGATCCTTAATAAAATGGCGGTTAGATACCTTACACTTGAGCTTAGGATTGTGTGGTTAGTGTGAGAGCTTTCGAGATGCGTGTACTTCAATTAACGTAAGCTGGCTGCTGCTGCGGTGTGTGTCTGGAGCTATGCGTGAATGCGTATAGATCGTCAAATCTTCAACGAGTGTTGAGCGAGAATTAGTGTTAATAAGCTTCCAAAACAATTAATAAAGCACAAATAAAGAAAAGAATCTGCAACTAAATATGAGAATAAATGTTGCAAACACAGAAATGCAAGCGTGAATGAGAAATGCGAGTGATGCGACAATAATGTAAGCATAGTACATAAAATGCGGGATAATGATACTGCAAGCGCATAGAATTGGAATAATTCTATGTGTAACAGGTATACAAGCGTTTGTAATTGTAAATAATAACATGTAAATCACAAGGAATAAAGTATGTTGTACTTCCCTGAATATTTGAAGGTTATGTCCAACACGTGGTCGATCAACTATGCGGAAATGTGATATCTTGTAATTTACAATCAGTTAATCACAATTAATAGTAGAAATGATATACTTCTGCGTAATATGTGTAGTATAGCGGATAAAAGCGAATATATTTTGATATAGTAAGTAGCGTGATGCAAGCTAGCGATATATTTCAATTCGTGTTTGACAGAATCACACTGCAAGTCGTTCGTATAGCGAATAACGTAGCATAACTTGAGTGTTTAGTACAAACGACGTAGAATATAATAATACTTGCTGCGAATGATATTTGATGAGATGAAATGTGCGTTTTTGTTCAACAGCACAGCGTGGAGATGTTGACTCGTTCACTGACTCTTTGACTCTTTGAATGCGTGCGGATTCAAAGCGAAACTAGTACTCAATGCGTGCGTCATAGATACGAAGCGTGATAAGAATATGAAATGTGTTGCGATTTGTACGCGCTAGTAGCCAACAGATGGCACAGCGGTCTTAACATGATAACGAAACTTGAACATTGAAGCCAGACATGTACATGTCAGCCACTTGCCAACAGATGGCAATGCCTGGTCCGAACATGCCGGCCGGCCAAAAACGGAGTTTTTTAGGATCACAAGAGTGGTCACAGTTTGACAACGGATCTTGTTAATACTCCAGAAGCGGTGCGGACTTGAGCTACTCTAGCTACGTTATCTTCCTGGGTGAACCTTAATGATTCAAGCTAGCTTCCACTGAAGGGGAAGTAGTAGATCGTTTTGATGATCACGAGTTGATCAGATTGAAGATTAACGGTAGAGCGTGTCCATGTTAATCTTTGCTGAAGTGTGTTGAGAGATTCGGCATGCCATAGGTTCCAAAATGATTGTAAGACATTTTGTAACAGGTGCCAGCGGCGTAGAAGATTGGTATTTGATTTCCGATATACATGATCTGGTAAGTTGCCCATATTAGGATTGATTCCAATAGGATGACAGCGGAAGCATTTGATGCATTGTAAAGAATAACTGCGAATCAGACGGCGAGCAGTTACAATCCAAAATCGGCGATTTAAAATTGCTTGAAGTGTTCTTGGCGATGGGTGAAGATATTTCTGATGATAATAATCGATGACAAGATCGATTAAGCGATGACGTAATGGTAGCAGTATAGGTTTTTTATGAGAAACACTTAGGCTGGAATTTCGAATTTCATTCTCAAATTTTGCGATGTCATCAGCGAATGCTTCAAGTTGCGTAATTTTCACCCATGTGATTGAGGCGTTATCGAGTTCTGATGCTAATAGTGCAGGCGATGATATTGCTTCCTTCAATTTTAACCTTTTGTAAAATCTGGTGCAGAGTGCAGTAATACTTAACAGGTGATTTAAGTTGAAATATTGATGTAGAAGTTTATAGTCAGCAGGATTGTCTTCCGACAAAATATGATGCCACATATTTTGCAGAAGATTCTGTTGAATTTCAGAAACTTGGCTGGTTACAAAAGTTTTCCATTTGTATGGTGGTGTCCGAACCCATGACAGAGTGATTGTAGAATCGGACGACGCTAAAATATTAAAGAAAGACAATGTTACGGTGTCTAACAAATATTTTATTAAGCGAGATAATAACAAGTGATTTTGTTCTAAGTAATCAGCAATATATTTGCAATATTCCAATTGTAAGTGACTGTCAGATGGTAGGCGACATTGAAAAATATTAAAACATCTAAGTGCGTTTGCGTATGAATTTCCTAACTTAGGAGGATATTCTTTAAGAAGAAGCGAAATCATATAGCGTCCTGATTCTAATCTTCTGTGTTGAGATGAAAAGATATTATTGGCTAGATGATCTAAACTTGACAGTGTAGCGATCGTGGCAGCGTCTTCACGTTCCGAAATTTCCGATAATGCTGGCGAAAACGGGTTCTGAACCGTCAAACATGTGGTAACGGTTGATGCGGTTAGCGAACAGATTGGTCCAGAAACAATCCAACCCAATGAGGTGTCAATAGCGGTCGGACCATTCGCAGTGGTTTGCTTGTGACCAGTGAGAAGATTGAAGTATAGATCAGCACCAATTAATAATTCAATGGGCGCCGGTGTTACAAAGTCTGGATCAGCTAACTGTAGATGTGGAAATTGGCGAAGTAAATCGGAAGAAAGTTGCGCCTTTGGTAAATCTTGGATGATTTGCGAAACAATGACTGCGGAGAGCGTGTATGCTGATGAAGCGTTGTGCGAAGAGCATAGACAAATTGTTGTAGTGCCTCGAACGTTGTTCAGAGCTGTAGCGTTTCCAAATCCTGAAACGACGATATTTGCAGAATGTATTGGTAATTGTAGACGATTGGAACAATTTTCAGAAATGTATGAAGATTCGCTTCCACTATCTAAAAGTGCACGTACTGATTGCCATGATCCTAGTGAATCTTGAATACGTACAATAGCTGTACCTAAAAGAACTGCTGGAAAAGCCGTGCTGCGCGAACGTGATGTAGTACGAGTTGTACCTGCTATCATAGGCATAGAAGAAGTTGACGAACTGTTGTTGATTGCGTTGTCCGCAACTTGCGGCTGACTCAAAGCGTTTGTTGACTTTTCAACTCGTTCAAAGTGCAGGAGCGTGTGATGTCGTTTATTGCATTTGCGACAGTTGAATTTTGATTTGCAAGTAGACGTAGCATGTATTGCTGATAAGCAGTTACGACAACAGTTGTTGGTGCGTATCATCTCAAATCGCTTGATTGGTTCCATAGATTGAAACTTGAAACATTTGTACAATGCATGCGGATTGGAACAAGCAATACACTTAATAGTGTCTGCAGTTGTTACAAATGTTGATGTGCTGAATGGCGTGCGATTTGTCTTGAGTGATGTGCGATTTGTCTTAAATGACGTGCGATTTGTCTGATCGGAGGATCGTGATGTATCTGCTTGAGTGAGTGGTTTGTCAATACATTGCCACTGCTGAGATTGTATAAATTTATCTAAAAAATCTAAGAAATCAGCGAGATTAGGTAAATTATCTTTAGATAAATTGCGTTCAAAGCTGTTGCGAATTTTTGTGTCGAGTTTGGTGAGCAGAATAAAAGTTAATACTGGACTCCATTCATCGACAGGTTCGTGATTAGCCCTTAATGCTTCAGTGTGCTCTCTAATTGCAGCAATGAATTTTGTAGCGTGATAATAAGTCATTGGAATTGGCTTTGGCAATTCTATTAGCGCTTGAATATGATAAGATGATATTAATCTTCTTTGAGCGTAGCGATCAGTTAATAATTTGATAGCGATCGAGTAATTATCATCTGTGAGCGATAAGTTCTTGATTAGAGCGAGCGGTTCTCCTTTTACAATAGATTTTAAATATTGGAATTTTTGAACTGGTCGTAGACTGTCATTGTCATGGATGGAGCTGCAAAATATATCAAAAAACGAGTTCCAATTAGCGATCTCACCAGAAAATTGAGGTAAATCCAATTTCGGAAGTTTTGCGTGCGTGTATGACTGTGACAACGTCTGCGATATGAATGCGGTGTTTGCAACGCTAGTATCCAGAGCCGGTTGCTCGTAGAATGGAGGTTGCGTGAATGCTGCTTGTATGGTACGTACAGAATCCATGAAGTCGTTATATTCAGAGTAAAGCTGATCCTGTTTGGTTGTGTTACTTGGATGGATCATGATTTGAGTGTGATGGTCTTCAAACTCACGAATACGTTTCGGAAGCAACTTAAACTGGGAGCGTGCTTCTGTGACCTTTTGTGGATCTGCAGCCTGTGTGAATAGAGACTGTAGATTGTCTACAAACAGTTGACAAAACTTGCGGCGTACAGACGGAGCTAGTAACTCAGTCATGATGAGAATGTAATGCGAATTGCGGTTTGAATAAAATATAGATGCGTTGGCTTCGTATGAGCGTGCGATGCGAGTTCTTGTTGAACTTGAATATATGCGTTTATAGTTTAAATGAGCGAGTGATACGAGTTCTTGTTGAACGTAGTATATGCGGTTGCTGCTGATGAGCGAATGTGGCGTGTTCGTGTTGAACGTGATATGCGTTTGCTGCTGATGAGCGAGTGAAGCGAGTTCTAGATGAACGTGAATATGCGTTTGCTGCTGATGAGCAAGTGATGCGTGTTCTAGGTGAACGTGAATAATGCGTTTGCTGCTGATGAGCGAATGATGCGAGTTCTAGATGAACGTGATTGCGTTTGCTGCAGATGAGCAAGTGATGCGAGTTCTAGATGAACGTGATTGCGTTTGCTGCAGATGAGCAAGTGATACCAGTTCTTGTTGAACGTAGTATATGCGGTTGCTACTGATGAGCGAATGAGGCGAGTTCGTGATGAACGTGAATATGCGATTGCTGCTGATGAGCGAATGAGGCGTGTTCGTGTTGAACGTGAGTTGCGTTTGCTGCTGATGAGCGAGTGATACCAGTTCTTGTTGAACATAGTATATGCGGTTGCTACTGATGAGCGAGTGATACCAGTTCTTGTTGAACGTAGTATATGCGGTTGCTACTGATGAGCGAGTGATACCAGTTCTTGTTGAACGTAGTATATGCGGTTGCTACTGATGAGCGAGTGATACCAGTTCTTGTTGAACGTAGTATATGCGGTTGCTGCTGATGAGCTAGTGAGGCGTCAGCTGATGTGCATTGTATGTGCACAGCGTGGCGTCAGCGAAGCGAATTCCGTTTAGAATTTAATGATGCGTAAAGATAGCGTTTGATCTTGTTAAGAGCGCAAATGATCAATGATGAAGACACGTCAAACGAGTTGTGACTTGCCTAGCGGCTATCGAAGGTTCGAATGATGGTGCACACGTAGCGTAGGTTGTAACCTGCCCATTCGGTGCAAAGGTTCAAATGATGGGGCACACGTCAACAGGTTGTGACTTGTCCATCTGGTGATCGTAGGTCCAAATGATGGGGCACACGTCACTAGGGTTGTGACCCGCCCATCCGGCTCGAAGGACCAAATGTTGGGACCCGGTGCTGGCTTGGCGACCACGAAACACTAGTTGTGTCTGTGGGCAAGTGCTCGAGTTCCTAAAAAAGGCGATGCGGCGTGTGTGCGGTGATGTAGCGAGCTAGTGGACTGTATTGCGGCGTAAATATGGAATAAGCGTGCGTAACTTGCTGAATAGAACTAATAAATGATATGCAAGAGGATGGATAAGGATCACAGACGATCTTCACCTATCCGAGCGATAGATAGGGCTTGTACAAGAAGTGGTAGCTCTAGGAAGAAATGAGGAAATAGGTTGGCCCACAACTGAGGTATAGGAGTGCGGGACGGTAGGCGAGGTGAATTAAACCAATAACTTGTAGCAAGTCAAGTGTCAGCACAATTACTGCACGAGTGGAATGAGTAATGCAAAAGCAACTTACGTTTATATAATGTAGTACAGATCCTTAATAAAATGGCGGTTAGATACCTTACACTTGAGCTTAGGATTGTGTGGTTAGTGTGAGAGCTTTCGAGATGCGTGTACTTCAATTAACGTAAGCTGGCTGCTGCTGCGGTGTGTGTCTGGAGCTATGCGTGAATGCGTATAGATCGTCAAATCTTCAACGAGTGTTGAGCGAGAATTAGTGTTAATAAGCTTCCAAAACAATTAATAAAGCACAAATAAAGAAAAGAATCTGCAACTAAATATGAGAATAAATGTTGCAAACACAGAAATGCAAGCGTGAATGAGAAATGCGAGTGATGCGACAATAATGTAAGCATAGTACATAAAATGCGGGATAATGATACTGCAAGCGCATAGAATTGGAATAATTCTATGTGTAACAGGTATACAAGAGTTTGTAATTGTAAATAATAACATGTAAATCACAAGGAATAAAGTATGTTGTACTTCCCTGAATATTTGAAGGTTATGTCCAACACGTGGTCGATCAACTATGCGGAAATGTGATATCTTGTAATTTACAATCAGTTAATCACAATTAATAGTAGAAATGATATACTTCTGCGTAATATGTGTAGTATAGCGGATAAAAGCGAATATATTTTGATATAGTAAGTAGCGTGATGCAAGCTAGCGATATATTTCAATTCGTGTTTGACAGAATCACACTGCAAGTCGTTCGTATAGCGAATAACGTAGCATAACTTGAGTGTTTAGTACAAACGACGTAGAATATAATAATACTTGCTGCGAATGATATTTGATGAGATGAAATGTGCGTTTTTGTTCAACAGCACAGCGTGGAGATGTTGACTCGTTCACTGACTCTTTGACTCTTTGAATGCGTGCGGATTCAAAGCGAAACTAGTACTCAATGCGTGCGTCATAGATACGAAGCGTGATAAGAATATGAAATGTGTTGCGATTTGTACGCGCTAGTAGCCAACAGATGGCACAGCGGTCTTAACATGATAACGAAACTTGAACATTGAAGCCAGACATGTACAAGTCAGCCACTTGCCAACAGATGGCAATGCCTGGTCCGAACAGTGATACTTTAAACACTGTTTATTATCTGTAAAATCATGCTTTATTATCAGTAGGCGAAAAAATTAAGTGTTTAACACAATAAAAAATGACAGAAAAACTGACTCGGCTTGTTTTAGTCTTTGTCAATAAATCTGTCACATTCTTGCCTAGTTAACAAACTACTGTCTTTAAAAAATTTATATTATATTTGGTTTAGTTGCATTAATAAATAATTTCTCTAAAATTTAAATAGATGCAATATTAATATAGATTTTATAAATAGAAAATCTTAAAATATAAATATTAAAATTTATAATTTTGATACCTAATCAGAAATTTAGTACCAGTCATATGTGTTAATTGCAAAGGGTTTGGTCATTTCAAATGCACAAATATTAATAGAAAAATTAATGAAATTTGATGTAATAAATATTTCTCTTTAATTAAATTAATAACAAATCTTCTAGATTTTATATTAGCATCTTTGTTCTTTCAGTTACTCTCTCGTTCGTTAATAATAATAATTAAATCGATATTCGTATTATATTCATAAAGCCCATCAGCATATTTCATTTGTTATGATTTGATTTGCGAACGACACTGTTTACCTTGGATACCTCCGTCAAGCAAGCAAATAGAAATTTTGCAGTTAAGTAGCGCGGTGCGACGCAGCGCTGCAAAGCCAAGCTTTAGCACTAAGACCCAGATCTCATCCCATACTGGTAAGTAGCCCGAGGGCGGTAAACACAAAACAGCGCTGTCGCTTTGTGACCTTACGGATTGTGCGTGTGCTGTGTGCTGCTTGTCAATCCATTTGGCTAAGTAATTGCTCGCATCATCAAGGAAAACAGCGCGAACTTGAAGATGAAGATGGAGACAACGTGTCTAGGGTTGTATTTCGTTGCACGAGTACAAGGTTCTAATGACTTGATGTCAAGACGTGAGCCATGTACCGATGCTAGAACCGAAACCCCCGGGGGATTAAACAACAATATTACAGCTTGTAGAAGGTTTGTACGTCTTCATCCAACTTCATATTGTGTCAAGCGTTTCCTTTGTGTCTATCTGTTTGTCTTACATCCAATTATCTTATTGTCAAATCGTAAACAAAATTTAATTAGGAATACATTTAATATTTACACAGTATTTTGTTTCACATGAAACGAAATTTATATCACATTTTTATACTCTATATTAAACTTTCCTCTGTAATAATGGATATTTTTTATTCTGCAAAAACAGTTGTGTGAAAATGCAAAATTAATATTGTTGTCATTTAAAAATATTTTAAAGCTACTTTTGGTTAAGTTTAGAAGATACACATGTATTTACTGTTTATAAAAACTATGTGATACAAAGAAATCTTTCTCCTATATTCTCAATTTCTTTCCTTTCAACAAATTTCAGATATATTTTTTCCAGAACTTATTATTTTTGATTTCTTTCAGAAGCATGCATTACTATATAATATAATTATTATTTTGCTCTGAAGTTTTATTGTTTTTTTTTTTTTAAGAAGAAATTAGTTTTAATTTGAAAGAATAATATTACAAGTAGCAATAACTTAATGTCATTGGGTGCAATAAATCTGCAAGAATTTATGTGAATAGGACGAAAGTGGGTTGGATGCGCAATAGTAAATAAGTAATTGACACGAATAGTTCGGAAATATTTTCTTTTATTAATAAGAAAGAGAAGTTGCGTTTAGAAACACGTGTTTGTTTACATTCGCTTCGATGTTTCTGTGATAATTGGCGATTACTTTTTAGAGATATCGAGGTGTCAGGTTACAAAATGTAAACACACACTAAATTACTATGATTTTTTTGGTGTGATGTGAATGATATATCAAAATGAATATGACTTGGCAATAATTGCAGGATATTTTATCAATAATTAATTTACTGATTATTTTAGGACTGTATAGTTAAAGTTGAGTTGTAATTGGTTAAAAATCGTTAGTTATAATTTTATAACTTACAGTTGTAAGTAATATAGTAAGTATAACATTAGAATTCACATATTTTATAAACGTATTATTCAACAGAAGTAAAAAAATAAACTAGTTATACCAAGAAAAATATTTGTTGATAATTAAATCTATGATCTTTCTTACCATAAAATTTTCCGTAATTCGAAAAAAAAAAAATAATCAAAATTTAAAAAAAATAATAAACGTACAATAAATAAATTGGTATGAATGATAATAAAAAATTTATATAAATATCTACAATTAATTGTTATATGTACGTGGTTTATTTATTTATTGAAACTATATTGTTATAAATTTATGCAAATAGATAAGAGTATAAATATGTAGGTGTAGAGTAAGTAATGATATATTGCAGAAAAAATATTTTTTATAATAAAAAGAATAAATTATACAATGGTGAAGATTGATGCTCGTTCAGCCAATTAGAATTTTAATTGCCACTTGCAATTATCTGTAATAAATTCTAAATACATATTATTTACACTTTCTGGTAGCATACGTATATGCAAATGGGACATAGAAATTAATAAATTATTTCACTAGAAAAACGTTTTACTTAATAGTATAGGTTAGAAGATTTATTATTACATTATTAATATGTATTAATATTAGACCACAATATTGAAATGCAATATTTTTTCTACTCTTATTAAATAGTACATTTATTATATACTTTTATACTTTTACCACTTTTGACCAATCAAAATTTTCTGAGTTTGTAATGATTATTCATGAGCAGTGTTGGGATCGATAAAGAAAATAAATTAATCTAGATGAAAATAGAGATAATAGATACACTATCAGAACAAAATTTTACCTAGATAATAGATAATTAGAAATTAGAACTATTTTGATTTGCAATTTTCAAAATAAATTCATTAAAAAAAAATTGTTATTGATATTTTTAATAGTTTTATATAAAATTCGATATTTTTAAAATGACATTAAAATAATACTAGTTTAGTAGTTTTAAATGTTCATATTTAATGAAACTTCTGATATATTAAATTATTACAAAATATATAAGTAACTATTACAACTACAGTACAATAGGCCACTAGGCCGCAGTGCTCTGGGACTCATTGACACCAACTATTACAATTGAAACATATTATGTTTATGTACTAAAATTGTATGTGATATTTTAATAATTGGTTTTTATTTATTGAATTGAAAGTTAAATAAAAGTGCAATTCTAGACAAAGAAAATTTATTAAATTTATCTAGATGATTTTTACAATAGATTATAAGAAAATTAATCTAGATTAGATAATTGTAAATTTATCTAAATAAGATAAAAGATAACGACATTTTGTCGAAATAATTCATGAGTAATAAACTCGTTGAATAATATAGGATTTTATAATAAAATAATATCTAAATACATATAAAAGTACAGTTGTAAAAATGTATTTTAAATTTTATTTTTATAAATGATTTTGAATAGGAAAAAATTTGTATGTAATAATTGGTGAATCGGCGTTTATTAGGAATTGAAATTACTTCAAAGCAGCGATTTTGAAAATAAATTAGCGACATCCATGAACAAAGCGAATGCAAGCTTTGACTTTGTCTGAATAGGTTGGAATTTATGTGTTACTTTGAATATAATTAGCTATTCATAGTCATCAGCGAATAAAATTTTCAGTTGAGTGAACGACACTGAAAAATGGCGATACATATATTCGTACTTTACTAGGCACACGCATGCAATGCATACACATACTTCTGTATAGTATAGAGACATAGAAATGATTCGTGAATGCGGAAAAAAATCAAATGAAAACGGAAATTTGTTTCCTGTTTTTTGGTGAAATGTTATTAAATTATTTCGGCTGCAGGGGTGCATAAAAGAATAAAAAGAATAGAAAGAACACGTAGCATCATCCCTTTGTTCTTTTTACTGAAGGGGTGAATCGGTGAGTTGGTGAATCGGGTTATGGACTCTGGCTTTCGAGGGGAGAGACCTAACTAAACTATTTATTCTCTTTCCATAAAAGGGGAATCATTCTGTGTTTACGTAACATTACATTTTCTCACAATCAGATTCCACTTTATTTATAATCAGCGTTATTAATTTTTTTTTATATACATTTTTTTAATATCCATATCATTTTCATTATAATAGAAGACCTTTGTTACTATAAGTATGCATGTATATTTATATTCAGGTGTTTTTTTGTAAAGTTACTATAGACTATGGGAAATTTGCAATAGGTACGAGTATATCAAATACTTAAATTTATCGAATCAAATTATCATACACTATAAAATATTTCTGATAATTTATTTCTTATAATACGAGTATATTTATTTCAAGAAGTTATTTAATTTCGTCATAGTGGAAAGAGTTTGTGCTAAACCCGATGGGTACATAGCGTGATTGTGTTAGTATGTATTTAATTGTATTTCTGATTATGTGGACAAGTGTAATTAAGAATAAAATATCATAATGAATTTTTACTAAAAATTGTGAAAACTAATTGAGATTTTATTTAAGTATATATAATTTTTTTATTTAAGTAGGGTATATTTATTTATTAGACATTATAACGAACTTATATAAGAAAGAAACTATTTATTTTCATTTTGGAGAAATTATTGTTTAAAAATCGGTTGATTGATTCAAAAATACTAACATGTTATTTGATGTTTCTGCTATCGGCGTCACTCGTAATAAAATAACTATTTTTACATTTGTATAACGTTTCATACAAATATTTATGAGAATAGGTACACGTGTTAACAATTTAGGTTTTTAATAAAATAATAATAGAGAATGTTTCTATTTTATGATAATATATTGGTATTTGAATTTTATGGTTGGAGTTAGTGGAAGCTTACACACATGTACTACAAAACGTAAAAAAGACGCCAAAAATAGGCTATTTCCTAATAGATTAAGTTAGTTACAATTTAATTCCCACTAAATGTCAAACTTTAAAACAGCTATGATTAACTAGCGACAATAATCATCAAAGAAACTACATATTACTATTTTAGAACAAGAAAATAAACAATTTTCATATGAAATTGCTTGTCATTAAGGTCAAGTCGGGGGTTGGGGGGGACGAATGAAAACAATTTCAAAAATTTAATAGTATGAAGTTAGTTTTATATTAGATGATATACAATTTAGGTTATGCTCAAGTTGTATTCAAGGTTATCGCATCCGATAACCGGCATGTGTACCAAATAAAACGAAAATTTTCCCCATTTATTTCGATATTTTCATCGGGCAGAAAAGTGGGTCAAGCGCGGAAAATGGGATGAAGTTTTCACATAAATAATAAGCAATGGGTTGTGACAGTGTAGAACGTCTAGGTGCTAACTACAATGGAAAAGATTCAATTTAACTTGAGTTTAAGATTCCGGCCATTTTTATTTCACACACAATTAAACAGGATTTGTCGGGAGAATGTAGACGTGCAAAAACGAAGCTATCTGCGCAATACTGTTTCACTTTATTTGCACATAAATACTGGATGGAATAGAGCGAATTGCTCATGTGTTTCTTGAGCAATAAACTCGAGCAGTTAACACTACACTAATAATTTCATACCCTTACTACATACATACGTATCTATACTTGTACAAGACAAAACTGCTAAGTTACTTTCGACTCAAGTGATACACATAAATGCCGGAAGCTAAAATTATTTTGCGATATTGTTTTCCTTTATACCTACGAGTACGAGTATATATGTATGTATAATATTACGAAACTCCTGGAAATTGAAACAACTACATGGATATTATATTATGTTCTTTTCAACTAAACAAAACTAAGAAAATAGAATAAGTTTTATGGAATATCGCTTACAATTATTTTGTTTATAGATTGTTAATAAAAATAAGTATTTTTTATAGATATATTTTAAATAAATAATTTGTAACACAAATAAAAGTGAAAAATTAAACATTGTTTTTATGCATTTCAATTATAAGAAATACTATTTTTGTGTAAAAAAAATACACTATTTGTATGTGTAAATTACACTTTCTTATAATATTAAAGTGTATTTTTTGACATTTTGTCTTATACTGTCTTTACACGATATATTTTTTATTCAAAAATTTATACAATTTTCTGTTCAAATTTATATAGAAAATATACAAAATTAATATGTTTTACACGACATAGAATAGATATAATTAAAAAAAAAATTGTATTGATAATAATATATAACCTACATTCATGAAAAATAGGACATGTTTTAATTCATAAATTTTTCTATATAGGCTGTCACGGACAAACTGAGCATGCGCATGTATAAAATTTTCTGTACAGATTTCTATATAGAATTAAATATTGGATCGTATAATACATAATATTTTGCTAGTACAGAAAACTATACATTTTTTTTGTATAGAAAAATGCATCGTGTAATTTTAATTCTATTTTGTTGAGTTTCAAATGGGTTATCAGATAGTGTCAAATATTTTTTATTGTGTAATAGTCAGTTTGATATTATTAAATTGAATTAAATTAAATAAACTTAGTATATGATAATTTTTACAAAGTAATTTTGCAATTATATTTCTAATATTTGTATTTGAATGATTTTTAATATAATTGAATGAATGACTGATTATATGAAAATATTGTTTTTATGTACATACCTATATACAAAAAGAAAACCAATAGAAAATATGTTAAGTTTAGATATATATAATAAAAGTGTTTTTAAGGAAGAAAGGAAATAGTGAAGATGCGCTGCAAGTCTCGGTCTGGTGAAGTACAAAGAGAACTTTATTCGTAGTAGAGGTTAGTTTTACGTAAAGTTATATTCTGTTATTCTGTTATTCAGCCGTTTTGTCGCAACTTTATTCGTTCGCGTTTCCTGAATCCTGGATGCAGGATAGAGAATCGACCAATATCTCCAGCTCGACGTTCAACTTGTTTTGCTTGATTTGTTTTACCGCGTACAAGAGCGAACAGCCAAACGGAGAACTACGAATTGTTTATTATCCATGTCCGTGTTCATGTCCATCTATATACTATACGTATAACATTGGCGATGGAAATAATGCTCGTTTTAGCGTTCCAGTGGCGGAACGGAGTGGGTTTTTATTAGGGTTCCACTTAATTGATATACCAGTGCGCCGTGCGCGTTTTCCTCTTCTTATTGTGGCAGCAGTGGATTTATAACGTAGACGCAGACGTGAACGAGACTTTGGTGTGCGGTAAATTGGTAATCTTTTCGTACGGTTTTTAAACGGCCGAACTGCCAACCGAGCGCATATTGCACATGGGAATGCCGGGAATCTGTCATCAGGATTTACTGCCTGTGTGTGACGTCATGCATGCTTCTCTACAACTTTACTATTACATTCGATTCGTTCTCATTCTCTGTCTCGTTGTCGCTCTACAAAATTACACATACATACGTACATGCACACATCCTATTCCAGATGCGATACGGAATGCATCGACAAAAAGCTAACTGCTAACCTATAACTTATACCTACATTCTCTAGACTATTTCATACGTCTATCTATTACCTGTATGCTGACAATCTTCGTATAAATTAATAAATTTACTTGTCGAAAATACATTCTAGTAACACATTCGACAAGCAATATTTTAAAATACAAATAGTTTCAAAGATTTTATGCATTTCAGTTAACTGCAATATTTTTTCAGTTATAAACTGCCAGAAGTGTAGTTTTATCTAATAATGGATTTAGAGAAAAATAATCTGGAAAACATCGTTTTACAAACTTTGGAAATTTTGCTATGAAACATTAAAAAACGACAGAGAGGAGGAAACGTGCTTGATTTCACTTTCTGAATCCATTAATTATTTCATTCTTACAGCGTTTCATAATAAACACTTTGCCTAAAGTAGACTTTAAGTCTGTAAAAAAACGTCGATTTTATATTGTACTGTCACATGATTATTTTTGCTGACAATAAACGATGTTTTTTTTTATCAATTTGCCAAACTTTTAATGACAAAATTATTTATTATTAATAATAATAAAACAATACTTTCTGTCAGTTTAAAGTTGACTTTAGGTGAAGTGTTTATTATGAAACCGGTTGTTATTGCTATTGCATAATATAATCATTGTACAATAATGTCGGTAATAAAAACAATATCTATAAATCTTTCTGGTAAATAACGCTACAAAATGCATTATAAAAATCTCGAAAACTGATGACGGAAAATATATATTTAGGTGCTTCACGTGTTTGTTCCGCTAATGTATATTTAAATGTTTTGATACAGGTGTGTAATGTGCATATCTTGTTGAAGAGAAGAGTAGAAAATAGAAGAGAAGAGAAGAGAAGAACAAATTACCCAAGTACTTATTAATAATTCCATTCCACTGATTATGACGCTAGTTAAACTAGCGTATCATATAATATGAAAACAAACTAAGTTTGTTTTCATATTATATGATACGATTCGTCGGCTAACATATACGATAATGCTGAACGGTAATTAGTATATTAAATAGGTAAATATACCTACTTATGATTTCATGGTCAAGTAATTTTAATTCAATTTGTACAAATTAACGAGTATTTGCCTTTTATATCATTATCAAGACGGTAATATATTATTTTGACTTTATTATAAATATACTGAATGTCTAATTATTATTTTTTATTATTTAAATTGAATTTTTTACTGGTGCTTTTTTTATCCCGACAAAATTAGCATTCTTAATAACAATTAACAACAACATTGGTGTTATAACGACAAAAATCTAAATAAACGGAAAAAAGAATATTTGTTCTAACAAACCAAAAATATTTTTGTCGTGCTATATACTAGTTTGGTCGTGAGCTTTTCCAATTTATGTTGAGCTGTATTTATAGTTTGATATGCTAAGACTTTTTTCAGGATGAATTAAACCAAGCAGAAAAATATAAATTTTGCTGTGACCTTTTTTAAATCAAACTAGAATTATAATTATATCTGTATTTATAGTTTTGTTAAGTAATAAAAATTCAAAACAATGAAGAATTTGAAAAATGTTATTTATATTTTTGTTTCGTTTAAGAAATACCTTTTTCTTGTTATGTTAAAAATAAATATTCTGATATATTATAGAGAATGAAACGGGTATGCGGTTATATGCAACGCACAGATATATGTACCTATATTAATATTTAGCAGAAATTCAATTATAAGGTTGAATATGTTTGGTTGTAGCGAAAAGCAACCAGTAAACAATAAGTTTTTCATAGTATATGAAATGAATCAGATTGCATGTTCCATAAGGTGAATGTGAATGTGAACGTGAACGATTCTTATTAATGTTATTACAGGGTGGTTAAATAGAGAATGAAATGTTGTCGCCGCAGGTCGCAGCTCGCAGCTGTTACAGAAACAACAATTTTTTTCTAATTCCTTGAAGCATCGCGTCGAGTTGCCTCTTTTCGTTGTGTCAGTCTTCACTCTTCTTTTACGTGGACTATCAGGAGCTGATGAAGTGTGTAACAAGATGAACACGTTCTGGCCTTTGGCATTTCAGTTTTTCAGCGTTCCGAATATGTATTATTATAAGCAGAAAACCGTACGAAATGACTTTATGGAATTTATTATCTTTGTGAAAACTATTATAGAAAATAATAATATGCTAGTATAAATTTTATGGTGTTACAGTAATTTGTACATTAAGAAGTTTTATTATTATTTATCATTGTTTGAAATGCGTACATGTTTTATTCTATTAATTTAGTAATTGAATCTGAGTAAAGGAATTAAAATGAAAATTGAAAAAGTCCGATTTGAATGAGAATGCATTATCAATAATTAATGAATGGAGTGAAAGGAATTCGAATCATTTCCGAACGTGCCGAGTTGGAGCAAAGCAATTTGGACTAAGTATGTGCATTTGTCGTGTTGTTGTTGTTCTCGTTGTCGAGAGCGAATCACACTATTTACACATCACAAACGTACGAGCAGTACCTAACTCGGCACTCGCTGCAGTGCAGAACGGCGAGTAATTAATTTGGCTTGAAACAATAGAACGAAAAGGAGCGTCACAATTTTAATAAATTTTTACTATCATGTTACCCCGTGCAGTATGTTGCACGTTGCACCACACCCCCAATGCCACAGCCACAGCCGCACAGCCACTAGACTACATTATTGTCATTCATCATACTTGTAAGTTCTACATTATTTTACGTACATACATACATACATACATACATACATACATACATACATACATACATACACAATCACGCCATGTACCTAAAAGGATGTGGCACAAACTCTTTTTATCATTCCGAAATCAGTCGCCTCCAAACATTCCTATCCAAACAAGCAACTTTCGTTTCATCCACATTCATAATTCCTCTCATACATGCTCTTTTATTCCTACTACTTGGAAACTTTCGCTCACGCAAAACACTCTCAATCACACCACTCCAACTACTCATCGGACGTCCACGCAAACGTAATTGGTTGTAAACGGACTTTATATATTTCTCTATGTGTTATTGGTTATTTTCTAGTATTTTTCCCTGATGAAGCCTACATTTGTTAGGCGAAAATTTGGAAATTAATCATAAATTATTGTGTGTGTGTGTTTATAATAATTAATGAATATAAATTAATAATTTATCTATTTAATAATCTATTTTATCTATCTCGTTAGAAGCTTCTAATAGCTTTAATCAAAGAACAAATGATCCGAGCAGGCGATACACCCGGCTATCTAATTCATGGCTTTCCCTCGAACGCGAAACAAGCGGATTTATTTTTTAGAGAAATTGCAAAGATTGACTGTATCATTGTCCTGATGAATAATGAGGAGCAGGAGGGTCGAACAACCGAGCAATCTGCTGGCGATCGGAACACAGACATGCAGCAGCAGGAGCAGCAGGAGACGCTAGCAGTGGCTCAGCAGGACAAAGTATGCGTTGGCGATTTGGAGAAGCATTATCAGAAATACAACTCGATTGTTGATCAAGTATATAAATAAGAGTTTTTTTTAGTAAAATTACATAAATTTTTTAACAGTGTACTCTTAGCTGTAATGTACAATACTTGTAATTAAACGTAATTTAGTTTAGTTTAGTTTTTAAACATAGTTTAATAAACTACACTAAGATTATAATATTTTTCGCAAAATTTTGACACGTTTTAGAAGATTATGACACTTTTTAGACTTTTTTTGACAAAATTAAGATATTTTTCACAAGGTTTATGATATTTTTTATAAGATTATAAAAAATTTTACAAGATTATGACACTTTTTAGAAGATTATAATACTTTTAAGATTTTTTTTTGACACAATTAAGATATTTTTCACAAGGTTTATGATAATTTTTATGAATATGAAATTTTTTACAAGATTAGGACACTTTTTAGAAGATTATGACACTTTTAAGACTTTTTTGACAAGGTTTATAATATTTTTCACAAGATTATGAAACTTTTTAGAATATTATGACACTTTTAAGACTTTTCTTTGACAAAATTAAGATTTTTCACAAAATTTATGATATTTTTTATGATTGTGAAATTTTTTACAAGATTATGACACTTTTTAGAAGATTATGACACTTTTAAGATTTTTCTTGACAAAATTAAGATATTTTTTACAAGGTTTATGATATTTTTTATAAGATTTTAATATTTTTTACAAGATTATGACACATTTTAGAAGAAATTGTTCCAAAATTACAGAAGTTTTTTCGATTTTATTTAATATTATTTAATTTATTATTTTTAATAATAAACTATAATTAATAATTAATTAATTAAGTTTTTTTCTCGTTCTGAATAGATTGATTCTTACATATCGCCTTTCGATGTATTTTTGCAAATTGAGGCTGCTATCTTGGATCGTGGGTCGACAACACAATTATTCAGTTATTTGTAATATTTTTGTATATTTTTATAATTATTTTTTTTAAAAAAGTAGGATAACATATACAATTTTCTATAAAATTATTATGTATAAAATATAGTTTAATTTAATAATTAATTAGAAAATTAATTCTAATTAATTAATTAATTACAATAATATATTTTTTTGTCTGTTAAATAAATATGTTACATAAAAGAAATATATATGTATATTAAAAATTAATTTTTTGTTTTTAATTTTTTAAAATAATAAAATCTTATTGCTGAATAAAATTTATAAAATTTGTATTCCATTTTTTTTTTAGGTATTTTTTTTATATAATAATGTCAAAATAGTCTATATATGGGTTTACCCATAAATCTTTCTAATTTTGTATTATTACTAAAAGAAAGTAGGCTAAAGTATTTTTAAAACAATGTCATATTAAAGTGTATTAAACGTCAATTTTGTGATTTTTTAATAACAAATTTTGTAGAAAGAATTTTCTGGAAAAATTTATCGAAAAAAAGTAAAAATGGGACTCTGTTGTTGCGCCCATATGGTATGTGAAAAATATAGATTAAATTTTCATTTTATCTTACGTTTTACATCGAAAAAATGTATTTGTCTGTAAACTTACAAAACTGAAATTATTTTTAGCCATATTCTATATACAATAAACACTGAAATTTCAAAAATAATCTTTACAAATTTATTTTAAACTGATTTTTAATTACTAATTATGTTTTTAATTTATTTCTTCGCAGTTTGACGATGAAAATGAAATGACGCGTAAACAGAATTTACAGCGCGATTTAACTGTGATGCAAAATAAAATCAAAGTGAAGAAAATTCCAATCATTTGTCTGACTCCAGAATTCGAAAATGGAAATGGGAAATATCATAATTATGGATGCAATATCGCTGAACGATTTGAATATACTTATATTGAAATTCAAAATCTTGTGGATGAAGTAATAAAGGATACAGAGCGAAGGAATTTGATTAAAGGGAAAAATGTCAGGAAATTGTCAGATGTAAGTGTACGTTAAAAGTTAGTTTATACACGCTATAAAACTTATGCCTAATTTATGTCTAATTTAGACCAACCAATTTAGAGAACAGGCCAGATTTAAGTAGTTTTCTATAAAAAACAGATCTATTACACAGGGCTTCGAACCGGGTTATATTTTTTATTCCGGTTCAACACATTGTTCCTATTTCTATTTGCTGTCAGTGCCTTCATATGGTTGCCATAACATTTTCTTGTATTTATGTTTTTGTTTGCATGTCAACACGTTGTAATAATTTTATTGTTTCAACTCAAAATCTGTTTCATTTATCAATAATATTATTGATAAATTGGGATCTCTTTATCACATGGTTTCTTAGTACTTTGCAGATAACTCTGCCATTGTGAGTTATTTTGTGTTTTGTAATTACTTTTTTTTTTATTTATTTTGTGTTATAATGTAGGGCTTGAAGATGGAAATAAAATATTTCTAAAAGCTTGCGCATAATGAATTGAGTTGTTTTTATTCTGCCTGAAACAAATAAATAAATATATATATATATATCGGTTCGGTTTTGGTTTTTGTGCTGGAAAAATAACAGTTTTTTTGTACAATTTTCTGTTTAGTTTCGAATGATTTAATCTAAAAAAATTTTCAATGTTTTTATTTGTATAAAAAAAATATTTTTCAACCATAATTTAAAACATTTTATATTATTACTTAATATAATATAATAATAAGCATTACTACATTAAATTAATACAATAATATAATAATTATTAATTAGTTAAAGGTAATTAATAATTAAAAGTATATAAATATATATATATATATATATATATATATATATATATAATTTGTATGCATGTTTTAATTATATAATAATAATAAGATAACAATATGTTAAAATAACAACAAATATTTTTCTATAGAGGATTTTTATTTATATTTATGAAAAAAAGAAAACTATTTAAATAATATTAAAACCAAAGTTGAAAAGAAACTTAAAAATCTAAAGAATATTTAATCGAAATCATTTATAATAAAAAAAATGTTTTTTTATTTATAAATTATTTTATCTCAAAATCATATATATATATATACAGGGTCCTGCACCTCACCTCCCGTCTTCTGTAGCTCAGTTATTAATTAAGTTAGGATTTTGATATTTTGCAGGCGTTTTCTGTACCTCCGATTCTATTTCAGGAAAATATTTTTGATTATACAGGGTGTCCCAATAAAGTGTTACGCCATGATGATATATCTTTTTAAATTACATGCTATACTTTTTTTTACTTATTTGGGTGTCTTTTATGGTTGCCTACATATTCCTAAAATTCTATTGAAATCAGTTCGTTGAAGTCAGCGAAAAAAAATAAAAACCAAAAAAAGTCGGTTTTGCACCACTGGCTTTAAAAATTAATAAAAAACGCAAATAGTATCTGGTTAATAAAATTTTAGGACACAGTCATTAAGTAAAGTCTAGTAGTCTCGTTAACCAAGTTTTTATTGATCCAGATTATACAGGATGATTAAAATCTAGTGTCAAACTTCGCAAACTTAAAAGCACTTTATCTTTCTTATTTCAAATAGGAACCCCTATATATTTTTATATAATAGCAATTTTAATTGTTTATCAAAGGCACCTTCGATTTTTATCAATTAAAATTGCTATTGGAATAGATGATAAAATAAGTTTTTGGTGAATAACTTGTAAAATGTTAGGAATTGCCATAGGGTTGTAATTAGAAAAAATGTTTGTTTTTCAATTCCGCATCGAATTCTATAAAAATATATAGGGGTTCCCATTTGAATTAAGAAAGATAAAGTGCTTTAAAATTTGCGAAGTTTGACACTAGATTTTAATCATCCTGTATAATCTGGATCAATAAAAACTTGGTTAACGAAACTACTAGATTTTACTTAATGACTATGTCCTAAAATTTTATTAACCAGATACTATTTGCGTTTTTTATTAATTTTTAAAGCCAGTCGTGCAAAACCGACTTTTTTTGGTTTTTATTTTTTTTCGCTGACTTCAACGAACCGATTTCAATAGAATTTTAGGAATATGTAGGCAACCATAAAAGACACCCAAATAAGTAAAAAAAAGTATAGCATGTAATTTAAAAAGATATATCATCATGGTGCAACACTTTATTGGGACACGCTGTATAATCAAAAATATTTTCCTGAAATAGACTCGGAGGTAAAGAGAACGCTTGCAAAATATCAAAATCCTAACTTAATTAATAAATGAGCTACAGAAGACGGGAGGTGAGGTGCAGGACCCTGTATATATATATATATATATACAGGGTGTAACAGAATAACTATTCCTAATTTTAACTGGAATATCCTGGGCTCAGAATATGAAGATTTAATGCAAATCACTGAGATAAAATGTGGCTACTTACTGAGCTACAGGGTGTTTTATATAAAAATTTAAAAAAGATTTTTGCCCAGTACTTTAAAACTATTTGACGTATCCTTATCATACTTGGCAGGAAATGTAGGTACCGTACACTATACTAAATTATGTTAAATAAAAGTTTCTGGCTACTGCCAGTGGCGTACAACAGGGGCAAGTGAGAGGATGATCCTTCCTAAATTCTACGCCACTGGCGGAATTGTCATTTTAGCACAATTTTTCGATTCTCCAATACTTGCTGTGTAAAAAACATGCTCTTCCTTTGTAACGATAAAGTCACTGTTTTTCGAGATATTTAAAGTTTAACATAAGCTGCATCCTTGGGATTTTTTCAAAATTTGCTAAAAAAAATCTGAAAAAATTCAGTAAAATAGAGAAAAAAATTAGCTACATAATATCTAAGTAACTTTTTCTCTAGCTCATTTTGGTTTGGCTGGAAAAATATTGAAAATTAATATTTTTTGCATTTTATTTTTTTTATTTTCAATAATTTTTACAGCCAAATCAAAATGAGTTAGAGAAAAAAGTTACTTAATTATTATGTAGCTAATTTTTTTCTCTATTTTACTGAATTTTTTCAGATTTTTTTGAGCAAATTTTGAAAAAATCATAAGGGTGCAGCTTATGTTAAACTTTACATATCTCGAAAAACAGTGACTTTATCGTTACAAAGGAAGAGTATGTTTTTTACACAGTAAGTATTGGAAAATCGAAAAATTGTGCTAAAATGACAATTCCGCCAGTGGCGTAGAATTTAGGAAGGATCAACCTCTCACTTGCCCCTGTTGTACGCCACTGGCAGTAGCCAGAAACTTTTGTTTAACATAATTTAGTATGGTGTACGGTACCTACATTTCCTGCCAAGTATGATAGGGATACGTCAAATAGTTTTAAAGTACTGGGCAAAAATCGTTTTTAAATTTTTATATAAAACACCCTGTAGCTCAGTAAGGAGCCACATTTTATCTCAGTGATTTGCATTAAATCTTCATACTCTGAGCCCAGGATACTCCAGTTAAAATTAGGAATAGTTATTCCGTTACACCCTGTATATATATATATATATATATATATATATATATATATATATATATATATATATATATATATATATATATATATATAGCTTGTTTCAGAGTAAGCGCCTTATTTTTTTTTAGCCACACTATGGGTACTATTTTCAAAATATTTGGCAGTAATATTTTTCAGGATATTGTCTACACGATGGTGATATGAGATTTTCAATTGGACGAATCATTTCAAAATGGCGACGTTCAACTTTTTTTTTTTAAATAGGATGCCATAATTTTTTTATTATTATTGAGATCCTAAAAACATTCTTTTTACGATAGTATTTTGTTTTTCTTAAAAATTCATTTTTTTCCCTATCAAAAAGCAAACTAACATTATGATATATATATATATATATATATATATATATATATATATATATATATATTGTGACAAAAACACTTTTTGTCACGAGTCAAATTTTGTATAAAAAATGATATTTTTATAGAGTATTTATTTTTTAGTAAAATGGCAACATTGATTTAAATTGTGAAATTAGCAGGCACATAAATAGGCTTGTACAGGTGGAAATCTCTCTCTCCCGTGAGCGACTGTCCGAGCAAGCAGCTCTCTTTTCGTGAGCGACTGTCTGAGCAAACATCTACTTGTATGTCGTCGTTGTATCTGTGATGAGTTTGAAGGTTAATTACCATGCGGTATTGAAAAAGTAATGTATTCAAGCCAGAAATTGTTCGTTTGGATTTGAAACGATGTAAGTTGACAATTTATTTATTTTGTATTATGTTTGAATTGTTATTCATGAGATTTTATTGATATTTGGATTATTTTAGTAACGTAATTTTGCTCTCGTGAATACAATGATGGTCAACTTACATTTGATTACGTTTTGTATATTTTGTAAAGCCAATTTCTTTCTTGAATAATTTTATTAGTTATTTTGTTTTGAGTTATAATTTGTAGAGTTCAATTTATTAGAGTTTGTATCGTTATATTTTAAATGAAGATTAGTAATTTTGAGATGATAAATTAACCTTGAAGCAGCACAGATTCCCGTTCCAATCCTCATTTCTTTCTTTTGTAAATACTAGTAGATTTTCCTTCCCGTTTTCCGTTTGTGAAAGTCTTTAGTGCGTATCATTGTCTGTATTTGTAAATTTCGAGCCCTTGCTAGATCGCGTTATGATCTTGATGATTTTGGTTGCAGTGTGTGACACTGCGTTCGATAATTTTATTCGCGTTTAAAACGATCGGCGTTTTAATGTTTGAACTTTTGTAGAGTTCGTGATTATTGCAATACGAGTTATTTTGAGGCCACGTGCCATTGTTCGTGTTGCGATGATTTTTGATTTATCGTATCGTATTATTTTGCTATTATCACAGCGCTTAAATTTTAGGCTGAAGAAGCTATATCGGCTGTGATGATATTTTGTTTGTAGTATATTTTTTGGTGGCCACGGCGTAATTCTCGGTGAAATACCCTATGTTTTCGTGGGCTACTCCTATAAGATCAGAATGCGTTCATTGGCTTGCTGATTTACAAATTACGGGAAAGACATTCTGTCTAGATCGGCTGAAGTACTTTCGTGTTTTGTCTCTCCCATGCACGCGACCCCAAATTCTTTGTTCCTTCTCCCGATCATTATTCGTAATCATTTTCTTGTATCGTACGTACCATTTTGTCGTATACTGTAAGTAGCAAATTTATTGATTGCCTGTATTTCTTGAAATTGAATATTTTTGTTGAGCGAGTAATTTTAACTTATTTAGCTAGAGAATATTGTTCAGTAATTTTGTTTTAGTACCGCTAAATTTTCTTGGAGTTATGTATTTTTGTTTCTAGTTAAATACTTTAATTTTACTTGAATCATTTTGAACCATGCTATTTTCACTTAGCTTTTGTATCTTGCGATTATACTGTTGTTATCTATTTTGTTTGCTAAGTGAACTATGCAATTATCGTTTAAATTTTGTATTATGAGATTATGCTGTTATTATCTATTTTGTTTGCTGATTGAATTTTGTTGTTATCGCTTAAATTTTGTACTATGATATTTCTTTTGATTGCTAAATTTATTAACGTTGCTTGAGCTGATTTATGAGCTGTGTACTTTAAATTGTAAATTGTAAAGTATTTCGATTCCGTATTAATTTGTTATATTGATGATATTGTATGAAACTATTGCCTATCGTTGTAATTGCGATTGTATCGACCTTTATTTCAAGTTCGATTGTTTGATTTTATCATGTTTATTATGTTGGATAAATCTGCTGTGCCCACTCATGTTTAGATGATCAGGCTGTCGTTTTCAACGGTGTCCGAGCGAGATTCAGATGTATAGCAGCACCAGTTAATTGTGGAAACCGGGTTTGGATCAACCAATTGAAAGATTTCGACCATCCAATAAATCGAGCAGTAATTATGGATTGGATGATGATGTTTATGACGTACTAAAGCCCGCTGGGCGTATTCCGATTTCGAGGGCGATCATTCTCATGAGGTCTCCAACAACGATCACGCCGCTTTGTTGCGCTGTACATTCTGTCATCTCCTCGGCGCTGACGAAAACGCAGAAGAAGATCTTCTTTAGCTAGACCACCCGCTAACCAGCAGACATCAAACAACCGACTTAGATTACACTGTACTAAATATCATGCAATATAACATCTCGTATTACAAAATTGTAAGTAATTTTTTATTTAATTATTTATCGCATTTCCGAAACAAATTCTCGAAAAATGAAATCAATCCCTATCCCGTTAAGTTCCTTTTTGAGATTTGTCAAAGCTTCTCAATTTTGCGTCAACATTCCGCTTTGACTGGCGCCCACCTAATTTACCAACATCACAAAATAAAGTTCCTACCAACCCCACCTACGACCCAGCTCTCCTCCAAACAACTGACGCCGTGCCCATTATGGGTGACAGGTAGGATAAAAATCAGATGAATAAAATATTTCAAAATTTGAACACTTTGATAAAATTTAACTTTAACATCTAATATTTTTCTTCATCTAAATGTCACAATATATATATATATATATATATATATATATATATATATATATATATATATATATATATATATATATATACAGGGTGTAACAGAATAACTATTCCTAATTTTAACTGTAGTATCCTGGGCTCAGAATATGAAGATTTAATGCAAATCACTGAGATAAAATGTGGCTCCTTACTGAGCTACAGGGTGTTTTATATAAAAATTTAAAAACGATTTTTGCCCAGTACTTTAAAACTATTTGACGTATCCTTATCATACTTGGCAGGAAATGTAGGTACCGTACACCATACTAAATTATGTTAAATAAAAGTTTCTGGCTACTGCCAGTGGCGTACAACAGGGGCAAGTGAGAGGTTGATCCTTCCTAAATTCTACGCCACTGGCGGAATTGTCATTTTAGCACAATTTTTCGATTCTCCAATACTTTCTGTGTAAAAAACATACTCTTCCTTTGTAACGATAAAGTCACTGTTTTTCGAGATATTTAAAGTTAAACATAAGCTGAACCCTTGGGATTTTTTTAAAATTTGCTCAAAAAAATCTGAAAAAATTCATTAATATAGAGAAAAAAATTAGCTACATAATATTTAAGTAACTTTTTCTCTAACTCATTTTGGTTTGGCTGGAAAAATTATTGAAAATTAATATTTTTTGCATTTTATTTTTTTTATTTTCAATAATTTTTACAGCCAAATCAGAATGAGTTAGAGAAAAAGTTACTTAGTTATTATGTAGCTAATTTTTTTCTCTATTTTACTGAATTTTTCAGATTTTTTTGAGCAAATTTTAAAAAAATCCCAAGGGTGCAGCTTATGTTTAACTTTAAATATCTCGAAAAACAGTGACTTTATCGTTACAAAGGAAGAGTATGTTTTTTACACAGAAAGTATTGGAGAATCTAAAAATTGTGCTAAAATGACAATTCCGCCAGTGGCGTAGAATTTAGGAAGGATCAACCTCTCACTTGCCCCTGTTGTACGCCACTGGCAGTAGCCAGAAACTTTTATTTAACATAATTTAGTATGGTGTACGGTACCTACATTTCCTGCCAAGTATGATAAAGATACGTCAAATAGTTTTAAAGTACTGGGCAAAAATTGTTTTTAAATTTTTATATAAAACACCCTGTAGCTCAGTAAGGAGCCACATTTTATCTCAGTGATTTGCATTAAATCTTCATATTCTGAGCCCAGGATATTACAGTTAAAATTAGGAATAGTTATTCTGTTACACCCTGTATATATATATATATATATATATATTGTGGGGTTAAAAATTTTTTATATTCTGACAAGCTTTTAATTTATTAATACTATTTATTAATATTTTATTTTATTTATTATCAACTATTTATTATTTTAATTTTATGATCATTGCATTTTATATACACATACAATTAATTTAAATATTTACAATACATATAATATGCCACAAGAAGTTACAGTAATTTTAAACTAATCAACTACATTATTGTCATTTATCATACTTGTAAGTTCTACATTATTTTAAACTGTGTTGTTAATTGGTTGTTAACTGACTTTATATATTTCTCTATGAGTTATTTGTTATTTTCTAGTATTCTTTCCTGATAAAGCCTACAGTTGTTAGGCGAAAATTTGGAAATTAATAATAAATTATTGTGTGTGTTTATAATTAACATAAATTAATAATTTATCTATTTAATAATCTATTTTATCTATCTCGTTAGAAGCTTCTAGTAGCTTTAATCAAAGAACAAATGATCCGAGCAGGCGATACACGCGGCTATCTAATTCATGGCTTTCCCTCAAACGCGAAACAAACGGATTTATTTTTTAAAGAAATTGCAAAGATTGACTGTATCATTGTCCTGATGAATAATGAGGAGCAGGAGGGTCGAACAACCGAGCAATCTGCTGGCGATCGGAAGACAGCCATGCAGCAGCAGGAACAACAGGAGACGCCGGCAGTAGTTCAGCAGGAAAAAGTATGCGTTGGCGATTTGAAGAAGAATTATCAGAAATACAACTCGATTGTTGATCAAGTATATATATATAATAGTTTTTTTTAGTAAAATTACATAAATTTTTTAACAGTGTACTCTTAGCTGTAATGTACAATAGGTACTTGTAATTAAACGTAATTTAGTTTAGTTTAGTTTTTAAACACAGTTTAATAAACTACACTAAGATTATGATATTTTTCGCAAAATTTTGACACGTTTTAGAAGATTATGACACTTTTTAGACTTTTTTTGACAAAATTAAGATATTTTTCACAAGGTTTATGATATTTTTTATGAATATGAAATTTTTTACAAGATTATGACACTTTTTAGAAGATTATGACACTTTTAAAACTTTTTTTTGACAAGGTTGATAATATTTTTCACAAGATTATAACACTTTTTAGAAGATTATGACACATTTAATACTTTTTCACAAGGTTTATAATATTTTTCACAAAATTATGTCACTTTTTTAAGATTTTTTTTTGACAAGGTTTAGATATTTTTCAAAAGATTATGACATTATTTAGAAAATTATGACACTTTTTGGAAGATTATGACATTTTTAAGATTTTTTTTTTGACAAAGTTTAGATATTTTTCAAAAACTCGTAATAAAACATAATTTAATTTAGTTTAATTTTGTAAAAAAAAAGTTTAATGAACTAGGCTAAGTGCAAGTAAAAAATCGTCTTTCAACACTCATTACATTAAAACAAAAACCAGGTTTTCGGTTGATAATTCACTATTAATAATTATTTATAATAATCGAAACGTAATCAATACTCGACATAAGTCTTTCATCAGAAAATAAACAAGTTTTATTGAAATTTATAAAGATTGTACACAAAATCAAAAAAACTTTTGTAATTTTGGAAAAAAATTACTTTAATATAAAAATAGTCTCCAATATTTCTGTATTAAAATAAAATTTTTCCAAAATTACAGAAGTTTTTTCGATTTTATTTAATATTATTTAATTTATTATTTTTAATAATAAACTATAATTAATAATTAATTAATTAAGTTTTTCTCTCGTTCTGAATAGATTGATACGAACACAACGCCTTCGGATGTATTTTTGAAAATCGAGGCTGCTATCTTGGATCGTCTGTCGACAACACACGTTTAATTATTCAGTATTTTGTAATATTTTTGTATATTTTTATAATTTTTTTAAAAAAAGTGGAATAACATATACGATTCTCTATAAAATTATTATATATAAAATGTATCTTGAAAAAAAAAAATAAAAACTATATATATATATATATATAATATATATCACGTGTCCATAACTCAGCTGCCTTTTGATAATATTACAATAATATTTTTAATAATAATAATATTAATTAAGAAAAAATTTATAAAACTGGTTATACAATTAAATAATAACTTTAATAACTTTAATTGTATAACGAGAGTTATTGAATATAATAAAAAAATTCCAGGTCTTGAAGAAGGTGTAAAATCACACCAAAAGCTTGACAATTGAATCTTAAATGAGAATTTGATTTGATAATATGACCTTGTTCTACATGAACAATATTTTGATATGATTAAAAGAAAAAAACAAATTTTATTTTTAATTTATTTTATATTTGCATTTATTTGCCATATATATATACATTAAATTTGAAAAATACAATTTTATATAAAATTATATTCATATAATTTTTATTGTATATGATTTTTTCATTTAGTTCAATTCATCGAATTTCAAAACCCTGAAAAAAAGTGTATTAATAAACAATAAATAAAATTATATATAAATAACGTGTAGTATATCGAAACGTGAAATTTTAATAACAAACAAAACAGAATTTTAACCAAGATCTTTTTATTTTAATATAATTAATAAAGTCCAAATTTTAATTCGATAATAATTAAAATAAAACTGCTTTAGAGTCTAGTTCTGTATATTAATATTTATTTATAATCGAGACGTTTCGACGAACTGAACGTAACTAAGTTTTCATCAGAAAGAAATGATAAACAAATGACATCGATACAGTTAAATAAACAGAACATAGAAACAAGTTACCTACTAGCTAACAAAATAATTATAAACATAAAATTTATAGAATTTTTTAATGAATGATAAATTTAGGTTTAAAATCAGTGCCTTTACACTGATTAATTTATTTATAAATTTCTTAGTAAGTAAGTAAACAAACCATAGAAACAAATTACTAAGTAACCAAATTTGATAAAAATTTAACTCAGTTCTTTCACACACTTATTTCAACGGATATTAACGATTCCGGATTATTAAATGTAATTGGTGCTACTACTGGTGCCAAACCCCCTGCAGCGGCCACTGGTGCAACTGGTGCTGGTCCATTATCGAACTTTATCGCGTCGGAAGCCTGGCGTTTTTGTATTAAAGAAAATGCATTTGTTTACAGTAACTAGAAAATTTTAAAAAACCATTTTTAATTTTTTTATAAAATTAATTCTTGGCCCATAATCTATTCAGACCAACTATCTAGTACACACTGTATATACTTACTGTTACAATTGTTAAGAATACGACAAATTTCAAATACATTTTAGGTTGATTTCAATTCAGAAATATGCAAAACTACGAAATAAATTTGTTTACAAAATTCGTATTTATATATAAATTTTAAACAAAGAAATTTATAAAAAAAAAACTGACCTTGTAAAATGACGCAAATGCGTAAATTTTACCAACCTATATTAAATTATTAGATTACATTTAGATATTCCTCCAATTTTAGCGTACGGTAAAATATCGGCGTGCGATAACTCTAAAGTGTCATTTACCATTCAAATTAAATAACGTATAACGTCACGTGATTGTAGCGTTAACGGAACTTTAACGTTGTGTTTGCGATAACTCTTTAATATTGTGTTGTCTCCTGAAATAAAACTACATGCAAAATTTTATTGATATCAAATGATAGGAAGTGGTCTAAAAATTGGTTACAAAATTTGACCGTGTCTGACCGCGACAACAGAGTGAGTTAATATAAGCGTGGTAAAAAGAAACATATTCTAAAAATAAAAGATTAGGCAACGCCGACCCTGTTTCTGTGGCTGCAAACGCAGCTAGAGCAAAGTGTCTTCTTAACGATTGGTCTCAGAAGACGGGGTCGGTTGACGGTTGACGAGCAACGGGCGGCAGCGGCAGGGATCCTAATTGGCGACTCCAAACAAAGCAAAGATCCTTATGAAGTCGATGGTCCCTGGTTGGCTTGGCTGACTGGCCGGACGGCTGCTTCGCGACTCGAGTATCGGCTGAAGAGCACATCGCCGCACGCCCCCGCATCCTCGGACGGTCTCGTGTCCACTACACTTGTTACTGACACCGTCGCGCCGAACCGCGCCGAGCCGCTACTTTATCAGTCAGTCGAACTGAACTCAAAATGCATACTTCACTGGTCTTGTGTCCTAGTCGGAGACTTGTAGACCCGTCACAACATTGACAATGTCACGTCTACATCTGCTTGTGGTCCCTTTTTCCTTTTTTCTTTACTAATATTCTTTGCAAAATATGCCCTTTTAAATTGAAGATCATTTTCCGGTCCATAAAATTCATCTACTTTAAAATGCAATCAATTTTGTCTTGTTTTCTAATAAAATTATAAAATTAAAAAAAGAAAAACAACTTATAAACAACATATAATTGAAATTTTATCAAATTTCTTTAATTTAATTTACGATATATGTAAAAAACAAACATTTATATGTAAATTACATACAAATATTATACACAATAAAATTAAATTAAATTATTTTTTAAATTTATTTATTACAGAAATTTAACTATAAATAATTAAAGTAAACTAAATAAATAACAAGACAATATTCTAAAATCTGAAACTGTTTCATTTTATAATTTAATAAATGTAAACCATGTGACAGATCACAGTTTGGTTTATTTAAAAAAAAAACATATAAATAGAAACTTGCTTTATAAGTAAATTCTGCTATAATTATATTTATCACTTCTTTATTTGGAATAATTAATTAATAATAATTATTAATTAATAGTTTTTAAATTTAATTAATAATTAATTAAAAGAGCAACTATTTTAATTTGAAATCTATATATATATATATATATATATATATATATATATATATATGATAAATTTGACAAAACAAAGAATTGCGAATGATGCAAATTACGGTATAACAACTCGGATATAATAAAGAATTATTTGTGTGTATGTGTGGTGCAGAGAGCAGAGTAGAGCAGAGGGACAATTGGTTAGTGAAATCATAGATGAGATGAATAATGCGAAGCAATAAGCAATAACAGTACCAGATCGAGTCGAGTAAGGGTAACAAGCGCGTCCAATTTGCGTCACGTCTGTCGTGTTACGACAGTATTGGGCATTGAGCATTGTCGTGGTATGGTATGGCAGTCGCAACGATGCGATGGCGATGGGGTTACATTGTTGTAAGACATAACCGAATTTGGTTCCGCCTCCACTGGTGCTCGCGCGATCATTCTACTAGAAATAAGTCGCATTGAAATAGTTTCAATTTTTAAATTCGGGCATAATGCGGGCGCGGGTCCCGCAATTTTAAACTGCGCCTTAGCGGAAATGTCACCCGATGTGCATTCACCATTCACTCGGTTGAATGACAGAGTCGACGCTCCATCGCTTGGCATCGCTTGTCGACGCATCGCGTCCCGACATCTGCGAAATAAGACAGAAAATCCGACACAACACAAAACCTTATTCAATTTAATTAATGGTTTCATTTTAATACTTTCCCGATTCGCACTCGTCAACTGTCAGCTTTTTCAACTGTAAACTTCTACTACTACCATACCATCGATCCGATTAGACAACAAGAATTTTAAATTCGTTCGTCTTTGTTATACGATATGACGTTTATACATATACAATTGCTTCATGCATCGTGACAAAAGCAAACAGACAACGGAGCGGCTAGACTAGACTAGCGACTAGCCTAGCCTACGTTAGTCAAGATCAAATCGTGGAACAACACTTCTTGATTGTGATAGACATCTTCCAACACATATTCAATTGCTCCTCACCATGACTTATAATATTTATTATTTCATTTCTTTTATTCACCTTTCATGCAACTGTTTCCAAAATATACCTCTACAATTCTACATAATACTATATTCTTTTCCAACTAATTTATTTTATTTACATAAGAAACTATCATACAAAAATATAAGGTTACATAAATCCCTTTGTAAATAATTATCGCCTGATGGACAACGTAAAATAAACATAAAGAAAATGTCATCAATATCTTGTAGATAAGATAAGAAATAAAAGAAGCGTCCAGTTAAGGGCATACAGAGATTGATTGTGTTGCGAAATATAATAGAAAATATTTTTATTTGAAATAATAAATAAATGAATGTATGAATGAATGAGTGTGCGTGTGTGAAAGTTAAGCGACCTCAAGGGTACAACTGCCACTTTTTATTACCGACCAGCCAGCAAGCAAGAGCAACCCTATCCAAAATTAGTGTCCCATGATGGTGTACGAGTCAGTTTTCCCCCTTCGGGTGTAACTGTGCCCGTCTGGCATTGCCGATGCTGATGCTGATGCTGATGTCGATGCCAGTGGCCTGATCTGCCGATCTGCCGCAGAAATATTGAATCTCGATTGTCGCATCGCATTGGATCAAGTTAGCAGGGGGTCGGTTCGAAGTGTTTGATTCCATTTAAGCTAACCCCTAAGGATGTAAGGTGCCAAATTGATCAGGTAAAAAGCGTTTCGGATGTGTTGTGATTGTCTGTGATTTTCTTTTTGTGCGAACTCGTTGGCTAAAATTTTTTTATTATCTACTGTCTTCGTCTTTAGCACGATGTTTTGACAATGCGCTTTCGTTGATCCCCGTTCAGGTTTATTTGTGTGATAATGTTTACTTCTTTACTGACTTTTATATTATTTTATATTTTCTACTAATAAGAAACTAAATATTAGCACAGTTAGATCTTCTTGTAACAACAGTCATTAAAGTCGTTTAATTCGCGCAATTAATTTTTTCAAATAAATTTTTTTTAAGTTAACAATGCAATCTCATGTTGTGCGTATTATGAATGATGTTTGACATGGGTCGCATGGGTCCCGTATTCAAGTTTTAAAATATATATTTATGTAAAAATGCGAAATACGTCTCTGTAATTTTAAGTTTGTTTTTCTAAAAGTGTTGTAAATCGTCCCGTAAAATAGTCAACAAAGTCAATTCTAAATAATTTGAACAGCACTTTACCTGCTTGTCAATCCTATATAGAAAAAAAATTTGACGTAACATGTACAGTTCGAGAAGGATAATGTTTGTCGAAACTGCAGTCACAACAAAATAAAGTGTAAAATTTTTAAAGCTAAAAAAAGTTTTTATTTAACTTATTTAAAAATATTTAATATAAAACGAGTTTCAGTTATAGTTTTGTATTAATATTTTTAAATTTTATGTTCTAGTTAGTTATTTTGTTACGTCTAGTAACTTGTGTCTACCGTCTGTTTACTTACTGTAAATGTAATTTGTATCTTTTTTTCTGATGAAGATAAACGCTGAGTTCGTCGAAATGTCGATTATTAATAAATATTAATACGGAACTATTACCTAAAGCCCTTTTATTTTAATATAATAAATTCTAGATTTTTTTTAATGAGTTAAAATTGTTTAGATAAATTCCTCTGTTATTCTACAATGTGTCTGTTTACTTATACTTGGGATAATAGCATCTACGAACAAACGATTTTCAGGTATTTTTTATTATATATATATATATATATATATATATATATATATATATATATATATATATATATATACTGTTACCTAGCTAAGGGAAGCAATATAACTTTTGTAAAAAGTCAACTTTCTAAATTTATAATCTAAATCTTTCTCTGTTCTTCAAATATTTCGCAAAATTTTCCAATTATTTTTTGTCGATTTTAGTACCTATTTTTTCGTCCTCATTTTAGCCATGGATATAAACCCCCAATCACCCAAAAATCACTCTCTTATTCGTTGTTGAACCTATTTCTACAAATATGCTATGTATCTACTATGTATCAAAATAAAGTTAGTTTTCAAGTAAAAGTTGTGAATTATTTCGCGAAATAACCGCGCATCAACACAATCCGCGGAACACAACATAATTATTAATAAATAAATACAACCCTAGTTATAATAAATTGTTCCTTATAAATATGTATATAAAATAAGTGTATGAAATATCTTTCCTGTTTTTGTAAATAACCTTCATCTAATATTAACTTATAAATTATAAATTTTATAATAACTTATAAAAATTATGGTATAGTTTAGTGACTGGTACTGTTTCCAGATAACAAAGTTTGAGTTCAGTAAAAAAAATCACAGTCCAATAAAAATATATATATTCTGTATTTAATAAAATAAAAATTAATTATTGCGTTCGTAAATAGATTTTAATAACGATATTTTACGGAATCAAACCATTTTGAAATATGCCGGTCTATACAACAAGTCGCTAGGTCCGGGAAGTTAGCGAAGCCACTTTCACCAAACAAAAAATAAAATATTGCTTAATTTGTCGTAAATTAGTCGTAATTTTGTCGTGAAATCAAAAAATTTGTCGCGTGTATTTTAAAAAATTATTGATGGCTTCGCTAACTTCCCGAAAAAGTTAGCGAAGCCATCCTTCAAAATTAAAAAAATATTAATAAAATGAACCGCGGATGTAGCTTAAAATTTATCGTAAATAAATCGTAAACGAACAAGAGTAATTTTGTAAAGAAATTATTATTACTTGCAAATACAGAAATAATAAACTTAATGAATGTGTATGCGTACAATGCATATATGGATAGAGCATGTACAACAAAATAAAATCGAACAACAATTTTAGTAACGATTAATTTACGAAAATTTAATATCTAATAATTAACGTGAAAAAATTATTTTTTATCTTCTAAATTAGGTGGCCAGCCTAATTACAACGAGAAATTGGCACGGCCACTCTTCGAATAGTTAGTCGAAGATCAAAGTGCTTAAATAACGCTTATTAAAAGAGCAAAATGTAACTTTTTGGTATATATTTTTTGAAAACAACAGCTTATAGAAAATTAATAATATAGTTATTAACATAAAAATAAATAAACAAATTAGTGAGTAAGATTAGGCCATAGATTAACTATATCGCTATTGCTTGAAATGAAATTTACTCTTTGGACAAAATAAAATGCATGGATATGATTATTTTTTTTTTATAAAAATTTGTACGTTAAATTTTTTTTTAGTATTGGAGCTATCGATTATTCTGAATTGGCGGCATACAGTTTATGCATACAGTGCTAGCTTGGAATAAATTCAGTAAATCACAGATCTATTTATTTTTTAAAATGCTTGGACACGTCGATTAATATTTTAAGTTCAGGCATTTTTAATGAAAAAAAATTAGTATACATTGTGTTCCAAAATTGAGATACAACGTGATTACTAATTTGTTTAAATGGCAACAATATTTTTTTATTGCGTACTTTTTTTATTTTTGCAATGTTAAATATACTAGACATTTGGTAGTTCTGCTAACAAACGTCGCCTTCGGCCCGACACGAGGGCATACGACGACGAATGCGATAACAGTAGTTTGGCAGTATGTTTTAAATTCTCGACATGGCAGTATGTATTTAATTACTCTACCATCCTGAACACGCAACATTCTCGGAAGACATGTAGAATATATGTTTGTAATAAATATATAAATAAATATAATAAATAAAATATAATAAATAAATATATTATAAATAAATTGTAATAATCAAAAAATGTTTTCAATCTTTGTGGGGGCGGCAATAAGCTATAAACTTACAAATAAACATTCATTCGTATTATAGCTTTACTTTATGTTAAATGCGTATGCATATTTAAATAAATAATATACAAAACAATAATTTAACAACAATAAAATAGATAAATTAAAAATATGTATATGATATACACATGATATTTTAGTTAAGTAGTCTGGCCGTTTTTCGGGATACGAGTAATGTCAAATACAAATAAGTTTCTATTTTAGTTAACATAAATATAAAATCATAAAATTATTCTATAAGTATATTACATAATAAATACGATTATATACGTAATTACGTACGTATAGCGGAGGTTGCGGGTATATGTTAAGAATTCACATATTACTCGAAAAATGGTACAAAATATAAAAAAAAATTTAAATAAAAAACCTTCTTTAGACATTATTCTAAAATTCTGTCGCATATTATACCTACTTATTTCTTAAGGCCGAAAAGTTTGCAACTGCAATAAAAATTTGCCTTCACACTGAAAAAAATCTTACTCACTAATTTGTTTATTTATTTTTTATGTTAATAACTATATTATTAATTTTCTATAAGCTGTTGTTTTCAAAAAATATATACCAAAAAGTTACATTTTGCTCTTTAAATAAGCGTTATTTAAGCACTGTGATCTTCGACTAACTATTCGGAGAGTGGCCGTGCCAATTTCTCGTTGTAATTTGGCTGGCCACCTAATTTAGAAGATAAAAAATAAATTTTTCACATTAATTATTAGATATTAAATTTTCGTAAATTAATCGTTACTAAAATTGTTGTTCGATTTTATTTTGTTGTACATGCTCTATCCATATATGCATTGTACGCATACACATTCATTAAGTTTATTATTTCTGTATTTGCAAGTAATAATAATTTCTTTACAAAATTACTCTTATTCGTTTACGATTTATTTACGATAAATTTTAAGCTACATCCGCGGTTCATTTTATTAATATTTTTTTAATTTTGAAGGATGGCTTCGCTAACTTTTTCGGGAAGTTAGCGAAGCCATCAATAATTTTTTAAAATACAGCGCGACAAATTTTTTGATTTCACGACAAAATTACGACTAATTTACGACAAATTAAGCAATATTTTATTTTTTGTTTGGTGAAAGTGGCTTCGCTAACTTCCTCAAGTTGCCTCAAGTTGCTCAAGTTGCCTCAAGTTGCTTGTATAACAAGTTCTACTGTATATTGATTCTGTGTATTTTTTTTCTACACTTAAATAAAGAAAAAAATTTATGAATAACTATTTCAAGTCATTTATTTTAAAACTGTGATTCGTTTCGTTGTAAACTCTGAATTATTTAACAATATTTACGTTCACTATATGAAATTTTATACAACTAATAAATAACATTATCTTGTTTGCACAAAACAGAACTAGTAATTAATTTCATCTAACAAGTGTAAGAAAACACAAACAAAATACTTTATATAGTTTCATATAGGTATTGTAAAATGCAACTGTGAATATATTATACATATGTGTATTAAAAATCAAAATTAAAGTAAGCATGTAATTTTTTCAATAGCTATTTTTAACCTTTAACCAGTGATATACAATTTAATATTTATTGGTAATAATTTGTTTGATGAACCGATATAAAATATTGTAATATTTTATCAAAAATACGTTTATTTAAAAAATATATAAAGTTTTAATTCTCAAACACATATATAGGTGTCTGCTTAAGGGTATTTCAAAGCAAACAAAAAGCTTTATTCAAACAGGTAGTGGGAATAGAAAAAAGGATAATTTTACATTCGATTTATTCGTATAATAATGGTAACTAATTATTAGAAAATTTAGCTAATTTATGTACAATTAATAATTTAATAACAATTTTTATATTCAGACAGAATTAGCATATAAAAAAAATTTATCAAATATATAATTGTCAATATTTTCTTTATTTACTATTATTTTGATTGCCAAAAAATATATATGTTGTTAATTGTTATTATAGTACTTATGTATTAATTTCAGAATTTATTTATGTGCAGTTTTTTTGTAAAAAAATAAGTTTCATCATTTTCATTGAAAAATGCGATTTTCTCTTATCTCACACATGTTTTTTTTTTGAAAAAAAAATATATGATTAATCTTAATAATAATAACAACACATATATTTTTCAGAAATCAAAATAATAATAAACAAAGAAAATTTTGACAATTAAATAGTTAATTAATTTTTTTTATATGCTACTTCTGTAAATATATAAAAATTGTTATTAAATTATTAATTGTTCAAAAATTAGCAAATTTTTCTAATAATTAGTTACCATAAATATGTAGTATTAAACGAATAAATCGAATGTAAAATTATCCTTTTTTGTATTCCCACTACCTGTTTGAATATAGCCTTTTGTTTGCCTTGAAATGCTCTTAAAAAGTTAAAATATTATTCATACAGAAATTAAATTAATTAAACTGTGCACTAGAATAACAATATATAACAAATAATAAAATAAAAAAATACTTACAGTTTAATATGATAATTAACAAGTAACACAAGAACGTAACCATGAAAAATCAATTTTGACAAACGTGAACCATCATAAACTGCACACAACACACAACTGAAGTTAAAAAATTTTGACCATATTTTTGTTCGTAAGGGACTGAACAGGTTTGGCTTCAGAAATATTAGAAAAAATATAATATTAAACTAAAAAGTTTTTTTTTTACAAATTGCATTCTTTTTTTTAAAAACATACAATTATATGTGGTAATATACATACTGAGGTCACTATATTTTATTTTATTTTTTAACTTGCAATTAACAACATAATATTAAAATTTATTTATAGCAGCAGCTATGTTTCAACTTGAAACGGCTAAACTAAAAAAAAATATCATGTAGATAATATCATGTAATAAATATCGATTAGATATTTTTCTTTTTGTTTTTCCTATATATAAATTGTTTTTACAATTTTTATCAGAGCATCTAATTGAATAAATTCCTGAATTATCTAATTTGTCTTTTTTAGAAATATTTTTATTATTTAACATGTTCCTAAGTTTAAATTTATTTGTGAAAGCTAATTGTATGTAAAATTTTTTAAATAAGTTATTTAATTTATTGTGAGTGTTTCTATTGTAAGAAAATTTAAAAGTTTTTACATAATTTTTTCTATTAGAAGGGGTGAAACTACATGATTTAAAGAACACAATTATAATATAAAAAATAAACAGGTTTTCAAATCGGCAATTGCATCGCATCACCATGAGACAGGACATAAATTCTTATTAGAAAACGTAAAATGTGAAAAAATTTGTAATGGCATGAATTCCAGTAGATTAAATACTTTTGAATCAATATTTATGTATAAAAATAAAGATAAATTGATGAACACAGATCTGAAGCCCTACAAAACAATTTGCTACGATTGGTCTAAAACACACCTACTACAAACCAATAATAACAAGATTTCAAAATTTTTTTAAAATAAATAAAACTATGTATTGTTTCTAAATCAACTTGTATTAATGTGTATTTTACTCGTACCGATGAGGACAGCATTGCTGTTGAAATACGTATTTACGTTGTTAAATATATTTTTTGTGAATACTGACTAAGGCCCGTATTCTCACCTCATTTATAAAAGTGATCTTTGCTAAAAGTACTTTTGACGTTTACTTAAAATTATTTATTAAGCACTTTATAATAGTTTATTTAAATTTTATAATATCAAATATAATAAAAAGTATCAAAAATAGTAAAATTATTTGTATTTGATCAAAAGCAGAAGCAAAAATTTATTTTTAAATGAATAATAAAAGCACTTTTTCACGAAAAAGTGAGGTGAGAATACAGGCCTATGTGTTTACAATTACATTTTATTTTATAAATAAACAAATCACAATTACGTACTAAGTGAATTTCAAACTTATTGGTATTAATTTATTAATTATTACTAATTTATTCGAGGGAAAATCAATTAAAAATTTATTATTAGTTTTATTTCGAATGAATATAAATTGTCTCGAAATGATTTGGCGTTGTTCGGCTATTATAAGTTTAAATTTCTTTACAAAGGATTTTAATTTAGAGTAGTATCTTGTGTCTAGTATATGAGGCGTATAGATGCAAAACTCACTATATGACAACAAGTGAAAAATGAGATCATGCGAAATTTGGACGTAGAATTTTACAAGGAATACGATAGTTAGGTTAGTTAGGAAAAAAAACTCAGTATTTAATATGAAAAACACTGTTTAAAGTTTAGTGTTGGATGCAAAACTCACTACTTGCGTTGATAGTTTAGATGCAAAAGTAACTGTTTGCTTTCCACCAAAAAAAAATTTATTGGTGGAAAGCAAACACTTACTTTGTATGAATTAATGATGTATAAAACCAATGATTCACAATTTTAAATAAGTATTGCCATCTAGTAACAAGATTTTATCATCAAAATACATTTACGCTTAGCTATAACAGTTTTTTGCAAATATCTCAGAACTTAAAATTTGCAAATATGTAGTGAGTTTTGCATCTATACGACTGATATCACCATTTTATTTTTGTTTTCTACTTTCGTATTTATCAAAAATTAGAAAATTTTAAAACACATAATAAAAGTTATTACTTAACATATGATTTTTTATAATAAAAAGAAACATGTTTTAAATACAAATTTAATCATATAAAATTAGTTGGCAAATATTAAATTATTTTATTTCGAATTTAATGATGGATAAAAAAACCGCTGAATTTTGATTTATTAATAAAAGAAATTTAATAACTTGATAAAATATATTTTATTTTTTATCTAAATTTAAAATTTTTAGATTGATTATTGTAATAAAACAAGGATAGATTTATATTAAAAATTAGGGTTTTGCATTATTTGCAATTACGTATATATTATTTTAAAACGACGAAATAGTATTTTTTACCTTATTCATAAATGGAAAATACTTGCACTATTAAAAATACAAAATAATGTATAATATAAGAATTATGATTAACGAGGTATTTCGGTAAATTCGGATCAAAAATCACAAATTTTTTTTTTGGTTTTTTGAAACCTTTGAAGAGTCTGTCTAGAATATGCTCCTGAAATAGTTTTTCAATATTCGAATTAGTTTTGAGTAGAATCGCATTTTAATATAATAATATATAATAAAATATATAATATATAATAATAATATATAACAATAATATATAACAATAATATATAATTAGCTGTAAGTTAGAAAAAAGACACTTATCAACAAAATAACCCTGACAAAACTTTTAACGCGATTTTCTCGAAGGCATGTTTATCAAACTGGCGCGCTCGATTGCGGTCGATCTAATTAACATACAGTATTGCGGTTTTAACATACTTGTAAAGAACCTTTTTACTGGGAGCTTGACGTAGGAGGAAAATTTCTAAAAAGTTTATTTAAAGTATTTTTTTACAGCGCTTCAAACCTAAGAAAACAAGGAAAAAAAATGCCTTTTTTTACAGGCCGCTATTTTAACCACAAAATCTACTTTTTCTATTTTTTTCTACGTCAAGCTCTCGAAAATTTAGTCTATTTATGGAATATCATCCCATTTTGAATTGGAGATGAACGGTTCAGGCTGGACTGTGCACGCCAATAGAGCGTTCCAGTCGCGCGTGTGCTATTGACGCATGCTATGGGAAAGAATTTTTAAAAATTCGTATATGTAGTCCAAGATATGTACTATCTAACTCTTTTGTATTTTTAATAAAAAAAAAAATTACGAAAAAAAGCTTATTTTCAGCTAATTTACCCTTAAAGTATGTACTTATAAATAATTATGCAACCAGTATTACACAAGTGTATTGCCTATATTTATTATTTAAAAAAGACAGGTTTTTAATAAATGCCCCATAAATATATTGGCATAGTGTGGCTTGTTGCACTCAGTAAAATTTACTATATTAAGGCAAAATATTGAAAGATTTTATTAAAACATTATCATAACAGATTTTATTCAATACCTATTAAAAATAATAAACTGTTGTTTAAAAATAAATTTTAATGAAAGGAAAATGAATAAATACAAGTTATTGATTTTTAAATTATTAAATTTAACATGCTACTTGTCTAAATATTAATTACAAAAACTTTTTTTGTTGATAAAAATATGTCAAACAATGTATTTTTTATTTTTTTTGTAAAAGTACAAATAATACTCAATTCTTTAATAACATATTTAGAAATAAATAACAAATTTGTACTTAAATTGCTTTATGTATATTTCAAGAAAAATTTTCTAAACATAATTGTATAAATTTATCATCATTAAACTGTTCAACGATTATAGCATTTTTCGTATTATTTTTCATCTTATCACTATAATCGAGCATTAATGCACCACGGCCATCTTCTTGATATAAAGCTTGTACATAATGCTGTGACGCTTGCACAACAATACTGGGTTCTAATATTATTGACATTGCTTTCGCGTCGCATGGATTCCAACGTTTTGTTTTCGATAACGAAACTGCTTTGATAGCATTTAGAAAATGAACGATAAAACTGTTAACTTTTGCCAAAACATCGAGTCGCCATTTTTTACTATTTACTGCATTTTCGATACAAGTTTCCCATGGAAATGTTACAACTGGCGGGCGGTCCGTCTGTACTGAGTAAGATGTAATTTTATTTGGGATCAAAAAAATGCATTAAATTCTTTACCGGGACGAATGTTGCCTACGCCTAAAAGAATTAATTAAAAACATTTAAGAACATCTCGAAAAAGATTTATCTCTATAAAAAAATGTTTTTAATTTTTTTTTAATAATTAATGAATATAGAAAATTTTATCGCAAAAACTATATAATGCAATAAATTTATATAATATATTCTTTAGATATAAAATAGTGCATGATGTATACAATTTTGAAATGGTATCTGAATTCACGTTTTAGTAATAAATATGTTACTATTTAAAAATTACATATTTTACAGTTAAAATTTTACAAAATTATTTATGTCACTAACAGTAATAATATTATTTATTGCTAAGTATAAAGTTTCAAAAAATAAATTTTTAATTTTGATATATATATTTAATAATTTTATACTTGAATTTTCCGCAATTGTATTGTCACATTCCGTATAATACAGAGTAATTAAAAAGTGATTTCTGTTTTCTAACTTAATCATGGAATAATATCATTCACAATTAGTAATTAGTAATTAGTAATTAGATATTTATATGACAGTTGACACACATATTTTGGGTTAAACTTTACTTTACGATTTTCTTTAAACTATATATACCGTTAATTTTGCACATTTTATGAATATAAATCGTAAAATTTTAATGCGGAAATGATATTTACAATGTTAGAACTTATTTTGAAAACTCATTTTTAACATAGGTTATACTTAAGATGTACTTGACATATATAGTGGCGCTCAATGCAAGATAGGTAAGGTAAAGAGGTTAATTTGTTAAACGTTTAGTAAAATTAAAGCAACGTGAAGAATTTTTAGTTGTTTTTAACGTAAAAAATTTAAAAATAACAGTATGTACTAGTAATTATGTAAACATAAAAAATATGGCAGCAGTTTTTCAAAACATTCAATATGTTAAAAACGAATTTTTTAAATTAGTTTTAATATTGGTAAATATCATTTTCGCACTAAAATTTCTAATTTACATTCATAAAATGTGCAAAATTAACGGTATGTGAAGTTAGAAGAAAATCGATTACATAACCGTCAAGTAAAGTTTTACCATATTTTTTAATAAATGAGTCGTTTTGCTTTCATACTGTTTAATCTCTCGATATTTTTTTTAAAATAAAACAAAAATCTGGTACCTCTAACGCTTCCACCAAGCCAGTAAATTGCTTTTAAATTATTTTGAAAATTTCAGTCCATTCCGATTGCCATTGCAATGTTTGTTAGTGGTCCAAGTGCAATAACAGCAATTTCGCCTGGATTTTCCGCAACTAATCTTACCAGTTCATCGACTGCGTGTTCTGGCTTAGCTTCCGATAATTGAGGTGGATCTTTATCGGGTACATCGCCGAATCCATCTTTACACCGTAAAAACCGTCCGATTCTGGAGTGACTGTCAGTGAATTATACGCACCGATATAGACGGATATCTTTAAATATTGTAGAATGATTGATTGTAATTGTATATTAAAGTTAAGAAGGCATATTTTCTACAGTCGAGTTGATTTTATGAGAAAATTATGAATTCTTTAGACATTTATTAATAAGATGAAATAATTAATGTTATTAAATGGTTTCGAGCTGTTAGATAAATGAAATTCCGAATGGTGAATAATAATGTCAAAATAATAATCTTACGTCTGTACGATTGATAACTCTTAAAGTTTTTAAAACATTGATAGTATAACTTGATCAACATTTGTATTTCCATTGACACAGGTTATCGCAAGCACATCTGGATAATTTGGATTCTTCTTTGCTGCAGCTAATAAAATTGCCATGGCATCATCTACGCCACCGTCTACATCGATTATAATTTTTTTTTGGGTTGACTGAATTAATCTATTTTAATGCATCATTTCTAGGTGATAGAATTGTTGCACCAGATACGTAACTAAAATAAATTGTAATTTAAAAACCATATATTTTACAATGCTATCAAATATGGAACAGAGTGGAGTAGCATTTTTTAAATTCTATTTTTAAGACTTGGAATTACAGTTAGAGATGCTAATTCTTTTAAAAGACTGGGAGTCTTATATATATATATATATATATATATATATATATATATATATATATATATATACAGAGTGTCCAAGATAACTACTTATGCATGGGGATCTCCGGAACTGTTAGAGATACGACCTCGGTTAAATTAGATGAAAGTTGCCTCATTAGTAGGCGAGTTTAGTCATTTTTTGTTTTTTCCAAAAAATTCCTTAGGTTACTAGATATAGGCAAAAATGCAAATTTTGCTTTTTTATATTTTCGCTTATAACTCTCGAATGCAAAACGATAAATTATTTTGGTTTGCACTTTCTTAAGACACTTTTTTACACAGAATTTCCAGGAGTAACCAAAATTTTTTTATCATGTACCGTTTTCGAGATTTATGATGCAACTTTCATTTTTCTTATGTAACTAGTATTTCAATGTAGTGTCATTAAAAAGATTTTTTTTTTCTCTTTCCAGTGATATAACCTTGTCTTATTTTATTTTAAATAATAACATGGAAAATTGAAAAAAATCTATTTTGCAAAGTTATAATTTATTTTTTTAGTTGAAAACCGAGTATGCCATATCAAAACAAATGAAACATGAGAAAGAGGCTTTGTTTTCGTTATTATTAGATTTTTGGTTTTGCTTTTCTTCTGATTATTGTCTTAGTTAGTTAGTTAGTTTTATTGGAGTGCTTATTGAAAGAATTTTAATTCATGGAGCAGTTTGAAAATTTAGAGAAGTTTGAAATGCTTTATTGTTACATTCGTTGTCAAAGTAACGCAGTATTAGCCGCGGAAATGTATTTAAATTTATATCCTTAAAGAAGGCAACCAAGTGTAGGGATGTATAGGATATTAAACATGAATTTGATTGAGTACGGTATTAAATACTTAAAACTAACCTAACACAAGCTATGCTTAAGAGAACACGTATGTTCATTCTAAAAAACGATGGTTTGTTTCAACACTTAATGTAATTTTATTGTTATAGTTATTAGTTATTACGAATGTAAAATATAGCATTAGTATTTTATAAATTGTTTTTTTTTTTTGGATTATAATTTTATATTATTGTTTAAACTAAAGTAGGGCTCATGTTTCATTTGTTTTAACATGGCCTACTTAGTTTTTAACTAAAAAAATGAATTATTACTTTGCAAAATAGATTTTTTTCAATTTTCCATGTTATTATTTAAAATAAAGTAGGACTATGTTATATCACTGGAAAGCAAAAAAAAGATATTTTTAATGACACTACATTGAAATACTAGTTACATAAGAAAAATGAAAGTTGCATCATAAATCTCGAAAACGGTACATGATAAAAAAAATTTGGTAACTCCTGGAAATTCTGTGTAAAAAAGTGTCTTAAGAAAGTGCAAACCAAAATAATGTATCATTTTGCATACGAGAGTTATAAGCGAAAATATAAAACAGCAAAATTTGCATTTTTGTCTATATCTAGTAACCTAAGGAATTTTTTGGAAAAAACTAAAGATGAGTAAACTCGCCTACTAATGAGGCAACTTTCATCTAATTTAACCGATGTCGTATCTCTAACAGTTTCGGAGATCCCCATGCATAAGAAGTTATCTTGGACACTCTGTATATATATATATATATATATATATATATATATATATATATATTGTGACAATTTAGATGAATTTAAAATTTATGTTGTTGATTAAATTTTATCAAAGTGTTCAAATTTTGAAGTATGTTTCATTCATCTGATTTTTATCCTACCTGTCACCCATAAAGGGCACGGCGTCAGTTGTTTGGAGGAGAGCGGGGTCGTAGGTGGGGTTGGTAGGAACTTTATTTTGTGATGTTGGTAAATTAGGTGGGCGCCAGTCAAAGCGGATGTTGACGCAAAATTGAGAAGCTTTGACAAATCTCAACAAGGAACTAAACGGGATAGGTATTGTTTTCGTCTTTTCGAGAATTTGTTTCGGAAATGAAATATCTTAATTAAATAAAAATATACCTGATGTTGGTTGAAAACTTAATTTGGTTATATTGATGATTTTATTCGCTACAGAGTTCCGTGTTCTTTTTCAATACAAAGAAATTTATGTCATTCGTAATAGTGTATCTAGACAGATTGTTTGACGTCTGCTGGTTAGCGGGTGGTCTAGCTATAGTAGATCTTCTTCTGAGCTTTCTTAGACGCTGAGGGGACGACAGTACGCATTACGCAGTAGCGGTTTGGTAGTTGATGAAGACTGCCAGAAAATGGTCGCTCTCGAGATCTGATAATGCCCAATTGGCGTTCGTACGTTCAGCATAAATCGTTCAGTCACTACTTCGTGCTCGATTTGTATAATGGTATATCTCATTCAGCAGCTGATCCAAAATTCGGCTTCCAAGATAGACTGATGCTGCTAATACGACTGAATCCCACTCAGACGTCTTTGAAAGGCACAGACTGGTCCCTAAACATAAGAGGGCAGAGCAGAATAATCCGTACTAACAAATGTAATATAATCAAACAAATCGAACTTGAAACAAAAGTTGATACACTTGAAGTAACAGAGGTATTAAATACAAACATACAATCATCAATATAACAGAGTGGTACAAAATTAGAGATCGTTACACGACTCAAATAAAGGACTTAAGTGAACTTAACGTATTCTATCAGGAATGTGATAGCGCAATGCAATGAAAATTCAACAGTATGCAACTAAATATACTACACACGATTCCAAACAAAAGAAGTTAACTTTACCTAGTTAAATGTCCTGATTCATCATAAATTAACAGTTCAATATAAAATTATAAATACAAAGTAACATATTGGCTTTACAAACAACAATTGGCTTTGCTTTACTAATGGCATGTGCGGCGAAAGTCTTTCGTTGCTATGGTCTAGACTACAAGTCGAAACTACGCGAGCAATGTCTCCGAAAGAAAGTTGTGGTACGTTCCAAACTCAAAACTAATAAAACAGGCTCCGTGCCTCAAACATAATAGAACGTTTTCCACAATATCACAAAAAAATTATCTTTACGAAGACGGCCGACTATCAAAATGGACCTTAATCCTAGCCGAATTACGCACGCAGAATAATGACGCTATGCTTCAATCAACTCACGCACACAGGTTCACCAAATCATCAACAGCAGCCCACTGACATCACAATTTCAACATGCAAGCTACAATGATAGGATTGCACTTGGAATATTTGACAACACAACACATAAACTACAATACATGATAGTATGTAGGAAAGCAGAATTACTCAGAAATGAAAAAAAAAAAGACAAAGTATGAGTGGCGCAACGGCCCAGGGAAACCGGATTCGACAGGGTTCGTCGAATCGGGACAGTCGCGAAATTGTTTTCAAAACAATTGACTATAAATCAAAATCTTAGAAAATTTTCTCATAAAAACGAATTTAACATCTAAACCGATGATAAATTACAGCATTAGAAAATTTCTTCTTCTAAAATAATCTGAACTACAAATTATTTTCTCATCAAAAATCTATCAAATGAATTTAAACTAATTGTTCATTAATCCAATGACTAATGACACAATAAACTAGATAGATTTGAACAACATGACTGAATAAATCGTAAGTCATTGATCAAGGTCACGTGAATTTAAAAATGAATCAAAAGGAAAACAATTTGATCTAGATTTAGATTCTAATTTTCACAATTATCGCTTACCTACGTTTATTCAGCTATGCCAAGTTCCAATCATCACCAACCATGTGGACGTTACTACAACGCAATTACTAGCGTTCAAATACAATATGCTCTCCAACCGATAAACTAAAATATTCCCACCGGAATCATAAATTTTCTAACGTTATAATTACTAAAACTTGAATATTCCAAATATTCACACAATAAATTTTCACGTTTGCATTGAAAACAACTTCAGTACCGGTAACATGAACAGAAATGTCGGTTCAGGAGAGTACGCTCTCAACGAGAGAGAGTCTGTCGACGAAGGTTGAACGTCAGAGCTGGAAGAGCTGGAAGAGAAGACCGCTACCTAGCCAGGCGCACATATTTATGGAATCTCCCCACTCCCAGGCGTGACGCGGAAATGACGAATTCTAACAAATTTTATTTCGCTTATTTCGATGCTACTAATAATATTGTTCGTTGATATAATAATTAAATATTCTAAAACAATTACTGAATTTAGAAAACACAATTTAATTCGCTGACGTAAAATATTCAACAATATGTCAGTAACGCCATCTCTTGTGGTTCACAGGAATCTCAATGACAGTTGTCAAAATATTTATAAGTTCTAAATTAATGACATTGAAATCATAAATCTGCTCGATTCAACTATTAAAGACACCGAAATAATATAAAAGTAATACGGATATAATAATTGCGATATTTATCAGTTCCATATTGAGGTTAGGCCGATGTAATCGTTCGTAAGCGGAATTATTTTAATTTTCAAACCAGTGACAATGTCAAATTGTCACACAGCCCCCCTTGCAAAAGAATTTTTTATCTCATAAAAAATTATACTCATACTTTTTACATGAACCGTAACATTCACTAAATAATTTACTAATAAAAATGAATAACAATAAAAATTTTTTTTAGATTACTAACTAACTGCTTTATAACAAATTTACTCCGAATTTACAGAATCGTCAGATGTTATGCTTTCGTTTTCATCCTCAGAACTTTCAGGAGCTGGTTTTAGGTCTTTAACGTGCCAAATACCCTGATCTTCATTCAGGAGGTTAGCAAGGCGATAAGTAATTGGGGATAATTTGTTCACGACGCGACATTCTATAAAGCGTGGCGCTAATTTCGACGCAAAATGCCGAATACCCGACGACAGAACATAGTTTCGTTTCCATACAGTATCTCCAACAGAAAATTCTAAGTGGCGACGATTTGCATTGTAATATTTCGCGTTCCGATTGTACGCGGCATGAATACGATCTTGCACTGTATTGAATACGGTTGCCAAGGATTCCAATCTATTGGCATACGCAATACGACTATCAGTACACACCTTCTTGGGAGCGTTACCATAAAATTTTCCGGATGTGGGTACATGTCGACCGAAAGTTAGAAACGACGGCGAGAAGCCAGTGACTTGATGCACTGATGTACGAATCGCTTGAGCGACAGACGTGAGATTTTTATCCCACTCACGATGGTTATCATCCAAATATGACCGAATAGCTTGTTTCACGACGCGGTTCGAACGTTCTACAAAATTTACCTGCGGATGAAATTTCGCATTGTACCATAACTTGGGAATTTCATACTTTTTAATCAAATTTTCGAAATTTTTACTCGTAAATTGTGTGCCATTATCACACATAACAATCTGTGGAATTCCAAATAATAAAAATACTTCCGATTCGAGAATCTCACAAATTTTCGGAGCATTAGCTTGACGTAACGGAAACAATAACAGAAATTTTGAAAACCAGTCCGATACGGCGAGAATATATTGATACCGATTCGGATGTGAGGTGGCAGGTAATGGACCCATCAAATCGATGGATATTGCTTGCCATGGCGATGAAATATTTTTTTCTTTGCCCATACGTCCGATAGGCGGACGTTGTTCAACTTTCTGAGCTAAACACGTTTTACACCGTTGTACAAAATGAGCGACAGATGAGTGTAAATGCGGCCAATAATATCGTTCAGCGATACGCGCAGCTGTTTTAAAAATACCGAGATGTGCGGCGGTTGGCACATTATGACATTGCTCAATAATCGCTTTACGCTCGCAACGGGGAACTACAATTTTCCACGGTGACAGATTAGCCGGTAATTCATAGGAATGATTTCGTAATTTGAAAATTATATTATTTTCAACACGCCAATCAGGAAAAGAAATAGGTTGTTCGGTAATACGTTGCCGTAACGAAATATACCATTTGTCCGTGGTATCAGCATAACTTTCAATAACAGCGACTTCTAAGGGCGCACGAGATAACGCGTCTGGTAGTTCATTTGTCTTACCAGGACGATGAATAAGCTCAAAATCAAATTGTTGTAACTTTACTGCCCAACGAGCAAGTTTACCTGTTGGTTCTGACATTCGCATTAACCATAATAACGAATAATGGTCCGTAATGACTGTAAAATGTAAACCTTCCACGTAAGGTCGGAATTTATCTATAGCGAAAACTACAGCGAGACATTCGCGTTCCGTAACAGAATAATTACGTTCCGCTTTATTAAGCGTGCGACTAATATAAGAAATGGCATGTTCAGAGCCGTCTGCGTCTTCCTGCGTTAATACAGCGCCTAGACCAAAATTAGATGCATCGGTATACATCCGAAATTTGCGGATAGGAACAGAATAATCCGGACTAACGAGTACTGGTGACGATACGAGTGCTTCTTTAAGCTTACAGAACGCGGTTTCGGCCGAGCTGTTCCATACAACAGCCATTTTCTTTTTCTTACCCTTCGTAAGATCAGAAATAGGAGCAGAAAGGGATGCGAAACTCGGAACGAAACGTCTGTACCACGAGGCTAAGCCGAGAAATCGCTTGATTTCGGTTACATTCGTCGGACGCGGAAACTGTTCAATCGCGGATACTTTTTCCGGATTAGTACGTAAGCCAAATTTATCAACTACAAAACCTAAGTAGTTCAGCGAGGGTCTACAAAATTTACATTTTTCAAAATTTACAGTGAAACCAGCTTTTTGAAAGCGATGTGAAACTTCTTTTAACGTAATCAAATGTTCTTCGAACGAATTTGTCGCAATAATACAATCGTCCAAATAAACGAAAACTTTCGGTTCAAGCTCGGGACCAATGATTCTGTCCATCAGACGTTGTAATGTCTGACCAGCGTTACATAAACCAAACGGCATGCGTTGAAATTCAAATAAACCACGACCGGGTACTGAAAAAGCAGTCTTTTCACAAGATGAAGCGGAAAGTGGAATTTGCCAGAAAGCACTTTTTAAATCGAGCGAAGTTAAATATTTCGCACCGCGAAGTTGATTAAGAATGTAGTCTACACGCGGTAGAGGATAAGCATCTTTTTTCGTAACAGAATTTACTTTTCGACCATCGAAACAAAAACGATATTTTCCGTCAGATTTCTTAACCATCAGAACGGGTGAACTCCACGCGGATGATGAGGGACGGATTACACCGAGTTCTAACATTTCATCTAACTCTTTATTCAAATGTCCACGCACGATTTCAGACAGGGGATATTGTCGTTGCTTAATCGGAAGCGCATCAGCAGTATCGATAATATGTTCGACTAAATGAGTTTTTCCGAGTCCTACTTTACCTAACTTTTCAAAATCCGCGATTAAACTATCGAGTGATTTTCTTTGAACATCCGATAATTCATCCGAACTAGCAATGCCAATACAAGACGCAACTTCAGGCGCAGCTGTCCACGAATTCGTTGCAAAATTAACAGAAATTCCAAATGATTTACAAAAATTTACTCCGAGAATCATCGTATGACGGATTGACGGGACAATAACGAAAGTGATCGTTCGCGTTTGCGACTGAGCAGTAATCGGTAAATGAACGGTGCCAAGTGAAGCTTGGGCTTTGCCGTCTGCTGTAACAATAGTAGCATGTTCTACTGGTAACAAGCTGATTTTTAAATCACGTAATAAGGAGAGGCCGCGATATCCAATAATAGAAACATTCGCGCCAGAATCTAACAATGCCGTAATAGATTTATTATACGCAGTAACAGTAATAAAAGGGCGATCATCGGAACCGGGATTTATTAATACAGGTGCAATTTCAGGGGTTTGTACAAAGCGATGGATCGTATTTAACCAAGCGGTCCATTCTTTTCTATCAGCACTTACTCTGCCGAGTTTTCGGGAGCTGACGAAACCGAAACGGCGTGTACGTTTTTTGTCTGCCTTTCACAGCAGCGTTTGCATTTGCCAGCAGTTTGATTTTTCATTCCGCATTTGTAGCAGAAGATTTTACGTGGTTTAGTACAAGAATTAAAAGAATGCCCGTTTTCGTCGCAGTTCCAACATTTCATTCTAAACGAAGTGTTGTGCGGAGTAATTTCAGCAACATGAACGCGCGGCGGACGTCGATAAGCCATATCAGGTTCTAATAACGAATGGTTAGGGGACGGAGGATTTTTAAACGATGCTACGTTAAATTCCGTATCTTCAATACGTTTACACGTTCGAATTAAATCGCTAATAGTATCAAATGACTGTAGTGAGCAGAGACGTTGAAACCGTGGCTGTAGATTTTTTATTATTAATGAAACACGCGAAGATTCGTCTGGTCGATGTGACAAGCGAGAAAATAAATTCTCCATAATAGCAATGTAAATTTCTACACGTTCCGTTGGACCTTGTGTCCTTTGACGTATTTCATCCATTAAAGCTAGTTCGAAATTTGACGGCAGGAAGGTTTCCTTTAGTCGGCCAACTAATTCAGACCAAGTTTTGACACTTGGGCGCACCATACGGAGCCAGATCAAAGCATCTTTCGTGAATAACGAAGAAGCTTGTCTAAATAAAGTTTCATCCGATACACCGTAAGCATACGCAGCTTCGCTAATTCGCTCAATAAATTGATTAACACCCGATAAACCGTCGAATACAATATTCCAACGACTAACTTGCGTTCTTGAATCAAAATGGTTACTCGGAATCGGAATAAAATTTTGCGTTGACGTAGTAGGATACGAATTATTTAGTAATGGTACACGAGCGTCAGGAACAGGATTATCGCGTTGATTACGTGCAGTTAAATTATCATTCTCGCGATCTATAGTTGACGAATCGAATTGTATACGATTTAACAGAGTCGAAAATCCAGGATCTAGATAGGAAGGAGTGATCGAAGTATTTCGCAAGACAGAGGTTTCGTTCGATGAGCCAGCTGGTGGTGCGTCAGCTTCTGAGTTCAAATTAATCAGATTCGCAGACGGATTGCCACGAATTGACTCACGAATTTGCGTGTGCATATTTTTTGTGACCGAAAGCAACTTGATGAGTTCTTGTTGATGATTTAATGATAATAAGCAAATGCGATCTTGCAAGTAAAAAATTCTTGAATTCAACAGTTCATCATGTAGCTTACGTTCAGCGGGATTAAGAAATGGCAAAATTTTTAGCATACCCAATACTTCATGCAATTTTAACTGACATACTCTGGATTCGTTCACAGGAACAGGACTGCATTCAGGCCTTATCATTGACTGAACTCGTTCTTTCTCTAACTGTAGAAGTCCTTCTAGTACGATTCGCTTGCTGTTTAGTGATCCGGATTCGGAGACATTGCGTATTGATAACTCATGTTCAATTTCGTCCTCATACAGGTGCTCGATTCGATACGGAAGGTTCGCCATGTTACAAAGTATAATTAGTAAGCAAAATAACACAATATAATTCAAAATAATAAATAACACAAGATAATGCCAAAATATTCAATAAATAAATGAATAGCAAACAAATAATATTAAAATAGCCAATAGTAACAATAATATAATTCAAAACAATAAATTAAATAACTGATAGCAAACAAATAATATCAAAATAGCCAATATGAACGATAATAACTTATAATAACTATAAATATTTTCGAACTCAAATTCTCGGAAAATTGAAAGGAAGGAATGGATTTATTCGAAGACAAAAAAATTTGTGCAAAGCAAATCACAATATAAACAAAGGCCCCACACGTTGGATGCGCCACTTATTATGTGCGGATACAAATCAATCGGGCCCCACGTTGGGCGCCACTTATTATGTGTGACAATTTAGATGAATTTAAAATTTATGTTGTTGATTAAATTTTATCAAAGTGTTCAAATTTTGAAGTATGTTTCATTCATCTGATTTTTATCCTACCTGTCACCCATAAAGGGCACGGCGTCAGTTGTTTGGAGGAGAGCGGGGTCGTAGGTGGGGTTGGTAGGAACTTTATTTTGTGATGTTGGTAAATTAGGTGGGCGCCAGTCAAAGCGGATGTTGACGCAAAATTGAGAAGCTTTGACAAATCTCAACAAGGAACTAAACGGGATAGGTATTGTTTTCGTCTTTTCGAGAATTTGTTTCGGAAATGAAATATCTTAATTAAATAAAAATATACCTGATGTTGGTTGAAAACTTAATTTGGTTATATTGATGATTTTATTCGCTACAGAGTTCCGTGTTCTTTTTCAATACAAAGAAATTTATGTCATTCGTAATAGTGTATCTAGACAGATTGTTTGACGTCTGCTGGTTAGCGGGTGGTCTAGCTATAGTAGATCTTCTTCTGAGCTTTCTTAGACGCTGAGGGGACGACAGTACGCATTACGCAGTAGCGGTTTGGTAGTTGATGAAGACTGCCAGAAAATGGTCGCTCTCGAGATCTGATAATGCCCAATTGGCGTTCGTACGTTCAGCATAAATCGTTCAGTCACTACTTCGTGCTCGATTTGTATAATGGTATATCTCATTCAGCAGCTGATCCAAAATTCGGCTTCCAAGATAGACTGATGCTGCTAATACGACTGAATCCCACTCAGACGTCTTTGAAAGGCACAGACTGGTCCCTAAACATAAGAGGGCAGAGCAGAATAATCCGTACTAACAAATGTAATATAATCAAACAAATCGAACTTGAAACAAAAGTTGATACACTTGAAGTAACAGAGGTATTAAATACAAACATACAATCATCAATATAACAGAGTGGTACAAAATTAGAGATCGTTACACGACTCAAATAAAGGACTTAAGTGAACTTAACGTATTCTATCAGGAATGTGATAGCGCAATGCAATGAAAATTCAACAGTATGCAACTAAATATACTACACACGATTCCAAACAAAAGAAGTTAACTTTACCTAGTTAAATGTCCTGATTCATCATAAATTAACAGTTCAATATAAAATTATAAATACAAAGTAACATATTGGCTTTACAAACAACAATTGGCTTTGCTTTACTAATGGCATGTGCGGCGAAAGTCTTTCGTTGCTATGGTCTAGACTACAAGTCGAAACTACGCGAGCAATGTCTCCGAAAGAAAGTTGTGGTACGTTCCAAACTCAAAACTAATAAAACAGGCTCCGTGCCTCAAACATAATAGAACGTTTTCCACAATATCACAAAAAAATTATCTTTACGAAGACGGCCGACTATCAAAATGGACCTTAATCCTAGCCGAATTACGCACGCAGAATAATGACGCTATGCTTCAATCAACTCACGCACACAGGTTCACCAAATCATCAACAGCAGCCCACTGACATCACAATTTCAACATGCAAGCTACAATGATAGGATTGCACTTGGAATATTTGACAACACAACACATAAACTACAATACATGATAGTATGTAGGAAAGCAGAATTACTCAGAAATGAAAAAAAAAAAGACAAAGTATGAGTGGCGCAACGGCCCAGGGAAACCGGATTCGACAGGGTTCGTCGAATCGGGACAGTCGCGAAATTGTTTTCAAAACAATTGACTATAAATCAAAATCTTAGAAAATTTTCTCATAAAAACGAATTTAACATCTAAACCGATGATAAATTACAGCATTAGAAAATTTCTTCTTCTAAAATAATCTGAACTACAAATTATTTTCTCATCAAAAATCTATCAAATGAATTTAAACTAATTGTTCATTAATCCAATGACTAATGACACAATAAACTAGATAGATTTGAACAACATGACTGAATAAATCGTAAGTCATTGATCAAGGTCACGTGAATTTAAAAATGAATCAAAAGGAAAACAATTTGATCTAGATTTAGATTCTAATTTTCACAATTATCGCTTACCTACGTTTATTCAGCTATGCCAAGTTCCAATCATCACCAACCATGTGGACGTTACTACAACGCAATTACTAGCGTTCAAATACAATATGCTCTCCAAACGATAAACTAAAATATTCCCACCGGAATCATAAATTTTCTAACGTTATAATTACTAAAACTTGAATATTCCAAATATTCACACAATAAATTTTCACGTTTGCATTGAAAACAACTTCAGTACCGGTAACATGAACAGAAATGTCGGTTCAGGAGAGTACGCTCTCAACGAGAGAGAGTCTGTCGACGAAGGTTGAACGTCAGAGCTGGAAGAGCTGGAAGAGAAGACCGCTACCTAGCCAGGCGCACATATTTATGGAATCTCCCCACTCCCAGGCGTGACGCGGAAATGACGAATTCTAACAAATTTTATTTCGCTTATTTCGATGCTACTAATAATATTGTTCGTTGATATAATAATTAAATATTCTAAAACAATTACTGAATTTAGAAAACACAATTTAATTCGCTGACGTAAAATATTCAACAATATGTCAGTAACGCCATCTCTTGTGGTTCACAGGAATCTCAATGACAGTTGTCAAAATATTTATAAGTTCTAAATTAATGACATTGAAATCATAAATCTGCTCGATTCAACTATTAAAGACACCGAAATAATATAAAAGTAATACGGATATAATAATTGCGATATTTATCAGTTCCATATTGAGGTTAGGCCGATGTAATCGTTCGTAAGCGGAATTATTTTAATTTTCAAACCAGTGACAATGTCAAATTGTCACAATATATATATATATATATGTGAATATATATGAATAATTTTGGAGGTATAAATCTGACATCCGATGAGTTGATGGAATACTATGATTGAGAAAGTGCTTTGAGTGAGTGTATGTTTCAAAGTAATAGAAGAGCATATATGAGAAGTGTCATAAATGTGGACAAAGCAAAAGTTACTTGTCTCGATAGGAATGTGTGGAGGAAACTAATTTCGGGATAGTGAAAAGAGTTTGTGCCACATTATTTTTGGTATATGACGTGATTGTGTATGTATGTAAATATTTATAATTTAAAATAAATTTTTAACAAAAACAATATTAAATATTTTATGTAGAAGTTTATTATATTTTACTTGTACAGTATTACATTTATTTTTGTTAGTTTTGTTATGTAGTATTTTTTATCATAAAATGTGTAATCGATAAAAAAAATATTTTAACTCAAATTCGTATTTCGATTTAATTTTCAATTATGACTTCAATTTTAAGTTTAATTCTGATTTATATTAGCTAGAAAATGTTTATTTTTATTTATTAAAATAGTTGTAGATAAATAAAATTCTTGAAATCAAAGCTGATAATTCCAATTACAGTACAAGCTTCAATTGAAACGTGAGTGTAATTCTAAAAATTGATATTTAATTTTTGAATGAATTATTTTTGGATATTTTATTGTTACAACGCATATACTAAAAAATAATTTAAATAAGCTTAACTATACTTTATCAAATAATTAACTTTTTGTAATTAAAAATATTTGACAAAATTGATATATAACAAGATTTGAAGTATATGGGTAAACCCATATATAGACCACTTTGACATTTCTTGGAAAGTTAGCAACACTGTATTTTAATAATATAATAATTTATGTGGGCACTAGGAGAAACCTTTCTGAAAATTTGATCAAAATCGAATAAATATTGTAGCCACAATAAATTTTTAAAAAATTTGTGATTTTTTTTGTTGATAAGTTGGCAACACTGTATTTTGTTAAAATTGCATAATTTATTTATATACTAGGAGAAACTTTTATGAAAATTTGATTAAAATCGGTTAAATAAAATGGTCGTAATGAATTTTTAAAAATTTTACTAATTTTTTTCTCGGAAAGTTGGCAATACTGTATTTTGTTAAAATTACATAAATTATATGAATATTAGGAGAATCTTTTGTGAAAATTTGAGTAAAATCTGTTAAATAACATGGCCATAATAAAATTTTTAAAACTTTAGCAATTTTTCTCTCGAAAAGTTGGCAACACTGGATATTAATAAAATTATATAATTAATGGGAGTATTAGAGAAATCTTTTCTGAAAATTTTATCAAAATCGGATAAATAACGTAGCCAATATGAATTTTTAAAAACTTTAGTAATTTTTTTCTCGGAAAGGTGGCATCACTGGAAAAAACCAAAACCACATGAATATGTTGGGCACTAGACAAATTTATCCTGAAAATTTCACTAAAATCGGTTGAACCGTCTAGGCTCTAGGAGGAGTTGCGGCCATAAAATTTTGACTTACGACCGAGCGAGCAAGCTGACGACGCACACACATACACCCACATAAACTAAGTTCAGATTCGTCATCTAGGGACTATATGAAGAATTTCTATACAAAATTTTTTTTTATTTGAAAATGTTACAGACACCGTACCAAACGCTATACCACTTTTTCCTTGCAGTCAAAGTGGTAAAAATGTGATCTAGTCACTTATTTGTTAGCTAGTAACTTGTTTCTATGTTTTGTTATTTACTCTAATGTCATTTGAAACAGTTTATCTTGATATAGATGAGCATTGAGTTTCGAAATTGATAATATAAAATTTGGTTAAATTAAAAAAAAAATGGCTTTAGGTTGTAGTTCTGTATTAAATTAAAATTAATCAATTTAATTGAAAATGATACAAATGACATATATAATAAATAAACAGAACCTAGAAACAAGTAACTTATTTCTATCTTCTAATGGAGATGTACGTTGAGTAAGTCGAAATTTTGATTATTAATAAAAATTAATACAGAACTACAATCAAAAGCTGTTTTATTTTAATATGATTAGTTATGAACAATTTTTTACTGTTAAAATTTTTGTTTCAGTTACTTATTTTGTTACCTAGTAACTTGTTTCTATATTCTCTTTGTATCTGTCAATTGTATCATTTTTCTTCCTGATGAAGATATACGTAGAGTACGTCGAAACATCTATTAATCAATAAAAATTAATACAGAACTAATACCTAAAGCTGTTTTATTTTAAAATTTTGTATAATTTCTGAAAAAAATGTCAATATTTTAAAAATTCCAGGTTTATTCATTTAAATGGGACTACTGATAAAAATAAATATAAGAACACAGCTGGGTTTTTGTCTTCCGGTATTGATAAGACGTATTGTTTGTGACTGATATGAATTTCGCTACCATAACATTTTAAATAAACTAGTAAACAAATCTCTTTTATAAAGTTTATTAATTTTGTGTTAAACTTATTTTCAAAATTAAATTTCAACATAAATTTAAGAAATGAAATAGAAAAACGCGTCTATGTATTTAAATAAAAGCTTTGTTATTTCAATATTACAATGCAAAAAACAACTAAATTTACTTATACGATTGGTTTTACAATAGTAGATCAATTGAAAAAAAAATAGTGAATAAAATGAGATTTTATTATTAAATTTTAATCATTTTCCGCATTCTCAATACCGAGTAACTTCATATAATGATTGTTTAATGCAGCCGCCTGCGAGATTGCTTCTACAGACTGCGTAATTAAGCTATGCCATTTACTAGCAACTTCCGTTTTAGCAAAATTCGAATTCTTCGTGAAAGCGATAAGCGTATTTGTTGTCAATCGCACTTCTTTCAAATAATGAGAGCATTTTCTTCTGGCTTGTTATAACAGCAGTTTCAACTGCTTCCATTGACATGGAATTGATAGTTTGAAGAGAAATATTACTACACTGTTCATTAATATCCGATAGGGTTCTCTGTATACGATAAAAACTTTGTTGAATCGATCGGGCTGATATGAGCATTAACCATCTGTATCTTCAAGGTCCAAGTCCACTCCGTTTGCGACAAGTTCTTTAACTCTATCCGCATAGCGAAGCGTGTTTAACGAATGCTCACAAGAACTGACACCGGGGGAAATCATTGCAATTATGCATGTTCGAGATTTTTCACCTATAAAAGAATCCCGTAGTACCTGTGTAAGTTTACTACCACGAAATGGTAAATGAGCCTTTTTGAAACCAAGCGCACGAATGCATTCTTTGAGTGCTAACAGTGACGTATTGATATCAGCTCCTTCTTTTCTTGTAAGTTTATTGGTTGTCATTTTATCGGCACCTCGTTCATTGCCCGCAAGATCAATCAATGAGAATTTTCCGTGAAGCTTTTTCGTTTGACTGTCATGGAGATGGAATTGAAATACGGCATGCGAACGCGATGAGTTTGTATTTGCTGATGTTTTGCCCGATATACGATTACTGCTTCCCTTCTCAATTACTTCTAAAATCTCCTGAGTATTGTTGACTAATTTTTCTGTTAGTCCAACCACTTGTACAACACCTTTTCCATCTTCCAATACTCGTAGTGGCTTTCGTTGTGTTAAAAGATCGTATACTTTTGTACCATATATTTCAAAGAAGCTTATGGTAACGTACAGATTTTTATTGGCATTTCTGGAATTATGTAGTAGCTTAAAAACGTCAGCTGCAGCTAAACCGTAGATACCATTTTGGAATTTTTGTGTTTTACCACAATATATATATATATATATATATATATATATATATATATATATATATAGATATAATAGTTGTAATATTAGCTGTACACTGTAAAAATATATATCTTAAATGTATGTAAGTTTACATAGGTTTTAATAGTAAAAAATAACAACACTTCATAATTTTATTGTAATAATTTATGTAATATTACAGAAATTTCTTACAGTGTAGCATTCAGCAGGACAGTTGTTAAATAAAACTCATTTGTAGTTTCATAACTAAGCTTTCAGTAATTTTATTATTTTCGTCAGGGTATACAATATTAATCAATTAATAATATTAAAAATATTAATTTTTATTTTGTGTCATAAAAATCTTATTTCCACAGCAATCATTTTTCTTTTATGCTTTTGTAGTCAAATTGCTGTTTATGTAAAAATGTATTATTCTTTCGTACAGTGCGGGTATACTATACATAGTTTATAAATTAAAATTTATTTTCAATTAAAAACACAAATAATTAATTTTTTTATTAAACTCAATAAATTCATTATTTGACACTAAGGTACTGAATTGAATTATAATTTCAAAATGTTAATAATTTTTTAAAAAATTTAAAATACAAAAATAAATTATTATAATTATATATTATATATATTGTGACAAAAACACTTTTTGTCACGAGTCAAATTTTGTATAAAAAATGATATTTTTATAGAGTATTTATTTTTTTGTGCATTGGCAATATTTGATTTAAATTGTGAAATTAGCAGGCACATAAATACTGCCTGTACGGGTGAATTCGCTCTCTCTCCCGTGAGCAGTCTTGCTCTGAGCAAACTCCTACTGGTTTTGTCTTCGTTATATCTGTGATATTTTAAGGTTAATTTACCATGCGGTATTAGAAAAAGTTTGTATTCACGATGGAAATTGTTCGCTTGGATTCGAAAAGATGTAAGTTGACAATTTGTTTATTTGGTATTATGTTTGAATTGTTATTCATGAGATTTTATTGATATTTGAATTATTTTAGTAACGTAAATTTTGCTTTCATGAATACGATTATGGTCAACTTACATTTGATTACGTTTTGTTATATTTTGTTACGGCAATTTCTTTCTTGAATAATTTTATTAGTAATTTTGTTTTGAGTTATGATTTGTAGAGTTCAATTTATTAAAGTTTGTATCGTTATAGTTTATTTGAAGATTAGTAATTTTGAGATGATAAAATTAACCTTGAAGCAGCACAGATTCATGTTCCAATCCTCATTTCCTTCTTCGTAAAGACCAGTAGATTTTCCTTCCCATTTTCCGTTTGTGAAAGTTCTTTAGTGCGTATCATTGTCTGTATTTGTAAGTTTCGAGCCCTCGCTAGAGCGCGTTATGATCTTCAGATTTTGGTTGCAGTGTGCGACGCTGCGGTTGATAATTTTATTCGCGATTAAAACGTATCGGCGTTTTATTGTTCGAACTTTTGTAGAGTTCGGAATTGTTGCAATACGAGTTATTTTGAGGCCACGCGCCATTGTTCGTATTGCGATGATTTTTTGATTTATCGTATCGTATTATTTTGCTATTATCACAGCGCTTAAATTTTAGGCTGAAGAAGCTGTATCGGCTGTGATGATATTTTGTTGTAGTATATTTTTTGTGGCCACGTCGTAATTCTCGGTGAAATACCCTATGTTTTCGTGGGCCACGCCTATAAGATCAGAATGCGTTCATTGGCTTCCGGATTTACAAATTACGGGAAAGACATTCGGTCTAGATCGGCTAAAGTACTTTCGTGTTTTTGTCTCTCTTGCGCACGCGACCCCCCCCTCTGTTCCATGTTCTATGTTCCCTCTTCGTGATCCCTTTTCTTTGTTGTATGAATGACGTGCAGTAAACTGTAAGTAGCAAATTTATTGATTGTTGTACTATCTTGAAATTGAATATTTTTGTTGAGCAAGTAACTTTAACTTATTTAGCTAGAAAATATCGTTAAGTCATTTTATTGTAGTATTGTTGAATTTTCTTTGAGTTACGTATTTTTGTTTCTAGTTAAATATTTTAATTTTGCTTGTATCATTTTTTGAACTATGCTATTTTCACTTAGCTGTTGTATCTTGCGAATATACTGTTGTTATTTATTTTGTTTGCTAAGTGAACTATGCAATTATCGTTTAACTTTTCTATTATGAGATTATTCTGCTGTAACCATTTTGTTTGCTAATTGAATTATGTTATCGCTTAAATTTTGTATTCTGATATTTATTTTGATCGCTAAATTTATTAACGTTGCTTGAGTTGATTTATGATTTGTGTAATTTAAATTGTAAATTGTAAATTATTCTGATTTTGCATTAATATGTTATATTGATGATATTGTATGAAAATATTGCTTATCGTTGTAATTTCGATTGTATCGACCTTTATTTCAAGTTCGATTTGTTTGATTTTATCATGTTTATTATGTTGGATAAATCTGCTGTGCCCCCTCATGTTTAGATGAACAGGCTGTCGTTTTCAACGGTGTCCGAGCGAGATTCAGATGTATAGTAGCACCAGTTAATTGTGGGAACCGAATTTGGATCAACAAATGAAAGATATCGACCATACTCTAAATCGAGCATTAATTATGGATTGGATGATGATGTTTATGACGTACTAAAGCCCGCGGGGCGTATTCCGACTTCGAGGGCGATCATTTTCATGATGTCTCCTTCCATGATCACGCCGTTTTGTTGCGCTGTACATTCTGCATCTCCTCGGCGCTGACGAAAACGCAGAAGAAGATCTTCTTTAGCTAGACCACCCGCTAACCAGCAGACATCAAACAAACGACGTACGTACTCTGTATTTGGAATATCATGCAATATAACATCTCGAATTACAAAATTGTAAGTAATTTTTTATTTAATTATTTATCGCATTTCCGAAACAAATTCTCGAAAAATGAAATAAATCCCTATCCCGTTAAGTTCCTTTTTGAGATTTGTCAAAGCTTCTCAATTTTGCGTCAACATTCCGCTTTGACTGGCGCCCACCTAATTTACCAACATCACAAAATAAAGTTCCTACCTACCCCACCTACGACCTCGCTCTCCTCCAAACAACTGACGCCGTGCCCATTATGGGTGACAGGTAGGATAAAAATCAGATGAATAAAATATTTCAAAATTTGAACACTTTGATAAAATTTAACTTCAACATCTAATATTTCTCTTCATCTAAATGTCACAATATATATATATATATATTTATGTAACAAAAATTTTACAAGTACAAGTACAAAAACAAGTCATATATAGGAAATTACATTGCAAATAAATTTTTTTATTTCAAATGATTTTTTTTGTATCATTTAGAATAAAAAATTTGTTTTCAAAAAAATATATGTGTATTTTTTAGTTTTTCTAGGAAATTTGACGGTCAGTGTTAAACGAATTATTGGCGTGGATTATTTTCACACATATCATAATGTGATAATTCTTCCAATAAACCTGAAAATTTTTCTTCACCTGCTGATTCAGTTGAGCGATCAGAAATATTTTCAACCAATATAAGTTCTTGATTACAATCCAGAGAAGCCAAATTCAACTCTAAGGCAGAATCTGGCACGTTTTCAGTGCATTCATCATCTGATAGTCCAACCATACTTTGAAAAATGTTTTGTACTTTTTGTTCGCTTTTACTACAAAGCTCTTCGATTTGTTCTTTTTGTGTATTATGAGTGAGAGATTCTAGGCTGCGTTTTGATAAATTAATATCTTCAAGAAATTGGTGAGGCGTTTCATAGGGTTCAGATAAAATATTTACTTCATTTAACGCGTTCTGCAATTCTTTAATAAATATTGAGTGTTCTTCAGCATTAGAGTTTGCTGTTACAAAAGAAATCAATCTACATATATATTGTTTTATATTTCCATATTCTGTCAAAATCATTTGATTTTTCTGTTGATAATTTAATTCATCAACTTGTTTTTGTAATTTCTCACATTTTTTCTCTGATTCTTGACGTTTAGCTATTTCCTCTTTCAGTTTTTCGTAAAGTTGTAATAACTGATCTTTTGTTTTAATGTTAGATGTATTATCTGATTTAGCCATTTTGCAAACTTTGTTTTTAATTTCTTGTACTTTTCGGTGATTATTCGCAATTTTGTTTTGAATCTGTGGTAATACAGTTTGTCGTTTATATGTAATTTTGTTATTTTTTAAGATTTTCTTCGATTTTGGTACAAGTTTGCTGTTGAGTAATGACGTGTAAGTACCATATTTTGACGTATTTAAAGTTGTCGAAGAGTAGCACCATTGGTATTGTGTGTTAGTTTCATCAGTTTGCTTGCATTTTAAAATATCTAAAATCCGTTCAATAGTGCTTGGATCAAAGTTGTTACTTCGAAAATCTGCAATTTCTAAAGATTTACTATACTCTATAACGTCAATGATTTTTCCTACTAGAGCTTCTGAGATATTACATCGCTGCATATCAATGGCTTTAATCCACAGATCATCTACAAGTTCATTTAAAATGTACTCTAAACCTTCGTCACTCATATTAGGATTATTATTAATGGTAATTCTTTTTAATCCAGCCATATTGCTTACATTCGGATCCTCATAGCGAAGAGAACTTTGCCAACTCTCGCGGTATCTATTAATTTGCTGAAATTTTATTAACTTTGCTAAATGTTCTCCGCTTTTTGGTCCTAGTTTACAATCTGACAAATTAAGCACTTCTATATTGGACAAGAAATGCAATGTTTTGCATATTTCGAAATAGCCATCATCTTCAACTGGACAAGATTTGAAAGAAAGATACTTTAAGCTTTTATTTGTTGTTAACGATTTTAATACTATTTGCAAATATTCTCCCATAATGTGTAATCCATCTAATTCTAAACACGTTAAAACTGTTGATAATTTTAAACAGTTTCCAATAGCTTCTAACAGATTTTTCAGAATATATTTTGTACAAATAGCTCCAAACCATTTTTTAATGCGTTTGACTTTTTCTACGGTATCAGCTTCTTCAATAACTATGTGAGTTGCTAAACGGCTGTGAATTGATATAACATGGAGTGAAGTGTCAAGCCGTAAAGCATTTATGACTGGCTGCCAATCTTCAATTTTGATGCGATCAGCAACAAATTCGAGAACTTGATCATTTTTTTGATTTTGTGATCGTAAAACACAGATAGGATTTGTATTTTGACGACGACATAGTTCAGCATACCACACAAAAAAAGTGTTCAAGGGTTTTACATTTGAAGATGTTGAAGCAGTAGAAGATTTATTTGAATAAACAGACTTATTTTTATCAGAAAATTTTCTGTAACAAATTATTAGTTATAGAATATGTTGCATTATAAATTTAATATATATATATATATATATATTGATTACCTTGCATGTGAAGATGTATGACTAGCAGTTGCATATGTACTGAAAATGCAAGCATAATTATTATTGCTACTATATAATCAAAATTTTGAAATTGTAAAATACCTGCATGATGAAGAATGTCTGTCAAATGGTGGCGGAGTAGCCATTCTTTATTTGTACAATATACAGACAGCTATTTTGATAAAAGAAAATAAATGAAAATTATAACCAACACCATAGAATACATAAATTTAACATGTAGATGGAAAAATCTAATAAAATATCTACACATCTAACATAATGAAATTTTTGATATAATAAATGAAATGCTAAAAATAACTGAACATTTTTTTTTATCATATGTAACTTTGTTTTTAATTTTATTAAAACACTAGATTGTTATAACATTTTGTTTTCTACTTAAATATCTTATTAAAATATTTAGATAAAATTACAGGTTAAATTTTTGTTTAATTTAAAAAATTTCACAGAAATATCAATTTTTTATTTCAAATAGAAAACATATTTTAATTTTATGTTCGTAAATAAATACGCACATACAAAAATTTGTAGACATTACATGGACTACAAGATATTATTTTTTTACAAAATTAAAGTTATTAATATCTACTGCTAATTAATTTTTTACTGCAATTGTACAAAAACCAACTTCTTGCAACATTGTTGTAATTTTTAAAATAAAATATCTTGTAATATTATTTACAAACTTTTTTCTGTGTAAAAATTAATAAACAGTAAATATTAATTACTTCAATACTGTAAATAAATAATAATTTTCTGTTTTGTTACAATATCGTAATTTTTCAAATAAATATCTTGTAAAATATTTACATATTTATTTTCACATTTTATTAAAAGAATGTTATGTTCAATTTTAATATATTTCTACATATTTTACATATTTTTACATATTTCTAATCAATAACAATTATGTTATTTTTATCAAATACAGCCGAGCTCATAATTTTATTGTAATAATTTATGTAATATTACAGAAATTTCTTACAGTGTAGCAGTCAGCAGGACAGTTGTTAAATAAAACTCATTTGTAGTTTCATAACTAAGCTTTCAGTAATTTTATTATTTTCGTCAGGGTATACAATATTAATCAATTAATAATATTAAAAATATTAATTTTTTGTTATGTCATATTAACGAATTCCGTACTATTGTATATTTAGCAATTTTTTACTTTTAAAAATATAGAAACTACAGAAAATACAGAACACACACACAAAACTAAAAAACAGAAAATAATTATTTAAATTAAAAAAAAAAAAAAAAATTAATAAGTATACCACGTTTTTAAAACGGATTATAATTCCATACCTGACCCTATAAAGATTGTTTTGAAAATTTCTGATTATAAATTTTTAATAGCTAAGACAATACTTGTAAGATTTAAAACGGCTGCAACTCCTCTTAGACGGTTCAACCGATTTTAATGAAATTTTCAAGATAAATTTGTCTAGTGCCCAAGATGGTCATGTGGTTTTGGTTTTTTCTAGTAATGCCAATTTTTCGAGGACAAAATTACTAAAGTTTTTAAAAATTTATATTGGCTACATTATTTATCCGATTTTGATCAAATTTACAGAAAAGATATCCCTAATGCTCTCATTAATTATATAATTTTATTAATATCCAGTGTTGCTAACTTTCAGAGAAAAAAATTACTAAAGTTTTTAAAAATATATTATGGCCATGTTATTTAACCGATTTTACTCAAATTTTCAAAAAAGATTCTACTAGTAATCATATTATTTATGTAATTTTAACAAAATTCAGTGTTGCTAACTTTCCGAAAAAAAATTTACTAAAATTTGTAAATATTTATTATGGTCAAATTTTAATCAAATTTTCATAAAAGATTATTTCAAGTGTTTTTATTAAATATAACTTTATCGTTATTTTATTTTTTAATAATTTTTTAAAAATGTTTCATCAAGAGCCAACCACAGAAAGTGTTAATATAAAAACTCATTTAAAGTCGCCAATTAGCCAAAGCGGCTACCGAGGCGCAAGTAGAAAAATGCCTTTTTCTCGGTAAATAGATTTCTGATCGGTTAGATATTTTGCTGGATAAATCTTCGATGTATAAGCAATTAATTTATTTAAAAAAAAATTGAAAAAAAAATTTTTTTACATGTATTTTCCCCCTTAAAGTCGCCGGTTAGCCAAAGCGGCTACCGAGGCGCAGGTAGAAAAATGCCTTTTTCTCGGTAAATACACTTCTGATTGGTTAGATATTTTGCTGGATAAATCTTCGATGTATAAGCAATTAATTTATGTAAAAAAAATCGAAAAAAAAAAATTTTTTACATGTATTTTCCCCCTTAAGATTCCAAAGTTGACTCCCCTCCCAGGAAGCTAGGGCGAGGGAGGTCGAGTTTGGTATCATTGGATAGATTTTTGAAAAATATTTGCCGTTTTTCGATCTAATGTATATTTCGCAAAATATTTAACCGTCCCGGAATTTTTTCCCCACCCTGTATATAAAATATCTTTCCTAATTAATCTTCTGCTGGTGACGTGGTGCCACTGTGACCCCAGGCAATTTTAAATTTAACGCCAGTTGAAGAATTTTAAAACTATGCTTTTGTGGCTTTTGTGGACGTGTTTTTACCAAAATTGAATCGGTTAATTTTGTTTATTTTGCAAATTAAATTTTGTCTGAGATCATATTGGCACCACGTCACCGTTAACGTTAGTATTACAGTGATGGACAAATGTGCGGAACCAAGTAAATATTCCTAGTGTTGTTAGAGATATCGAAATGAAATTTGATAGGTAGATATACTACAGCAGTAAATTATGTATTTGCGTTGAATGTTTTTAACAATTTTGAACCGGAAGGTTTGACTGGAAGTAGTGTCGACTTTAAAATTTGTAATAAAACACTGTGTATTATTACAATTACAAAAATATGGAGTTCGACAGCTTTTATTTCAAGGCCAACCGAGATATTAACAAAAAAGTAGTCAAACAAAGGGATTTTACAACAGACTAGCCAAAAAAGTGTATGGAATAAGTATTTATTTTTATGAATATTTAAGCCGTGTTTTTTTTCAGTTATAATTACTTATTTAACCTTGGCTAGTTTTTTAATTATTTATTCATATATAATGTTTAAAAAAAATTGTATGTTTTTTGTATATCATTACTACAAAAAATTAGGAAAAATTTTATAAAACACCGTTTTTAATATGACTATGTACAAGTTACTGTCCATAAAATATTCAACGTTCTAAAATTACTTATTTGTTTTTGTTTATTATTAATGTTTTCGCGTAAATTTTTCGTTTTATTTTTTCTTTGTCAATTAAATTTTTATTACAATTTCATATGTTTAAAAATTATGATCCGTATTCTCACCTCATTTATAAAAGTGATTTTTGCCCAAAAGTGCTTTTTTGACGTTTACTTAAAATTATTTATTAAGCACTTTATATTTAAATTTTATAATACCAAATATAATAAAAATAATCAAAAATAGAAAAAATATTTATATTTGATCAGAAACAGAAGCCAAAAACTATTTTGAAATTAATGATACAAGCACTTTTTCACGAAAAAGTGAAGTGAGAATACAAGCCTATGTTTTTTGTACTAGAGCTGAGAATCACTACTACAAAATTCATTTAAAATACAAATACCTCCTGTATTACTTTAGAATACATTTTCTTGTTCAAATTTATACTCACAGTATTAAATTCAATCTCAATCATGTATTATTTTTATAACGTTTGCAGTATTTATTTTTTAAATATATTTATTTTGAAATATCAATTTTAAAAAATGTTAAGTAAAATTGTTTTTCAATTTTATCTTATATTTCCATTTTTATTCAAAATTTCAGTATTTTTAACATTAAGAAATCAGAGTTTTACGGTATTTTAAATTAAGTAATACACATGTTATTTAAAATATAATATTTAATAACTTTTTCATATATATATATTTGATAAAAATTAGAAACATAACTTAAAATACTTTGGAGTATTTTATATACCTACTTGGCAGTATTTTAAAATAAAATTATTATTTTATATACTAAGAAAATATATATGGACAAACTATTGAATATATTGAAAGTTTTTAATTAATATTTAATATTATAAATACTATGAAGCTCTAATTACAATATATAATAAATTGTTATACTGATGTATTATTGTATTTACTCAATCGCTATTTATACAAAATGAGATTTAAATTATATTTGTAAAGTTTATTTTTACCACTTTGACTCCAAGGAAAAAGTGGAATAGCGTTTGGTACGGTGTCTGTAATATTTTCAAAAAAAAATTTGTATATAGAAATTTTTCATATAGCCTCTAGATGACGAATCTGAACTTAGTTTATGTGGATGTATAGATATGCGTCGTCAGCTCGCTCGCTCGGTCGTCAGACAAAATTTTGTGATCGCAACTCCTCCTAGACGGTTCAACCGATTTTAATCAAATTTTCAGGATTTTGTTTAGTACCCAAGATGATCATGTGGTTTTATTTTTTTCCAGTAATGCCAACTTTCCGAGAAAAAAATTACTAAAATTTTTAAAAATTCATATTGGCTACGTTATTTATCCGATTTTGATCAAATTTTCAAGATTTTCCTAATGCTCCCAATAATTATATAATTTTGTTAATATTCAGTGTTACCAACTTTTCGAGAAAAACATTACTAAAGTTTTAAAAAATTTATTATGGCCATGTTATTTAACCGATTTTACTCAAATTTTCACAAAAAATTCTCCTAGTATTCATATAATTTATATAATTATGTACAGTGTCGCCAACTTTTCGAGAAAAAAATTACTAAAATTTTTAAAAATTCATAATGACCATTTTATTTAACCGATTTTAATCAAATTTTCATAAAAGTTTCTCCTAGTGCTTAAATAAATTATGCAATTTTAATAAAATACAGTGTTGCCAATTTATCGAGAAAAAAAAATCACAAATTTTTTTAAAAATTTATTGTGGCTACATTATTTATTCAATTTTAGTCAAATTTTCAGAAAAGTTTTTTTTAGTGCCCACATAAATTATCATATTATTAAAATACAGTGTTGACAACTTCCCGAGAAATGTCAAAGTGGTCTATATATGGGTTTACCCATATACTTCTAATCTTGTTATTTTTGCTTTTGATCGATATATTCGTTTGTATTGTGTGAAAATAGTTTACTGTTAATCGCACTTATTATTTAAAACAATGAATATATATTTACTCAACACATTTGATATTTTATTTAACCACAAATTTGTCTATCCTTATTTCGTTTATTAGTTGACTAATTCCATAATGAGTATTTATAAAAGTATTTATTTCGTAAATAATATGAGTAATATTTTTTTTTATTTAAATATTTATGAATATTTGATACATTACCTTCTACGTTAAATTAAAGTAATAGACCTTGAACAAATAAATGTTCGTATTGTCATTGTGAAATTTAATATAATAATACTCAAGAATATTGAGATTTTATATTTTTCCCAAAATTTCACAAGATACTCAGTCGTTGAATCGGCTGTTAAGCTATGCATCAACGACTGGCCAGTTTAACCGTAGATACGTATTTCGGTCTTTAGGACCTCATCAGTACGGTGCTGTGATCAGTTGCTGTGAGGCAACTGATAACCGATGTTAATTCTGGCTGCCTTTTATAGCAAGTACTTCAAAGCGATAACGATGAGAAGTAAATAAATACCACCAACGCCATCTATACAGTAATGCGATAAGCAATTATAGTAATAGACCTTGAACAAATAAATGTTCGTATTGTCATTGTGAAATTTAATATAATAATACTCAAGAATATTGAGATTTTATATTTTTCCCAAAATTTCACAAGATACTCAGTCGTTGAATCGGCTGTTAAGCTATGCATCAACGACTGGCCGATTCAACAGCCGATTCAACAGCCGATTCAACAGCCGATTCAACAGCCGATTCAACGACTGAGTATCTTGTGAAATTTTGGGAAAAATATAAAATCTCAATATTCTTGAGTATTATTATATTAAATTTCACAATGACAATACGAACATTTATTTGTTCAAGGTCTATTACTATAATTGCTTATCGCATTACTGTATAGATGGCGTTGGTGGTATTTATTTACTTCTCATCGTTATCGCTTTGACGTACTTGCTATAAAAGGCAGCCAGAATTAACATCGGTTATCAGTTGCCTCACAGCAACTGATCACAGCACCGTACTGATGAGGTCCTAAAGACCGAAATACGTATCTACGGTTAAACTGGCCAGTCGTTGATGCATAGCTTAACAGCCGATTCAACGACTGAGTATCTTGTGAAATTTTGGGAAAAATATAAAATCTCAATATTCTTGAGTATTATTCTACGTTAAATATTAATAAAATCAATCTTTTTTTTCAATGTAGCAAAATTTTTACTAAATATTTTTTGTTAATTTTACGACTTATTAATATTATAAATGCAAATAATAAATAAAATGCTTTTTAAATTGGATTACTTATAATTTTAATTTAATTTTGTTAGAAGAATTATTGTTGCTATTTCTATTCTTTCTATTTTTTTGGTTAGAACGATGCGATTTCATCAAATAAATGAAATCCGTTAGCGAATACAATCCATTTCTCTTCTTTTCTATTGCTCCAAATCGTATTCCCCGTTGAAGCGATTGTGCAACAGCTTTTTTTGCAACTTCGGCGGGCACATTACATTCGGTAATAACATAATCGGTTATTGCCTCAATATTTGAATCTCGAACATCTTTCAAATTCTTGATAGCCCCAACAACCAAAACAGCTTGTTTTGTAGTTGATATCTTCTCCATTTTCATTCTTCACACAATTGATTTTAATAAAAGCAGAAGCAATAGGGTTAAATGAAAGTAAAATACAAAAAAAAACAATTTTACAAAAATTTACTGTTTACAAACGCGTCGCTAAAACAAAACTGATATGTTATTTGTTTTTTATGCTGACTTAGAAAACAACAAATCAAAGCAATCTGGATTGAGAAAAACTTCGATACTGTTATTTATTTTACATAGCTAACTTATATGTTTATGGATTTTTCTGATATTTTGAAAGATATAAAAATATTTATTTATTAAAAAATTGCATCAATATTATGAAATATTTGAATATCAATTTGATCGTTATTATTCAAAAGAGCTAATATTTCTATGTATCTCATTAACGTGAATTCGCACGGTTGTAATTGCTATGTTAAGACACGTAGCTCAAATACAAAACATGTTGAAGTAAATATTGAATCTTTTCGTTTGATACAACTTATTTATTGTAACTGACTATTCTGAAAATTACATAATGAATGTTCAATTAATAATTCAATAATTAATTTAATATTATTAATTGATTTATATATAGTTTTTAACTGGCTCTATTTTCTATCGAGCCGATCTTAAAGGTACCGAAAAAATACCTGAGATATAATATCCTGCGTAGAATAATATATATTTTTTTTGATTTTTTTTTTGTATTTTGGAAAATAGGGAAAAAAAAAAACGCATTTGTGCTTGTTTTGACCAAATTATTAATACGAAAAAATTCAAAAAAAATATATATTATTCTACATAAGAAATTATATTTCAGGTATTTTTTCGGTACAATAATGATCGTTTTTGTAGAAAATAGAGCCAGTTAAAAAATATACTATTTTTTATTTTATATAAATCAATTAATAATATTAAATTTATTATTGAATTATTAATTCAACACTCATTATGTAATTTTCAGAACAGTCAGTTACAATAAATAAGTTGTATTAAACGAATAAATTCAATATTAACTTCAACATGTTTTGTATTTGAGCTACGTGTCTGAACATAGCAATTACAACCGTGTGAACTAACGTTAACCGATTTTAATCAAATTTTTACAAAAGATTCTCCTAGTGTTTATATAAATTATATAATTTTAGCAAAATATAGTATTGCCAACTTTCCGAGAAACAAAAATAATAAAATTATTTTAATTTAATTTTGCTTTACTACTTATATGGTTTACATTGTTTACATTATACAATGTTACTAATTTTTCTGTTGTTTATACAATTTAAAAAAAAAATTAAAATAGATTTTTTATTATATAATTATATCATTTAATAATGAATAATGCTGCATTCCGAGAAATTTTGGTGAAAAATATAAAAATTTTATTTCTATTTCTTAGTATTTATTGTGATAATGTCAAAGTGGTATATATGGGTTTACCCATATACTTATAGACTTGTTTTTTTTTCATATTTAGTCAGTTAAGATGGTTCGGCCATGTTGAGCGAATGTCTAATGAACGTTTGGTTAAAAAGATATATTTGAATGATTTTGATGGTATTCGTTTGCATGGACGTCCGATGAGTAGCTGTAGTGGTATGATTGAGAGTGTTTTGCGTGAGCAAAAGTTTCCAAGTAGTAGGAATAGAAGAGCATGTATGAGAGGAATTATAAATGTGGATGAAGCGAAAGTTGCTTGTTTGGATAGGAATGTTTGGAGGCGACTGATTTCGGAATGATGAAAGAGTTTATGCCACACCCTTTTGGGTACATGGCGTGATTGTGTATGAATGTATGTATGTATATTTATCACAAAAATTTCTTGAGACAATTTCTTTATCGATAATATTCGAATTAGTTTTTACTTAGAATAACACTTGATATATGTTGACAAAATAGACACGCAATAAATGCAATTATCAAATATAATTTGAAAAAAAAGTGCTTTTTCAAAAAAGTGCTTTTGACGTTCACTTAAAATCATATATTAAGCATTTTAAAATAGTTTATTTAAATTTTATAATAACAAATATAATAAAAATGATCAAATATAGAAAAATTATTATTATTTGATGAAAAACATACGCAAAAACTTATTTTGAAATTAATGATAAAAGCACTTTTTCACGAAAAAGTGAGGTGAGAATACGGGCCCAAGTTTTTAAACACATTGTATGTTGATCTCGCAATATGATTTTTGATGTTTTAGAATGAAACAGGAAACTTTGGGTGCCAAATCATGATTATACGGGACGAATAATCCATCAAATCGACGTTTTGAAACAATACAAAATGTGGAAAATACAAAAATTTTGTGAAAAATATAATAATATAACTATTGAGTTAGTCCACGACAAAAGTTGTACAAAAATGTTCACAATTTAATTGCAGTGACCAATACCGACAGCGCTTGTTGGTCAAAATATTCTGAGTACGTAAACTATCCAAAAATGTCAAACTTTACGATAGAGACGTCTTTTAAAATTATTATTTAACTTATCTCTGTTTTTATTAAAAAAAATTTTTTTTTTAAATGTAATAAATTAAAAATTAATTGGAAAAAGTTTAAATAAAATTGTAAAATATTGAGAAAAATTACTTACCTTGTTAATTATATTAAATTATGAAACTTCTGTCCGCTCTGTAACTGATGGCATTTTTTTTTTTGCTAATAAACTATATATATTATTATTATTCAATGTTTATTAATTCCTGCTTCATTTGAAAATACATCCTTTATGTAAATTTACAAATGTATGTAATTTTACCAACAATAATATTACAGAACTAAATAAATATTACTTATTTATGGAAAATTCCCGACAGCAAATTTACTGAAGTTCTGTAAATGTACTAAAAGAGATTTTACTAAAAAACTGTAATATTACATACATATGTATTTTTACATACCGTTGGTAATATCATATTACACAACGTTTGTAAAAGTACCGACATTATGTATTTTTAAACAATTATGTAAAATTTCAGCTGTTCGGTAATAATACCTACAAATGCTGGGCATCATAGTGTCTCATACTTTGTAGGTAAAATTACATAAAAAATTTTTACAGTGTGCAAAAAAATGTGGTATAGTGATCGCAATACGGTGTCTGTAACATTTTCAAAAAAAATAAAAGTTATATAAAAATCCTTCATATAGCCTCTAGATCAGACGAATCCGAACTTAGTTTATGTGGGTGTATGTATGTGCGTCATTAGCTCGCTCGCTTGGTCGTCGTCAAAATTTTGTGATCGCAACTCCTCCTAGACGGCTCAACCCGATTTTAATAAAGTTTTCAGGATAGATTTACTTAGTGGACAAGACGATCATGTAGTTTTATTTTTTCCAGTAATGCCAACTCTCCGAAAAAAAATTTAATGTGAATACATTATTTATCTGAATTTGATTAAATTTTCAGAAAATATTTCAATATTACTCATATAAATTATATAATTTTAACAAAATACAGTGTTGCGTAATTTCCAAGAAAAAATTAATAAAGTTTTGAAAATTCATTATGGCCATAATATTTATCCGATTCTAGTCGAATATTCACAAAAGATTCTCTTAATATCTATATAAATTATATAATTTTAACAAAATACAGAGTTGACAACTTTTCGGATAAAAACTAAAATTTTAAAAAAAATTTATGACTCCGAACCGGAAGAAAAGAGAAGAAAACCGTTATTATTTCAGTTTATTTCGGTTCAGTATATATATATATATATATATATATATATATATATATATATATATATTTATATATTTATGTTAAAACATTTTTTAATTTTTTTGTTTTTGTAAATAAATACTCAGTTGTTGATACTGAAAATAAAACTAGGAGTTACTTTGATGAAGATGTATTTGTTCGATAATAACTTTGCTTTTAAAAGATTCTTGAAATAGTTTAATTAAAAATTCTTTGGAAAATATTTGAATAATTAGAGGTACTTTTTATTTTTGCTAATTATAATTAAATAAAAATCGTGTGTATAAGAATTTGCTACATTAACATATATTATTTTATTATTATATAATTAAAATATAAATACGAATTATATAAGTTTCGAATAATAAATTATATTATTATTATAGATATTATATACTTCTAATTATTACACGTACAATTAATTAGTAATTATTATTTTATCAATTTATGTAGTAGGCATAAAATGTTCTAAATTATGTTAGAAAATACATTTTGAATTCAAATAAAAACATTGAAAAAATTTAAAAATTAATCACTTGGAACAGAACCGAAAAAATCCATTAGTTTTACCATCACGAAAGCCGAAACCGAACCGATATATTTTTTTGTAATCGAACCGGAACAAAAACCGAAATAAAATATGTAACACAGTTTCAAGCCTTGTTTTATATTTAACCCCGATTTTAATCAAATTTTCACAAAAGATTCTCCTAGTGCCCATATAAATTATCGTACATAATTTTAGCAAAATACAGTACTTGCTGCTAACTTTCCAAGAAAAATTTTTTAAAATTTTTAAAATTTTTAAAATTTAATTTTGATTTTACTAATTACAGTGTTTATATTGTTTACATAATACAATATTGCTAATTTTTTTGGAAAAATTATTCAGAATTAATTTTATGCATTACTATTTGTTTACGCGATTTAAAACAAATTTTCAGGAAAGATTCATTTTTGCTATGCGCGCATACTAATTATTATAAAATTTAATTTTTGAATAAAGGTGCCATCTCGATCTTTTGGTGAAAAAATTCTATTTTTATTTTTTAACATATATGTGATAATATCTATATGGGTTAACCCATATATTTTTCACTATTCGTATAGATCATTTTTCCTTGATTGATAAGAATTCATCTTTGTTAAAATTCTTTAAAAATTATTAAAATATTGAAAAACTAATAATATTTTTCAAAAATCTTAATATTTGATAAAAAATTTTACGAAATATGTTCAAATTTTTTTAAAATTATTAAAAAACTTATAAAAAATAATTTTTTACAAAAATTGTTCAAATTCTTTAAAAATTGCGAAACGTTTTAAAAAATTACAAAATTTTCAAAAACCTCAATATTTAAAAAATTTTACGAAATTAATTTAAATTATTAAAATCTTGTGAAAAAGAACAAAATATTACAAATATGTTGAAAATTTAAAAAAATTCACAAAATTTGCTATAATTCATTTAAAACTGATAAAATCTTGTATAAAATAAACAAACCTTAGAAAATGTCAATACTTATTTTTTTTTTGTAAAATTTGTTTAAATTCTATAAAAATTATCAGACCTTTGCAGTAAAATACGAAATCTATCAGAAATTTCAAACTCTTTTCAAATTTTATAAAAATTGTTAAAACATTGTAAAAAAAATATTTTAAAAACCTCAAAACTCTCATCTTTTTAAATTTTTCTCAAATTTTTTTAATTTTTTCAAAAAATTTACGACATGTGTTTAAATTCTTTAAAAATTGCAAAAAAATACTTAAATTTTTCAAAAATGTCAATATTTGAAAATAAAAAAATTGGTAAAATTCTTTTAAAACAGTTGGAAGCATTTAAAAAATAACAAAATGTTTCAAAAAATGTCAATATTTGAAAAAATTTAGCAAAATTTGCTTATGTTTTTTCGAAAGTTATTAAAACTTTGTAAAATAATAACAAATATCATTGTATATTATTCAGATGTAGATTGCAATAACTGACCATTTCAATATGGTTTCTATTATTTGCGTATTTATGAGAAATATAAACGGTATTTTATTGTCTGAATAATGTCGGTGATTTTACAAACAAATTGCAAAATTAAATACATCTTTTCCTACTTAACGAGTAACGAAATACTTAACCTCCCGTTGAGAAGAAGGTATAAATACCTTCAATTAGAAGTTCTCTTGTTCAAAAAAAAAAACCGGTATTTTCAGTTGAGCGGCGATAGTCAGCTACAAAATATAATAAATAAAAGCATTATATTGAATTTTCAATTCGGAGTATTTTTTTCAAAATGGTATTCTAATGCTATTTGCTAATGACTTGTTAAATTAGATGGAGCATTAGCTGTCGTGCTAAAGAGGAGCCATAAAATACACATTTGTGCACAAAAGGCTTTTAGCATTTGCCTATCAAGATGGTTTTACGATTAGATTTTTTGAAATTTATTTATTTATTTTCAGGTATATAATAAAAATAGTTTTCTAACAAATCCATTCAAATCGCGCAATAAATTTTCGAAAGCTGGAAAATTATTTCAAATATGTATATAAGATTATTTAATTTATCTTGATACTGAAAAGAATTATTATAGTGAGAATTAGATTAAAATTTGGAAAAATGATGTAGCGATTACAAATTTTTAAAAATTTCACTAATTTGTTTCTCAGAAAGTTGGCATCATTGGAACAACATAGAAAATTTTATTAAAATCACACACACACACATACACTATGATAAACAACGTTCAGATTCGTCCTTATCTAGAAGGCCAATGTTACAGACACCGATGTTACAGTGAACTATTGTATAATATTTATCCTTTAGTCAAAGTGAGTAAAAGCAATTTCAATTTGAAATACGCATTTAAAAACTGTTACAATGGCTGCATACCAAATAGGCGCGATCCCTTATAATCCCTTGCAACAGGAAAGGTGGGCGACAGGTACCAAAAACCCTGTCTTTTAGGCGCGGTACCTTTCTAATCCTCAGTCGTATGTCTTTTTTCAAATAGTTATATATTAAGCAGGATAAGTTTTGTACAACTAATATGTTACAAATACGCGCCGGTTACAAAATAATTGAATTATAATTTCTAATTTAGTTTGTAATGCATTTTTTCTGGTCTTATTTTAGTTTGTGCTACCTATATATTTTTTTTATTTCAATACCTAATTTTTACTTTATAATCTCTATATCATTTGTATGTTTTATTTTTGCAATTGTTATAGTCAAGATTTGATTATATTATCATACAATATATGATATTTATTTTTTCTACCATGATCTAATTTTAGTTTGTACAATATATTTTTTTTATTTCGACAATGTTAATTTTTTTAATTACAATATTATTTGTATGTTGCTACACAATGTTTATTTTGTTTTTTGTTACTGACTAGAATTGATTATATAATTACATAATATTAAATAACTGCGTTTATTTTTGCGAATGTACACATTTTTAATTGTAAATTTTTCCAATTCCTATTTTATACCTGACCTACAGACTATGTCTATACCTGAGCACTGATGGGGATTATAGCGGTTATTCGCGCCTATTTGGTATTGCGGATTAACGCTACCTGAAATCGCGTCCATTTGGCATGCACCGGTTACAATCATCTAAAAAATTTACAAAATATTACCAAAATATATATATATATATATATATATATATATATATATATATTCCTTTCTACTAAAATGCTGTAAAACAAATTTCAATTAAATTAAATTCAAACCACAAAAACAGCATTTTAATCAAACAAATGATAAAAAAAAATGGTAAATGTCTATCCGTAACTCAATGAAAATGCAGCTTAATATAGAAATCAAAGTCACTCGAACTTTGAGCGATGACTAAAAATGCTGACAAACTGACAAAGTTCGATACATCCCGACAATTGTGACAATTTACTGACTTACGGACAATGCTAAATACAAAAATATCGATGATTATTACAATATATTGTAAACTAACATAATTTGAATAAGGTTTTGTTTTTGTTTTTTTCGCCAAAATATTGAATTGTGTCCAAATGAGATAAAAATAATGAACGAAATATGTCTGATACAATAATTTTAATGAAGCAAAAATTTTAGTTAGATAATAAATATATATTTTTAGTTAAATTTATGTGAACGATTTAATTAAATAAGTTCGTAAATATTTTCATAAATAAATATAAAATTAAAATTATTAAAAAAAAAAATTAAATATTAAATATTATTATTATTATTATTTATTTAATTTACTATTTTAATTAATTAATAATTATTAATATATTATTAAATTTTGCCATTTTACACACAATCATCAAATTCAACCGAAAAAAGGAAATAAACACTTATTATATAATTTTTTAATACAATGATACCGGAAATATTTGGTGCTGCCACCAGTGGTGTTTATTATAATTAATTACTGTATAATTATATTCACATTATTGTACTAGTTACATAATAATTTTTCTATATAATAATGAATTATTAATATTACGATATTACAATATTAATCATAGTCAAAAATCTTTCAGAACATATTCTATTAAAATAAAATAGACTTAGGTTATAAGTGTGTATTAATATTTTTGTGTATATTAATAATTGATGTTTCGACGAACTCAACGTTTGTCTTTATCAGGAAAAAAAAACTAATAAAAATAATATTTAAAATAAATAAAGAAAAAAATAAAAAAACCCGGAAACAAGTTATTAAACGTACCAAAATATAAATAACTAGATCATAATATATAGAATATAGAATATAGAATATATATATATATATATATATATATATATATATATATATATACATATATATATATATATATATATATATATATATATATATATATAGAATATATATATATATATATATATTAAATTAGTGAGAGCTAAATTTTATTTAAATCATTGCCTTATACACTGATTGATGTTATTTTTTCTATATAAATTTCTATTTTGTTTAAAAAAACTTGTTATGCCTTTTTTATGTTTTGTTTATTTATTATATCATTTTTTTTATATATAGGCGTAGATACATTGAGTTTGTTGAAATGTCGATTATTAATAAATACTAATAGAGAACTATTACCCTAAAGCCGTTTTAAATTTAAATAATATATATAAACAAAAATTATACGATAATTGTATCTAACTAAACTATAGATTGTAACAAAACTACGTTTGACTAGTTTTAAAGATTATAGAATATTATACAGTATGTCTAAGATAAATGATTAAAAAAGTCAGTATTTTATGTTAATTATACAAAAAAGTTAATTTATAAAAAAAATTAACAAAATTAGATAGCATTATATAGACTACACTTTGTTATTATAACATCAATACTAGGAAATTGGTATGTAAATTAATTTTTGTTAATCAGAATTTCGGACAACCTTGTTCAAAATACACATCGTAAAATTTATTATTGAATTTAGATAAAATATACGAAAATGGTAGTAAAATAAATAAATGAGAAAACCACAAGTTTTTTTTATTTTCTTGTGAAAATTTCATTACTCGCCTGAGAAAGCACTTGAAGCAAAAACAAATAGTATATTGCACTCGAAGCAGAATGTAATTAATTCTTGTGTTTTGTTTGAATTATGTTTAGCCTTTCGGTTGCCACAATTATTTCGAGTATAATGGGGAAGTTTAGCGTAGTTTTTTTTATTTCTTTAAATGGTTGGACCTGGCTTAAAAAGTGATGTTTAATTTATCATTTTTCTCGAAGATGCCCAGATTTCCTAAAAAATGCAAAAACATGTAGCGATGACGTCAGTAATGTCATCGCAAAACTTATGTCGACATCTGAATCAGACGCACATGTATTGCCATGGTTACCGATACAAGCTATTGGCTGCTATATAACTCGAGGCAACTTGTGATTTTAGAATCAGTTTTCGTTTTTTTCTTGTATGAAGCAGACGTACTTTTGGCCTGTTCCTGTTCTTATAGCTAAACGGGACGAGTTTTCTTGTTGTTGTTACCTGTTTTATCATATTTGGTTTTCCGTTTGTTCTTCAGTTGAAAGGAAAGGAGGTAAGTTCATATTTTTTAGTTAATTTTAATCAAGCATTCTAAATTAGTAACTAAACTAGAAATAAATAATTATACATGCCAAGTAACCATAACCAGTTACTCTCAGTTGTAGAATATTATATATATATATATATATATATATATATATATATATATATATATATATATATATATATATATATATATATCGCATATATCTTGTATTTATTCACACACACACAAACACACATTTTCAGTAATTAAATATAAAAATTCAAGCTGAAATTAGTAATGCAACTAGTGTTCAATTAACTTAACTGAAATAGTTTAATTAGATTTAATATATGTTGGCGTTGTAGTTATGTTTGGTGCTGCTGCCCTACTCAGTGGTGCAGATAGTAACTAACTACTAGTATAATAATTTTTACATTATTGTACTAGTACCTAAAATAACCACTTTCTACATACAGGCGCAATATGGTGTTGTAATATTAATATTATGCTACGCTTGAAGGAAAAATATATAATAGAGAAATTTCTTATTCTACTCATTTGTATTTACAACCAATATTATCTATAATAATATAAAATGGTGCACATAAATGTATAATATTCATAAATTATCTATTGCTAACTTGATTGGATTGTTATGTTTCTCTAATTATTGTTAATATTTTTGTTTTATTTTCTTTTAAAAAAAAAAATATTATACTTCTACGTTTTTTTTATATAGGCTGTATTTTAATTAGATTTAATTAAATAAAATTTAGTAAATAATTTTGCTAAATGTACAAGCTATTCGCTGGAAATTTGCCAAAATATACTGTTAATATTAACCAAACTTTGTGTCTATATCAAACATATTTTTTGTTTTTTATTGATTTAAATAAATCACTTTCATATTTATACGTCTTATTATTGTACATAGATTTTTGTCTATTTTTTGTTAAACAATTTAAATTATATATACTTTTAAATTTCATAAATTATTATTAATGTTTTTTTTTTTAAATATTTTTTTTTTTGTATTTAATACGTTAAAGTAAAAACTATATTGGCTAGTGAAAATAATGATAAATATATAGTGAAAAATTAATTTGTTATTTTTTCTGTTTTTCTAATCAAAGGTAAATCGCTGAGGAAAAAACGTAACTTCATTCCGAAAAAGCTAAAATGTCTCTCTCCATCGAGGTATTGACGCAGCTGAAATGCAGCCAGTGTGAAGGTTATTTGTCATGCAGTCCCGTTTATATTGCCGGGGATAGGAGTAAGTTTTGCGGCAGATGCACGGTGCCCGACGAAAAGTCAGTCGTTCGGGAAATAGAATACGAATTACTGGCGGAATCTCATCAGTTCCCCTGTAATAATCTGGCAGCTGGTTGTACCAGACAAATATCATTCAACGACAAACATCATCACACAATTTGTGGCTATCGTCAGTTGATATGCCCGATTGGGGTGAAGTGCGAATGGCTTGGGAGGAAAGATCAACTACTGGAACATTGCGAAGCAGAACATCCCAGTCAGATACGGGAAAATGGCTGCACCTTTAAACATAATATTACAAGTTCATCGCAACAGACGTATCTCTTGGTTATATGTCGTATATTATTTCTTCTTCAAACGAAAGTGTGTCTAGAAACGAAAAAGATCTATCATAGTGTACGACATTTGACGGGAACACCTCGTCAAGGCGATGTAAAATACGATCTAATTGTTACCAAAGATGATAATAAATTAATTTGTACAAATACAGTTGCTGATGAAGGTGTTCGTGTCCTGCAGCATGATACGTCTGTTGTGCATGATATAAATTCCTTGATAAGTGCCTTGGGTGGTTACAATGGCACCCAATTTGAACTAAATGTGATTGGTGATTTTGGAAATGTAGATTACGTCGAATGTGTAATGTGTCAAAGTGCAGAAGGTGTTGTTATAGAGAAGAAGCATCCTTGTTTTGCTGGTTGGTTGTGTTGTAAATGTGCTACCTAAGAAGTAGTATGTACAAAGAGAGCTGGTTGTACAGAAAAAGATATTGCTAGTAAAATTATCAAACATAATCAGTATTATTGTCCAACTATGCTTAATGTTAATTTATCATTCAGTTATGGAAGTGAATTTGAAATTAGTTTTATCGATACTTGGACGACACGTTCCTATGGGATTTGGTATTTCAAATATCGTAAAACTAATTTCCATTATGAATTTACTTTAATCACAGATTTGCATTCAACAGAATTAGATTCCCACATTCATTTACTAGATTTACGTGTAGCTAATAAAAGTGGCACAAGAACATTAGAACCAATCGCATTAATCCGTTCATATGGTGAAGAAGACTTCTATGCTCGTATTGATCAGGATCAGCTACCTTATCAGTCCGATTCGAAATATTATGCTAAATTAACATTGACTCCAAAATGAGTAGCGCATATAAATTTAGTGAAAGACATTCTTATGTTTCATGTACTGTTTTAGTTTATATATATATATATATATATATATATATATATATATATATATTAAATTTATGTAAATGTATCTATTTGTGTGTGCATGTGCGTGTGTGTATTTGTCCGTTTGTATAATAATAAGAGACAATTAATTGTTTATCATTTATTAATTAGTTTATAATTAATCAATTATATATATATATATATATATATATATATATATATATATATATATATATAGATATAGTGTGTGTGTGTGTGTGTGTGTGTGTGTGTGTGTGTGTATAATTATAATAGAAATGTAATTGCTTGTCAAAAATATTTTAAATTTAATAAAATTTACTTGGAAAAATAAAAACGATTTTTTTTGAAAATAAAAGTATCAAAACAACTGACATAAAAATATTAAATAAAAAAAATATTATAGAAATCTTATAACCTTGTGAAAAATATAAAATTGCAATAAAATATCATAATCTTATCAAATATATCAAAACCTTGTGCTAAATATTATAATCTTGTGAATAATACATAAATTTGTGAAAAATATCAAATAAATGTAAGAAAAAATATTTATATGTATGTAAGTGTCCGTAAAAAATTTCTTTTCCAGTCGTGTATATATATATATATATATATATATATATATAGATTCAAATATACAAGGTGTCTAGAAAAACTTATATACAATTTGTCTAAAGAAACTTATGTACAATGTGTTTATAGGATACAATGTCTACAGAATTAAAATAATTCTTTAATTATAATTTAATTTCCGAACAAATATTTAATTACATATATTTTTTTTGTACTTAATATACAATTGTATTCTAAGTATTTCTCCGAATTTTACTTCAGAAAGTAGTATTCTGCATATTATCGAAATCCCATGTTATTGCCCTATATCAACCAAGCGAACGAACACCTTGTATATATACAAAGTGTTCGTTCGCCAGTTTGATATAAGGCAACAACATAGGATATCGATAATATGCAGAATAATTCTTTTTGAAGTAAAATTCGGAAAGAAGTACGTAGAATACTATTCGATAAAGAATAAAAAGTTCCAGAATTTGACAAATTTAAAAAAAAAAAACTTATTTTGAAAAAAAAACAAAATATAACTTTTTTCAAAATTTACTCAAAAATCTGAAAAAATTCAGTAAACTAGAGGAAAAAATTAGCTACATAATAGCTAAGTAACTTATTTCTCTAAGTCATACTGATTTAGCAGGAAAAATTATTGAAATTTGTAAAAATATATAAATATTTATATATATATATATATATATATATATATATATATATATATATATATATATATATATATAAGATGTTCGTTTGACAGGTTGATATAGCGCAATAACATGGAATATCGATAATATACAGAATACTTCTTTCTGAAGTAAAATTCGAAGAAATACTTAGAATACTTTTCGATAAGGAATAAAAAGATCTAAAATTTGGTTTTAGTTTTAATTTGCTAGCATGTGCCGTTTGGGCGCTAGAATTTTTTTTAAAATGTTTTGTATAATTTTCCATAATTTTTCCTGCTAAATTAGTATAAGTTATAGAAAAAAGTTACTTAGCTATTATATAGCTAATTTTCTTCTCTATTTTACTGATTTTTTTCAGATTTTTTGAGCAAATTTTGAAAAAAGTTATATTTTCAAAAAATTTAACTTTTTTCAAAAATTTATTCAAAAAAATCTGAAAAAATTCACTAGAATAGAAAAAAAAATTAGCTACATAATAGCTAAACAACTTTTTTCTATAACTCATACTGATTCAGCAGGAAAAATTATTGAAAATTCTAAAAAACATTTTAAAAAAAATTCTAGCGCCCAAACGGCACATGTTAGCAAATTAAAACTATAACCAAAATAATTTTTAATTTCCTATCAAAAAGTATTCTAAGTATTTCTCGGAATTTTATTTCAGAAAAAAGTATTCTGCATATTATCGATATCCCATGTTATTTCCCTATATCAACCTGGCGAACAAACATTCTGTATACCGTGTGTTGGACTTGGACCGTCGTACATAAGGATTTAGCATGTAAAATCAGACATGTGCGATTTCCTGCTTTCCAAATTATTTTACAAAAAAAAATTTGAGATAAATGTTTTAGGAAACACTTTTTTACATGTAAATCAATCAACAAAATTTTTTTGAAACCATTCCAATGTCAGGAATTAGTCCTAAAATTGTCAAGAAATTGACTGAAAATAGCATTAGTCAGCCGTGCATTAGCATTTGTTTGATTTTTTGTTCCAATTTCACGGCTCATGCCATTTTCCAGTGAATTTCTTAACATCTTTAGACCTAATTCTTGACGTTAGGAAGGTTCCAAAAAAATTTTAGTAATTGATTTATATGCAGAAAAGTATGCCCTAAAACATTTATTATAAGGTTTTTTTTGTAAAATAATTTGGGAAGCAGGAAATCGCACAAGTCTGATTTTACATGCTAAATCCCTATGTATTATTATTACTATAATCGATTATAGATACGTAGCGCGGGATAAATTATTGTAAAAATAATAAACATATTTTCAAAGTGCAAAATTTTAATTTATTGTATTATTTATTACTTTTGTACAATTACATAATGATGAATACCGTTTCAAACAACAAATATATATATAAATTAGTTTTTTTTAAATTGATTACAATAATTGTTAGTTTTTCTAAACAATCTATATATATTTCTATTTTTTTTAATTATTTCTGAAAATATATTTAATATGTCTAATAATAAAAACAATAATAATAATAATAATATTATAGAAATAAAACTGCTTTAGGTTCAAGTTCTGTATTGAAATTTATTTATAAACAACGTTTCGACCAAACTTCACGCTCGTCTTTATTCGAAAAACTGATACAAATTTGTATATGATATAAATTTATATTTGTTTCCCTAATGAAGACGAGAATTGAGGTTCGTCGAAACGTTATTTATAAATAAATTTCAATACAGAACTTGAGCCTAAAGCAGTTTTACTTTTCTATTTCATATAATTATGTAAATTATTATTAACAAATTTTGGGGAGAAAAACTGAGATAAATTATTTCAAACAAGTTTTAATACATTTATGTTAATGATATTAAGAAAGTCAATATTTGATAAAAATTTCTTTAATTTTTTTAAAATCGTTAAAACCTTGTAAAAAATATCAAAATTTTTCAAGTGTCAATATTTGATAAAATTCACAAAATTTGTTAAAATTTTTTGAAAATATTTTTGAAATACTTTTGTTAATACTTTGTAAAATCTTTTAGAAATGTCAATATTTGAAAAATTAAAAAAATCTTTATTTAGATTGTGTAAAATAACAAAATCTTTCAAAAATATTTTATTATATAGGAGAATTATTTTTTTTACAAAATTTGCCAATAAAAATTTTAAAAATTGTTAAAACCTTATAAATTTTTTTATTTTATATTTTTTTTTTTAAATAGAATTGCAACATTTATTAACTGTTATTCTAAGTAAACATTAATTCGAATATTATCAGTTAATATCGATAAGACTATTTTTTCCTTATAAATTAAATATTTCCATAAACTGAAAGTCACGTGACATTTTAGTTTATATAATATATTTAAAAAATAATAACAAAAATAATATTAAATAGAAAATTTCAGAAAAATTACAGTAAATTATAATAAAAAATTTAAAATTTAACTTATAATTGTAAAAAAAAAAAACAAATTTGAGAAATATATTTCGGATCAAAATTTAATGAATTTTTGTTAATGATAAACACTGTAAATTAAATATGTTGTGTATTAAATTGAATATTTAATATGCTAATATATATATATAATAGTATAATATATAATAGTAACCAGATCAGATAAAGGCAACGTTTCTGTTATAATGAAAAAGGAAGATTACAATAAGATGTCACAAGAATTAGTACAAGATAAGAAATACTACAAACAAATTAACACAGATAAAACAAACAGCATACAACAAAATAGCAATAAAATTATAAAAGAACTTAAAGAAAAAAAGTATATCAGTGAAGAAAAAAGCAAACAGCTAACAAAATATAATTCAACGGAACCGAGGTTTTATACGTTACCTAAAATTCATAAACCAGGCTTGACAGGTAGACCGATCATAAGTTCGACAAACGCACCAAGTGAACCATTATGCATTTTAATTTCCGAAATTCTAACGAATACTTGTGAAGAACTGGATATATATAACATCAAAGATAGCTTTCAGTTTGCAGAGAAAATTCAGAATTATCAGTTGCCGGAAAATCACGTCATCATAAGTCTCGACGTAGTCAGTTTATATACGAACATACCCTTAGAATTAACGAAGGATATAATTTCACAAAGATGGACAGTAATTCAAAAACACACGAATATAGATAAAACCAGTTTTATAAATATTATTTCATTCATATACAGGGTGTAACAGAATAACTATTCCTAATTTTCAGAAATGATAGAGGGCACATAAAGAAACATTTTTTATTAATAAACTAGTGTCCGGAAATTTTTATTTTTGTTTTTCGGCAGTCGATTGTAAAAAACACAACTGTATGTTATAACCCGAGAATTAACGGAGATTTATAATATCCGTTAAAACCATTTCATTCTACTCAAAAAAGTGCTTTAAGAATGTGAAAATTATTTTCATCTAATTTAAAAAACCATCGAGATATCGCCATTTATCAAAATACGGAAAAAGCGAACTTTTCGCCATAACTCGAAAACAAAAGACGATAGCTAATTTTTGTTTTCATAATTGAGTTTCTCTCAAAAAAAGCGATGGAGGATGCGCGGTCCATTTTTCCATATCTTTTATAGTTTCCGAGTTCCCCTATGAAAACGTCCAAATTTGCCCACCCTGTACATCGTTACAACTTGTGTATCGAAAATGGCGGTCGTTACTTCGAACAATTTTTATAAAGTTTAATGCACTATTATTTCTAATAAAATGTTCCTTAACTTAACTACTTTTTGACATTGTAGTAATTAAAATTGTTTTTAACGATATTTAGTGTATCTTGACACCGAGAAATTTTCGGACACTAGTTTATTAATAAAAAATGTTTCTCTAAGTGCACTTTATCATTTCTGAAAATTAGGAATAGTTATTCTGTTACACCCTGTATAACAACAACACTTTCACTTATAATGGAAGTCATTTTCTACAAGTTTTCGGAGTAGGAATGGGTAACAAACTTTCTCCTATACTTAGCAGATTAGTTATGGATTATCTGTTAGAAAAATGCATAGAAAAACTACCATTCCAAATAGGATTTTTATATAAATATGTCGATGATCTAATACTCTCAATTCCAAATAATAAAACCGATGAGACGTTACAAATTTTTAATAGTTTTAACATACACTTGCAATTTACAATAGAATTAGAAACAGAGAATGCTGTACCGTTTTTAGATACTAAGGTAATAAGAAACACTGACAACAAGATTATATTAGATTGGTATACAAAACCCTCATCTTCAGGCAGATACATTCATTTTCAATCTGATCAACCTTTAAAAATAAAGTTCAACACTTGGATCGCAATGAAGAACAGAATAACAAAGATTTGTCACCCTACGCTACTTTCTAAGAATTTAAAAAAATTACAAGACTTATGTATCAATAACGGTTATCCTGCCAAACTAGCCAATAAACTAATCTTCCAATCTACAGATAATAGAAACCATAACACGTCGTCTCAGAACCATAGCAGTACAAATAAACAAGAAGAAAAAAGATATGTTAGTTTTTCTAACATTACAAATCTGACACCGAAACTTATAAAAATATTCAAAAAAACCGAACCTAACTTATGTTTTACTAAAAAAAGCTTTAAAAAAATTAATAAATTATTCTCAAGATTAAAAGACAAACCGGATAGGAAACAAATGATCAACACAATATACAAGTTAAACTGCAGCTGTGGAAAAAGTTACATCGGACAATCATCTCAAAAACTTATGAACAGAATATATCAACACAGAAGTGACGAATCAAAAATTAATAAAACATGTGCTTTGGCAGTACATGTACGTAAAACCAAACATAAAGTTGATTACGATAATCCTGAAATTTTAGCAACTGAAAACAACTATTATAAAAGACTTTTTCTCGAAATGTGTTTTATCATTAATAACGGTACGCATACATTAAATGAAAAAACAGATACGAAAAATTTAACTAATATTTATGCTTTTTTACTTAAAAATAATAGTACGGAATAAGTTTTGTATTACCGCCAATAAGTATAACGGAAATAATAATGAAAAAACAATAAGAAGAACAATACAATTGTACGCGTTTTAACAACTTACGTAGTATATTTTTATAATTTTTTATATTTTTGATCTGCGTAGTAATTGATAGAAAATAACCTTGAAACAGAATATTTTTTGACAAGAACAAGTGTTAAAAAAGTTTTTATTTTATTTTATTTTTAAACTATTTATAATTTTTAATAATTGACTATATTGATTTTATAAATTTGACATATCTGTTTAGATCATGGTAAAAATATTTGTGTTATTTCTAAGTCTATATTTTAAAGTTAAAATTATTTTGAGAAGAAAACAATTCATGAGAACAAATGACCTTGCTTTGTTACAAAAAAATTTTACGAATTTGTATTAACCATGTAAGTTTTACAATATTGAAACATATATTTATGTATTTAAGTCTAATAATTGTTAACAATATGTAATTTCTAATGTAGTGCGACTTCCTGAGGAAGAACCAAATCTGGTTCGAAATATCGAAGCAATAAAATAATACCAACAACTGTTAAAAACAAGGAAATGTGTATAATTTAATTTCCTTTCCGTAAATTTGATGACTGCATACCTGAATAAAATATATTAAATTAATTATATATATATATATATATATATATATATATATATATATATATATATATATATATATATATATATATATATATATAGATTAGTAGAAATACGGAATATATATCCAATAAATTCAATATGAACTGCATAAATACAAGATAAGATAAAAATTACGGGAATGCATATGTCTACATTCAAGCGATAATAATATTTAAATGTTCACAAATAAACTTTAAATTTGTTTTTAATTATAATTAATTAAGTAAAACTAAAAAATCTAAGATAAATACGAGAAATAAAAAATAATAAATTAATATTGTTAGAATTGTAAATTATATATATGTATATACAGCCTGATTCAGAGTAAGCGCCTTATTTTTTTTTAGCCACACTATGGGTACTACTTTCAAAATATTTGGCAGTAATATGTTTCAGGACATTCTCTACACGATGGTGATATCAGATTTTTAATTGGACGAATCATTTCAAAATGGCGACGTTCAACTTTTTTTTTTAAATGGGATGCCATAATTTTTTTATTATTATTGAGATCCTAAAAACATTCTTTTTACGATAGTATTTCGTTTTTCTTAAAAATTCATTTCTTTCCTAATCAAAAAGCAAACTAACCTTTTAATCTAGTAGCGCATGTTATGTTATTTTTGTCCAAATATCAAGTAACGGTAGACACAAAAGAAACAATTAAACTTTATTTTGTCATCTACATCTACTTTTTGAAACTCAAAATTAAAAATTTACATCAAATAAAAATAAGGTATTTACAAAAATTGCTCGAAATGTTTTTCTTCTTTTTCAATACATAAATTGAAAAGTCGTCCAATGGTGGTGTTTTACGTTTGACAACTAATTTGTCTACCGCTACTTGATATTTGGACAAAAATAACATCGGGTGTAAAACATTCATGCGCTACTAGATTAAAATGTTAGTTTCCTTTTTGATAGGGAAAGAAATGAATTTTTAAGAAAAACAAAATACTATTGTAAAGAGAATGTTTTTAGGTTCTCAATAATAATAAAAAAATTATGGCATCCCATTTAAAAAAAAAAGTTGAACGTCGCCATTTTCAAATGATTCGTCCAATTGAAAATCTGATATCACCATCGTGTAGAGAATGTCCTGAAACATATTACTGCCAAATATTTTGAAAGTAGTACCTATAGTGTGGCTAAAAAATAATAAGGCGCTTACTCTGAAACAGGCTGTATATATATATTCAGGGGCGTAGCAACCGGGGGTGCAAGGAGTGCGATGCACACGGGCCCATGAGCGAGAGGGGCCCACGAGCTAAAGTGCCTAATGGGGCCTTATTTTCATAAATACTTACCATTTTTTTGTTTATTTTATTTTTTTGTAATAAATAAAAGACAAAGGAGAGGAAAAATACCATTCATAGGATTAAATACATTTATTATACTTATAAATTAATTTATTATAGTAAGATAAATACATTTACATAGATTCTTTTAAGTTTACAAACACAAAAACATACAGTACAAATCAAATTTAAAGTTTAGGTTTACAAACATAGTTCATTAACTTTAACTAAACTTAACTTTTCTCGCTTTCATTGAAGCAAAGATGCTAATTATTTCACTTAAATTTAATTTACATGCTCTTTCATTTTAAATGCTCAAAATCGCCAAATTTGATAAGATAAAAGTTTCTTAAATATGTTTTAATAAGTTTCAATTTTGAAAATGTTCTTTCGGCGCTAGAAGTTGATACGGGAAATGTTAAGAACAAAATAAGAGCGGTACAAAGTTCCGGAAATGCCGAACTAAGAATGGAATATTCTGTAAATATTAATTCTCCTAATTCAATTACCGAATTAATATTTTCTAACAGTTTTTTAAAGGTTTTCCTAAAGGATAATATTTGTGCCTTAAAATCTGCGGTTAAATCACCAGTATATTTGTCTAGTAAATGTTGGCATAAATCAATTATTTCAACATCATATAATTGTTTTAAATTTTCTGGGAAAATTACTCTAAATAATTTATTTATTTCCGTAAAACTTAAAAATCTATTTTTTAATTGTGCAATTATAATATCTAACGTAGCGTTAAAAACGTTTATCCTAAAATTATCTTCTGAACTGTTAAATCGAAAATCTTCACATCTTTCTTGTCTATGGTTAAGCCAACTTTATTAGGTACATACATATATATTTTTTGGCAAGTTGTTTCTTTAGGAATTTCACTTTAATTTATTAATTTTGAAAATACAGATTGCATTTAAACAAAAAGTAATTTTAATTAATTTTGATTATCATAAAAATAAAACAACTTTTATTTGAAATTTTTTTCGAGTAAGGCGCAAACTGACATAAAATTAAAATGACGTTTAATACTTAAAATGAGCAAAAAGAACATTAAAATTTTAAACAATACAAGGAGTAAGGAGGGGCCCCTTAATCCCAGTGGCACACCGGCCCACAAAGGTCTTGCTACGCCCCTGTATATATTTATATATATATATATATATATATATATATATATATATATATATATATATATATGTATATATATATATATATATATATATATATATATATATATATATATATATGTTGTGACAAAAACACTTTTTGTCACGGGTCAAATTTTGTATAAAAAACTGATAATTTTATAGAGTATTTACTTTTTAGTAAATTGGCAATATTGACTTAAATTGTAAAATTAGCAGGCACATAAATACCGCTTGTACGGGTGAATTCTCTCTCTCTCCAGTGAGCCGCTCTGGTGTGAGCACCTCTCTCTCTTCCGTAAGCAGTCCGCTTTGAGCAATAACCTACTGGTTTTGTCGTCGTTGTATCTGTGATGAGTTGAAGGTTAATTTACCATGCGGTAGTAAGAAAGTAATGTATTCAAGATGGGATTGGTTCGTTTGGATTTGAAACGATGTAAGTTGACAATTTATTTATTTTGTATTATGTTTGAATTGTTATTCATGAGATTTTTTGATGTTTGGATTATTTTAGTATCGTAAATTTTGCTCTCATGAATTCAATGATGGTCAACTTACATTTGATTTCGTTTTGTATTTTTTTGTAAAGCCAATTTCTTTCTTGAATAATTTTGTAAGTTATTTTGTTTTGAATGATAATTTCTAGAGTTCAATTTATTAGAGTTTGTATCGTTATAGTTTATTTGATGATTAGTAATTTTAATTTGACAAATTAACCTTGAAGCAGCACAGATCCCCGTTCCAATCCTCATTTCTTTCTTTGTAAATACTGGTAGATTTTCCTGCCCGTTTTCCGTTTGTGAAAGTCTTTAGTGCGTATCATTGTCTGTATTTGTAAATTTCGAGCCCTCGCTAGAGCGCGTTATGATCTTCAGATTTTTTGTGCAGTGTGCGACACTGCGGTTGATAATTTTATTCGCGTTTAAAACGATCGGCGTTTTATTGTTCGAACTTTTGTAGAGTTCGGGATTGTTGCAATACGAGTTATTTTGAGGCCACGCGCCATTGTTCGTATTGCGATGATTTTTTGGTTTATCGTATCGTATTATTTTGCTATTATCACAGCGCTTAAATTTTAGGCTGAAGAAGCTATATCGGCTGTGATGATATTTTGTTTGAGTATATTTTTTGGTGGCCACGTCATAATTCTCGGTGAAATACCCTATGTTTTCGTGGGCCACGCCTATAAGATCAGAATGCGTTCATTGGCTTCCGGATTTACAAATCACGGGAAAGACATTCGGTCTAGATCGGCTAAAGTACTTTCGTGTTTTGTCTCTCTTGCGCACGCGACCCCCCCCCTCTGTTCCATGTTCTATGTTCCCTCTTCGCGATCCCTTTTCTTTGTTGTATGAATGACGTGTAGAAAATCGTAAGTAGCAAATCATCATTTTTTTGTATTATTTTTGTATTGAAGATTTTGTCGTGAGCAAGTAATTTTGACTTATTTAACTAGAGAATGTTGTTAAGTAATTTTATTGTAGTACCGTTGAATTCTATTTTCTTTGAGTTATGTGATTTTCAGTTCTAGTTGAATATTTTAATTTTGCTTGTATCATTTTTTGAACTATACTATTTTCACTTAGCTTTTGTATCGTGCGATTATCCTGTTGTTATCTATTTTGTTTGCTAAGTGAACTATGTAATTATCGCTTAAATTCTGTACTATGATATCTATTTTATTTGCTAATTGAATCATGTTATTATTGCTTTAATTTTGTACTATGATATTTCTTTTGATTGCTAAATTTATTAACATTGCTTGAGTTGATTTATGATTTGTGTAATTTAAATTGTAGCTGGTAAATTATTTTGATTTTGCATTTATTTGTTATACTGATGATATTGTATGAAACTATTGCCTATCGTTGAATTTCGATTGTATCGACCTTTATTTCCAGTTCGATTTGTTTGATTTTATCATGTTTATTATTCTGGATAAATCTGCTGTGCCCCCTCATGTTTAGATGAACAGGCTGTCGTTTTCAACGGTGTCCGAGCGAGATTCAGATGTATAGCGGCACCAGTTAATTGTGGAAACCGAATTTGGATCAACAGATGAAAGATATCGACCATACTCTAAATCGAGCAGGAATTATTGACTGGATGATTTTTTATGACGTACTAAAGCCCGCGGGGCGTATTCCGATTTCGAGGGCGATCATTTTCATGATGTCTCCATCCACGATCATGCCGCTTTGTTGCGCTGTACATTCTGCATCTCCTCGGCGCTGACGAAAACGCAGAAGAAGATCTTCTTTAGCTAGACCACCCGCTAACCAGCAGACATCAAACAAATGACGTATATTATGCTGTACTAAATATCATACAATATAACTACATGGTATTACAAAATTGTAAGTAATTTTTCTATTTAATTATTTATCGCATTTCCGAAACAAATTCTCGAAAAATGAAATAAATCCCTATCCCGTTAAGTTCCTTTTTGAGATTTGTCAAAGCTTCTCAATTTTGCGTCAACATTCCGCTTTGACTGGCGCCCACCTAATTTACCAACATCACAAAATAAAGTTCCTACCAACCCCACCTACGACCTAGCTCTCCTCCAATCAACTGACGCCGTGCCCATTATGGGTGACAGGTAGGATAAAAAATGAGATGAATAAAATATTTCAAATTTTGAACACTTTGATAAAATTTAAAATTTAACATCTAATATTTTGCTTCATCTAAATGTCACACATAATTTGGCTCGCCAACGTGGGGCTTTGATTGATTTTTTGTCTTCGAATTAGTCCATTCCTTCCTTTCACTTTTCCGAGAATTTGAGTTCGAAAATTTATTTAGTTCTGATTATTTTTTGTAATTGCTACTTACATTTCATGTTTAGTTATGATGAGTATTTATTATTTGTATTATGTTATATTTGCTACTTACTCATTTGATTTATTATGTTGATCTATATTTTGTATGTGATTGAGTCATGATTTATATTTTGTTTAGTGCACTGAGTGAGATGAGATTTCACAGTTTTTTGATTGATTAGTTTTTTTTTAATTCGAGTATTTTATTGAGTCACGAATATTTCTTTGTTGGAAAGTTTAAAAATTTTTTTGTAAATGAGAAAAAAATTTTTTTTGGTGGAAGGGCTGTGTGACAAAAACACTTTTTGTCACGGGTCAAATTTTGTATAAAAAACTGATAATTTTATAGAGTATTTACTTTTTAGTAAATTGGCAATATTGACTTAAATTGTAAAATTAGCAGGCACATAAATACCGCTTGTACGGGTGAATTCTCTCTCTCTCCAGTGAGCCGCTCTGGTGTGAGCACCTCTCTCTCTTCCGTAAGCAGTCCGCTTTGAGCAATAACCTACTGGTTTTGTCGTCGTTGTATCTGTGATGAGTTGAAGGTTAATTTACCATGCGGTAGTAAGAAAGTAATGTATTCAAGATGGGATTGGTTCGTTTGGATTTGAAACGATGTAAGTTGACAATTTATTTATTTTGTATTATGTTTGAATTGTTATTCATGAGATTTTTTGATGTTTGGATTATTTTAGTATCGTAAATTTTGCTCTCATGAATTCAATGATGGTCAACTTACATTTGATTTCGTTTTGTATTTTTTTGTAAAGCCAATTTCTTTCTTGAATAATTTTGTAAGTTATTTTGTTTTGAATGATAATTTCTAGAGTTCAATTTATTAGAGTTTGTATCGTTATAGTTTATTTGATGATTAGTAATTTTAATTTGACAAATTAACCTTGAAGCAGCACAGATCCCCGTTCCAATCCTCATTTCTTTCTTTGTAAATACTGGTAGATTTTCCTGCCCGTTTTCCGTTTGTGAAAGTCTTTAGTGCGTATCATTGTCTGTATTTGTAAATTTCGAGCCCTCGCTAGAGCGCGTTATGATCTTCAGATTTTTTGTGCAGTGTGCGACACTGCGGTTGATAATTTTATTCGCGTTTAAAACGATCGGCGTTTTATTGTTCGAACTTTTGTAGAGTTCGGGATTGTTGCAATACGAGTTATTTTGAGGCCACGCGCCATTGTTCGTATTGCGATGATTTTTTGGTTTATCGTATCGTATTATTTTGCTATTATCACAGCGCTTAAATTTTAGGCTGAAGAAGCTATATCGGCTGTGATGATATTTTGTTTGAGTATATTTTTTGGTGGCCACGTCATAATTCTCGGTGAAATACCCTATGTTTTCGTGGGCCACGCCTATAAGATCAGAATGCGTTCATTGGCTTCCGGATTTACAAATCACGGGAAAGACATTCGGTCTAGATCGGCTAAAGTACTTTCGTGTTTTGTCTCTCTTGCGCACGCGACCCCCCCCCTCTGTTCCATGTTCTATGTTCCCTCTTCGCGATCCCTTTTCTTTGTTGTATGAATGACGTGTAGAAAATCGTAAGTAGCAAATCATCATTTTTTTGTATTATTTTTGTATTGAAGATTTTGTCGTGAGCAAGTAATTTTGACTTATTTAACTAGAGAATGTTGTTAAGTAATTTTATTGTAGTACCGTTGAATTCTATTTTCTTTGAGTTATGTGATTTTCAGTTCTAGTTGAATATTTTAATTTTGCTTGTATCATTTTTTGAACTATACTATTTTCACTTAGCTTTTGTATCGTGCGATTATCCTGTTGTTATCTATTTTGTTTGCTAAGTGAACTATGTAATTATCGCTTAAATTCTGTACTATGATATCTATTTTATTTGCTAATTGAATCATGTTATTATTGCTTTAATTTTGTACTATGATATTTCTTTTGATTGCTAAATTTATTAACATTGCTTGAGTTGATTTATGATTTGTGTAATTTAAATTGTAGCTGGTAAATTATTTTGATTTTGCATTTATTTGTTATACTGATGATATTGTATGAAACTATTGCCTATCGTTGAATTTCGATTGTATCGACCTTTATTTCCAGTTCGATTTGTTTGATTTTATCATGTTTATTATTCTGGATAAATCTGCTGTGCCCCCTCATGTTTAGATGAACAGGCTGTCGTTTTCAACGGTGTCCGAGCGAGATTCAGATGTATAGCGGCACCAGTTAATTGTGGAAACCGAATTTGGATCAACAGATGAAAGATATCGACCATACTCTAAATCGAGCAGGAATTATTGACTGGATGATTTTTTATGACGTACTAAAGCCCGCGGGGCGTATTCCGATTTCGAGGGCGATCATTTTCATGATGTCTCCATCCACGATCATGCCGCTTTGTTGCGCTGTACATTCTGCATCTCCTCGGCGCTGACGAAAACGCAGAAGAAGATCTTCTTTAGCTAGACCACCCGCTAACCAGCAGACATCAAACAAATGACGTATATTATGCTGTACTAAATATCATACAATATAACTACATGGTATTACAAAATTGTAAGTAATTTTTCTATTTAATTATTTATCGCATTTCCGAAACAAATTCTCGAAAAATGAAATAAATCCCTATCCCGTTAAGTTCCTTTTTGAGATTTGTCAAAGCTTCTCAATTTTGCGTCAACATTCCGCTTTGACTGGCGCCCACCTAATTTACCAACATCACAAAATAAAGTTCCTACCAACCCCACCTACGACCTAGCTCTCCTCCAATCAACTGACGCCGTGCCCATTATGGGTGACAGGTAGGATAAAAAATGAGATGAATAAAATATTTCAAATTTTGAACACTTTGATAAAATTTAAAATTTAACATCTAATATTTTGCTTCATCTAAATGTCACAATGTATATATATATATATATATATATATATACATATACGCGGTGTTCGTTCGTTAAGTTCGTATGGGCGTTTAACATGCAAATTCGATAAATCGCGATATACTTCGTTCTCGAGTAAAATTCGGAGAAATACTTAGAATACTTTTCGATAGACAATAAAAAGTTCTATAATTTTGTTTTAGTTTTAATTTGCTAGCATGTGTCATTTGGGCGCTAGAATTTTTATTTTATTTTTTGGTTTTTATTTTTTTTCTCAAAAACTATTAGGTCTAGGAAAATAATCATAATATGGAAAAATATGGAATAATAAGTACAATAATTGAGTAAAGAAACCATTATTCTACGATGCATCATTTAGTAGTAAAAAATTAGAAACTGAATTTTTAAAAATAAGATTTTTTCAAAATTTGTTCAAAAAAATCTGAAAAAATTCAGTAAAATAAAGAAAAAAATTAGCTACATAATAGCTAAGTAACTTTTTTTCTACCTCATTCTGGTTTAGCAGAAAAAATTATTGAAAATCCTAAAAAGTTTTTTAAAATTTTCAATAATTTTTCCTGCAAAATCAGTATGAGCTATGAGTTAGAGAAAAAGATTACTTAACTATTATGTAGCAAAATTTTGTCCCTATTTTACTGAATTTTTTTAGAATTTTTTGAGTAAATTTTTGAAAAAGTCTTTTTTTGAAAGAATTTCTTTGACAAATTTTCAAAAAATCAGTTCTTAATTTTTTTCTACTAAACAATGCATCCTAGAATAATGGTTTTTTTACTCAATTATTGTACTCATTATTCCGCATTTTTTCATGTCATGCTTATTACTACTTTGACTGCAAGGAAAAAGTAGTATAGCGTTTGGTACGGTGTATGTAACATTTTCAAAAAAAAAAAAATTTGTGTATAGAAATCTTTCATATAGCCTCTAGATGACGAATCTGAACTTAGTTTATGTGGGTGTATGGATGTGCGTCGTCAGCTCGCTCGCTCGATCGCTCGCTCGGTCCTCAGACAAAATGTTGTGATCGCAACTCCTCCTAGACGGTTCAACCGATTTTAATGAAATTTTCAGGATAAATTTTTCTAGTGCCCAAGATGGTCATGTGGTTTTGATTTTTTTCAGTAATGCCAACTTTCCGAGAAAAAATTACTAAAGTTTTCAAAAATTTATTGTAGCTACATTATTTATCCGATTTTGATCAAATTTTCAGGAAAGATTCCCCTAGAGTCCACATAAATTTCGTAATTTTAATAAAATACAGTGTTGCCAACTTTCTGAGAAAAAAATTACTAAAATTTTTAAAAATTTATTACGTCCATGTTGTTTAACCGATTTTGTTCAAATTTTCACAAAAGATTTTTCTGGTATCCATATAAATTAGATAATTTCAACAAAGTACAGTGTTGCCAATTTTCTGAGAAAAAAATTACTAAAATTTTTAAAAATTTGTTATGACCACTTTATTTAACGGATTTTGATCAAATTTTCACTAAAGATTCTCCTGGTGCCCGCATAAATTATGCAATTTTAACAAAATACAGTGTTGCCATCTTACCGAGAAAAAAATTACTAAAATTTAAAAAAATTCATTGTTACTACATTATTCATCCGATTTTGATCAAATTTTCAGAAAAGTTTTTTCTAGTGCCCACATAAATTCTAATTTTATTAAGATACGGTGTTGCCAACTTTCCGAAAAAAAAATTAATAATTTTCTAAAAATTTGTTATGCTTGCATTATTTATCCGATTTTAATGAAATTTTTACAGAAGATACCCTTAGCGCCTATAATATTATATATTAGCAAAATGCAATGTTGCCAACTTTCGATGAAAAAATTTTTTATTCCTATTTCTTATCATTTATGTGATAATGTCAAAGTAGTTTATATATGGGTTTACTCATATACTTCTAATCTTGTTTTCCTACACATCATAGTTTTTCAGAAAAAAAATAAAAAACCAAAAAGTTAAAAAAAAATTCTAGCGTCCAAATGGCACATGCTAGCAAATTAAAAATGAAACGAAATTCTAGAACTTTTTATTGTCTATCAAAAAATATTCTAAGTATTTCTCTGAATTAAACTCAAGAAAAAAGTATATCGCAAATTATCGAATTTGCATGTTAAACGCCCATACGAACTTAACGAACGAACACCCCGTATATATATATATATATATATATTTATAATTATAATTATATATATATATATATATATATATATATATATATATATAATTATAATTATAAATATATATAATAGACTCTTTCTAAAAAAAATGAAAAGTCTTTTTTGTTATTAAATATGTTGCCTGTGTAATATAAACATCAAATGTGCAAAAACATGAATTTTAAACTGTTTGGTTTCATCAAAATAATCGATTAAAATGGCCAAAATATTTGAATATTGACCACCTAACTGAAACGGTTTGGGATTGGCCAAGTGCCCGCATGACGTCATTACCCAGATTGTATAAGTAGACTTTGATTTTTTTGTATTCATATATAATTTTGTCTCTCTCGTACACTACAACTCAGTGAAATAATACAGAGATTATTTATATATATATATATATATATATATATATATATATATATATATACCAAAAAATATTCTAAGTTATTTGATATATATATATATATATATATATATATAGAGAGAGAGAGAGAGAGAGAGAGAGAGAGAGAGAAAGATTTACATGTATTTATATTATAATAAGTGTAAATAAATCGCGCATTTAAAAATTAAATACTTATATATAAATAAACATAGATAGCTATGAAAAAAATGAATGTCGCTGTCATATTGAAAATGTGTCAAATTGATATATCAAAAATGATGAAAATACCTTTTCCAGAGCAACTCCGTATGAAAATCTCATCGCGCATCGTTTAGGCTGTGATTTAGCTACAATTTGATATGCAACAGCATAATATTCTCCATGTCGTTACGTTCGCGATCTGGTTAGTGACGTCACGCATAAATGGCGCGCACTCAGCACCGTTTTGAATACGTGTTTCGGTCAGATCGATATTAATATACTAAACATAAGTTTAAAAATGTTATTTTTGTTATAAATATTTTTGTTTTAGGTCGTTAATTAATTTTATATGAGTTTTCAAAATTCGAAAAAAGAGTCTATTGCAATTTTAGAATAATGTTATTTAGACAAAATTTAACATAGTAAAATAAACTTCCAGAACTCTTTATATTAAAATTAAACGATTTTAAGTTTAAGTTCTGTATTAATATTTAATAATAATCGACGTGTCGATAAACTCAACGTCCGTCTTTATCAGGAAAAACTGACACAAATAACATTTACAGTAAATAAGAAAACTCTTTATTTATTATTGTAGGTTATTTTTTTGAAAGCAATTCAATATTTATATTTACTAATTAATACTGGATGGATGCATTAGTATGAAAATTGGTTTTTAAAACATAAAAAATATTATACAACATACAAAAATAAGCATATTTATTAATGAAAATATTTTATTGAACACAAAACTACAAAAACTTATAAAAACCTAAAAGCGTAAATCAAAATATATAGATTAAACAAAAATTATTACAAAATATAAATAATTGTACTGTATTAATTTATTAAACAAAATAATTTTCAAAAATTTAGCAAAAAAAATCATAGTAAAGAAATAAAATAATAAAGTATTACCTCATAATTAATATAAACGAACATTTCGGTGATGAAATCAACCATCGTCAACCGTATTTAAAACATAAGTTTCGTAATTTTTATTTTTATACAAAGTCGCAATATAAATTGAAATTATAAACTTTTGGAAAACAAAGAAATATAGATGCCCTACAAAATTTTATTTCTTTGTTTTCTAAAGATGTTATTGCAGAAACTTCGTACAAAAATAAAAATACGTAACGCGGTAATATTTATCACAAGTTATCAAGCGAAGGAACCAATTACATCATCGGTATTATATTACTAAAATAATGATGTAATTTGTTGTTAACGTTAATGTTAACGTAACAACAAATGATATTATACTAATTACAGAATTCATGACCAAAACATTCGTTTATATTAATTAAATGCGAAAATAAATTTATTTTTGGATTTACAATATTAAATTTAAAAACAAAAGTGCAAGTGCAGTGCAAGTGCAAACAATAATATTAAATTTACAGTAATTTCCAAAAATTATTAAGAAAAAGTAAAGTAAAAAGTAAAAAAGTATTAAGAACTGCGTGATTTCGCGTTTTTGTAATGAATCCTCCGATGCGAATTCAGTTCATGTTGCTTAGTAAAGAATTTCTTACAATATTGGCAAATATAACCTTTACTATGACAGTGAAGCCTTTTCATGTGAACTGTTAGAATACTTTTACTAGTAAAATACTTTTTACTTTTTCTGGTTATTCAATTCCTGTAACGGCTTAGCCGCGTGAATTTTAGCGTGTCTCTTCAAGCTTGATAAATAACTAAATGATTTATTGCAAACCGAACACCGATACATGGTTTTCATCGAAATATGCGACTTAGTTGTTTTCTTACTCGGTTCGGAAACATTCGGATTCGTTTTATCAATATTATCAATCATGGAATTATTTTCATTATCATCGGAATAAGTTGATTCATTCGTGACATTGGCAGTATTTTGATGTCCTTCTGCACAAATGTGTTTCTGTAAACTTTCATTACAAGCATATACCTTGCTACACACCGAACATTTAATATTTCCACTGAAATGGCTCATTAAATGCTGGATCAGAAGTGATTCTTGTGTAAAAAATACTTCTGTACACATTCCACAACCAAGTTCATTTTCACTCGTATCTTGGGATGGAATTGAGTCAAATCTTTCGAAATCTGAATTCGATTCTGTATCGATATTATTTTTATTTGTATTTTGGGATGGAATTGAGTCAAATCCTTTGAAATCGGAATCCGATTCTGTATCGATATTATTTTTATCAAATACCTGCTTTTGTGATGTGTCTTTTATCGGAATTTTTGGACTTTTCTTTGCCGGAAATAAAAGCAATGCCTTCTCAATTTTAACAGGCATCGTTTTGGTTAGTTTATTTTCGTATTTGTTGTGTAGAATTTTTAAATGATTATTTAAATCTTCTTGTCGGACGTATTTATTCGCGCAAATTTGACAGCGCAAAAATTTCGCTTTGGGATGAGATGCAAAATGCATTTTCAAACTATGTTGTTCCGCGAACGCTTTTTTACATAATGGACAATTATATCTTTTACTATCAATTGTCAAAATTTCAGCCAGTTCACTTACAATATCTTTTGTTGAATTCACACGTGTTTTAGACAATATGATGCCGTTGCAATCAAATCCTTTTTCGTCGTCATTCTTCGCCATCATTTCACTAGTGTTTATACGTTGCATTTGTATAATTAAATCGGATGTCTCACCGTCAAATTGTGATAATTTTTCAAAGTGGCTTTTCAGTGTTTTATTATTTTGAATAAATGTTTTTTTGAACTTACAAGATTGTTCCAAATCCTTGTAGCAATTTCCACATATAGTTTCTGGTAAACCATTATGATCAGAACCCTAGAGATAAAAATAAAAATTGAATTAACATGAAAAGTAGTTTTAAATTAATAACTCATAACCTCATTTGTTTTATCAAACCATACTTACAATTTCGGGGATACAGTATGTTATTTTATCGATAATATTAATGCCATCTGAATCAGCTGTGTTTATCTTTATGAAATGTTTATGTATTTTACGTAAACAAATACGACAAATATGTGCAAACGTGATCATGGTTTATGACAATTAACCAACTGGAATATGGATAATGGTTGTCAATAGCCTCCTAAAGTAATGACGCGCAGTTGCCGCGAAATATGAAAATGTTGCTTAACAATAATTGTACAGTTTGAATTTCTATGTAATTTAAATGGGGTTTAAAAATACTAGTTTTCAATCGCTTATTGTAAAAATATAAGAGATATTTAAGACCTGGCACAACTTGTTTCATATAGTGTGAATATTCTATTTTCATGTGAAATAATTAAAAACTCAAGGAACACTATGGATAAATATGCTCTTTTATGTTAAATATTTTAAGTCTTTCTTGCGCCATTATAATTCACACATGTTTCCATATAGAATTTAACTAAATTTATGCATCCGAAGATGGTTATATTTTTTTTATTATAACATTTACTATATAATTTGCTTAAAACTAATAATTTACAAATGATTTTAAAGATAATTAAAAAAGAAAAAACTAGCTGACATTGACAAATTTTTTTCTGCATTTACTTTTACATATAAATATTCAATAGATTTTGCATGCTTGCTACCAATTTAAAACATCTTATACTAATATTAATAATAATAATAATAATAATAATCTTTATTTCTGTTGATCCTTGTAATAGGACATAGAAACAGTCAAACATATACAATGTAAATACATAAAAGTGAGAAATACAGAATATATAATAAATGATAAATTTATATTATAATTTACAATTCAAAAATTCATTAACAGAATAAAAACAATGTGATATCAACAAGTTATGTAATTGAATTTTATAAGACTTTAAATCACTATTTTTAATATTGTCAGGAAGTTTATTATATAATGAAATCCCGGCAAAATTCGGATTTTTTGTTGTTAATTTTCTGTTAATTTTAGGAATTATAAGACTATCTTTATTTCTAGTGTTATAACAATGTATATCTTCATGTGTATCGAATAAATTTATATTATTTTTAATATATATTAAAAGGTAATATACATATAAACAGGGTATAGACAAAATATTGTAGAATTTATAATAATTTCTACAAGAATTATGTGGTTTAATATTAGCTAATATTCTAATTATTATTCTTTTTTGAATTAGAAAAACTCTATGTGCAGAGGTAGAACTACCCCAAAAGATAATTCCGTAAGTTGCAGTTGACTGGAAATTAGCAAAGTAATAACTTTTTAAAACTGAAATGTCAACTATATTTTTTAATCTACTAAATGCAAAACAAATACTAGTTAATTTTTTACAAATGTGATCCACATGCTGATCCCATTGTAGTTGACAATCTATAATTAATCCAAGGTAATTTACCTCTGCACTTAAAGGTACAGATTTATTTTTCATTTTTACTAAAATTGACGATTCATATTGTTTACTCGAAGTGGTAAACGATATTGCTTGAGTTTTAGCATGGTTGCATGATAAATTATTTGTATTGAACCAATCAATTATAGTTGAGAGATAGTAGTTAGATTGATTGGTAACATCTAACGCATTATTGTTTGATATTGCTATTGCAGTATCATCTGCATAAACACAAGTTATTTTGTTTGAATCTTCGCTAGTTGGTATATCATTCATATAGATTATAAATAATAAGGGTCCTAATATGGAACCCTGAGGTACACCTTGTTTCATATGTAGTGAAGATGATTGTAATTTCTCAATTTCTACAACTTGTTGTCTGTTTGTTAAATATGAGGACATCCAATTTAAGGCCTGTCCTCTAACACAGTATTTTTCCAATTTTAGTAATAATAAATTATGATCAACACGGTTAAATGCTTTGCTTAAATCCAAAAATATTCCTATTACTTTATTATTATTATCTAAGTTGTTGTAAATGAAATTTACAAAATTATTTATGGCATCTATTGTAGATTTTCCTTTTTTAAAACCAAATTGGTACTGATACAATAAATTATTTTTATTGAAAAAATTAATTAACCTCTTTGCCATCAGTTTTTCGAATACCTTAGATATATTTGAAAGCAAAGCAATTGGCCGGTAATTGTCAATCAAGGTGGGATCGCCTTTTTTATAAATAGGGATAATTTTTGCTATTTTAAAAAAGTCGGGAAAGATTCCTAGCGCAAACGATTCGTTAATTAAATACGTTAGATGTTTACTAATCGAGTAAATAGCAATTTTTAAAATTTTAAAGCTAATATCGTCAGTACCACATGAGTTTGTGTTTTTCATTCCAAGAATTGTTTCTATCACCTCAGATTCGGTAACAGGTTCTAAAAAAATACTATTACTTATCTGGCTTGGTAACTTGTATTCAATGTTTTTAATAATATTATTACTAGCAATATTTGTATAGTAATTATTGAAACAATTTGCAACAGATACTGGATCTTTTATTTTAGAATTATTATGAAATAATTCAATTTTTTTGTTTTCATTACTTTTTGTTGAAACATTATTATTTATTATATTCCACATTACTTTTGTTTTATTGGAAGATTTATTGATTTTATCGCAATTATATGTTTTTTTTGCAAGTTTTAAAACTTTTTTATATATTTTTTTATATTTATTGTAATATATGCGCAATTCATTATTGTCTGTATATTTAATTAATTTATTAAGAAATTTCAGTTTATTAGCTGAAGTTCGAATACCAGATGTAACCCATGATTTTTCACTGTGACAGTTATTAGCTTTAAATTTTTTTACAGGTATAGCTATATTTAAATTATACACGATAATTTCAGTAAATATTTTGCATTTGACGTTAAAGTCGACAGAATTATACAGTCCAGACCAATCCGTAGTTGTCATTAAATATTTGAAATAACGTAAATTTGCTTCACTGTAAGATCGGCCAACTTTAACGTTTGCACACGTTTCATTTTTGTAACAAAATACATCAATTACTTGACCAGCATGATCCGATAGAGCAAAGTCAATGACATTTGATTTATAAATATTTGGTTTTAAATTTGTGCAAATATTGTCAATACAAGTAGCAGATGTTTTTGTTACTCTTGTTGGTTTGTTTATAGTATAATGTAAGCCGTATGAATTTAATACGTCTGTAATATCTATACGGTTTTTTGTATTACAAAGAAAATCAATGTTAAAATCACCACACAAAATAATGTTAGGGTTATTTACCTTTTTTTGTATAGTTGTTAAGACAACATCTAACCTATTAATAAATGAACTAATATCACTGCCGGGTGGCCGATAACAAGCCAGAAGAAATATATTTGCCGAAGGTAGAATGCCCGAAACTTCAACTTTTACCGCACATATCTCACACACACTTTCAACTGATAGGATATTTATAAATTCACAGTTATGGATTTTTATGTTGGATTTACTTAAAATAATGACACCACCGCCGGTTTTATTTTTCCTCGTAAATACGCTGCGCATTATAAAGTTTTTGATTTTGAAGTGTTGTAATTCAGCTTCAGTTAGCCAGTGCTCTGATAAACATACGATATCAAAGGTTTCTTCGCTGAGATGTAGCTCTAATTCATCAATTTTATTTCTGACACTTTGCATATTTTGGTGAAAGATTCGTAATTTTTGCAGATAGTAATATTTTACTTTTTTCCTAAGTTTTTTGAAGTTGAATGAGTTCGTGATCTTGTGTAAATATGTTTGTCAAGTGGTCCAGATTTTACTTGAGTAATTTCCTTTGACGTATTTGTAGGAGTTTCTGAGTTTTCGTTTGTTTTTGGGTTTTCCGTTTCTTGCACCGAGTTAATAGGTTGGTAATCAAGTGTATAATTTTCTGACAGATCTTTCAACGTATGAAGTGACGCTGATAATCTTCTTGTATGGGTTAATTCTGATTTTCCATTTATTTTAAATTCCTCATTTTTTTCATTATAATTGTCTGCCGCATATTCAAAATCTTTTACTGTATATTTATCGCTGTTTATGAACAACATATTTTTATATAAATTAGCTTTTAGTCCATCTTTTCTTGCTTGAGTAAGATGTGGTTTTAATCATTTTCTTTCTCTTACTATCTTTGCAGAAAAATCTTCTTCTATATTTATTCTTGTGTTTTTCAGTAATTTTGCATTTTTTAAAATGATTGTTTTTGTTTTTTTTGAGTTAAGTTCTAATAGTACTGGTCTTATTTTATTATTTGTTGGTTTACCAATTCTTTTAATTTCTTCGAAGTTGATTGTGGAAATGTCTTTTAATTTCATGGTGTTGTTTAATAAATTCAACATTATTTTTTCTAAATTTTCATCCCTCTCTTCTTGAATTCCGAAAAATAAGAGATTTTTTTCACGAATTTTTGTTTCTAAGTATTCAATTTGATTTTCTTTCATTAATAAATCTTCTTCTAACTTTTTGAATTTTATTTCATTTTCTTTTTTAACATTACGTACCTCATTAGTTAACGTGTCTATCGAATTTTGTAATTTATTTAATGTAGGTTCCAACAATTTCTTTATATCTTCAATTGTAGCCATTTTACTTTATTTATAAAATATATTTTGTTTTACTATGGTTGGAAACACTGTTTATTAAAGTTTAATTCGGTAACGAGCCTGTTAATTATCGTGAGTTAACTGATTTTTAGGTTTATGTTATGACCTTGACTGTTTTGACGCTTGCAAATCCACCACACCTTTCAAATATATACTTCTAATTTTAAAGAAAATACACTGTAACAAAACTTATGGCCTGATTTTATTGTTTTATGCTGCACTTATATTTTTTTTATAATTCTATTTATTATTTTTTCGAATTTTAATTTTACACTGCTTAAAACACGACTTAGTCAAGCGGGCGCACTGTTGCCAATATTAACCGTTTGAGTGCCAAGCAGCGATTTTGCGCTCTTCTGTTACGCTCAGAAAGTGACAGCGCTCTAGCAAGCTCGGTTTCTGTAGATGCTCGACTTTACGGATAAGTAAAAATAAAATTTTAGTAATATTACACCTTTAGGTAAACACCTTTTTATTCTTATAAACAACGATTACTATAATAATATAATTAACTAAATAATGTAGTAATATTAAAAATCTTATCGCAGAATAATTTTACAGAAAAGTAGACACCCAACCGTAGATGTAAGTAAATAATGAAACTTTATATATCGCAAATGATCACCAAAGATAGATCAAAACGATAGTGGGTGCGAATGTGATAGATGTTGGTCATCAAGGCCAATGTTATATAGTCACGTTGTCGGTATGGTCACAGTCACAGGGTACCTTTTATTAAATGATTGGACACCTCAATTGAATGTAATATATCGTATCCTTATTGGCACACACATGCTTATTGAAACACATGCTAAAAATGCTAACAAAAAAGTCAAGGGATGAAAATTCCAAGAAAAAAATATAATTTTAGTGTGTCGCTGATAAATCGTGGGTAGAAGTAGGTACAAGACAAAAGACAGAAGGAGCAAATGTTCAGGAATAAACGTGAAACATGAGCCGTGGAATATGGAAAAAAGGAATGAATGAGGATGGGGATGAAAAAGGAGGAGATAATAAAAAAATTGAAGAAGAAATTGTGTGTATGTGTGTGCATTGATGTATAAATTTTCGATGGATTCTTAGGCGAATACATCGACTTGGACAGATCGCTTTGCGAGATCACTGTCTGATTTACGTGCTGGACTAGAACTGGGCAAGGCAAAAAGGCAGATAGCCCTTGCACACGCCTGGGCTGGATAAGGTTTATGACAAGAATTTAGGTCATTGAAATCGAGGGTATGCGTTAGCCCTGATCTAAGGTGGGTATTATAAAGACTTAAAACGCAGACTTATTAGATATTCTGACTTCATTTGCAATCCAACTTCACCGTACCTACTCTAAACCAAATGCTACATTATTACTTTCTATCAAAACCAAACTACCAAATCTTATACATACACATAAGAGATTACATTTCTTGGTTTCTTGCATTGTTTAGGTAAGAAACAAATATTTATTTTTAAAATCTTTAAAAAAAGCTTTATATTAAACTACAATCATATTTTTTAGATGTCGATGAATGTGTAACGCCAGCTAATAATTGCAAATTCCAATGTAAGAATTTAATTGGTACATTTATGTGCATATGCCCTGAAGGATATACTCAAGTAGGAATGACAGATGACTGTCGAGATGTCAACGAATGCGCAATCAATTCTGGATTATGTCAAAATGGTCGTTGTGTCAACTTACAAGGAAGCTACAGATGCGATTGCTACGAAGGATTTGAGCCTAGTATAGATCGAAAAACATGCATTGGTATTTTATGAAACAATATATTTGATAAACTAATTTTTAACTTACTAATTTTTCTAGATCGCCGATTAGGATTCTGTTTCCGACAATTAGTTCACGGAAGATGTACAACACAAACGCACGATATGAAACTAGTTACAAGAGCTAGTTGTTGTTGCACAATGGGCGAAGCTTGGGGTCCTCACTGAGAAATTTGTCCACCAAAATATTCCGAAGAATATCAAACAATGTGTCTTGAAAGTGGTATATCTGTTGATGGTTAAGATATAGATGAATGTGCGACAATGCCAGATCTTTGTAAAAATGGACGCTGTATTAATACTATGGGGTCATATCGTTGTTTTTGTAATAAAAGATTTAAATCGGATCCTAGTGGAACTTTCTGTTTTGGTAATAATTCTGTTTACTAATAATAAATATTTGATTTATAATTAACATAATTTGCGTAACATTATTTTAGATATTAATGAATGTCAGCAATCACCTTCACCTTGTAAATTTTCTTGTCAAAATACCGAAGGAAGTTTTATTTGCTCATGTCCCGCTGGCTTTTTACTTAATCCTGATGGAGTTTCCTGCAGAGATATTGATGAATGTGCTACTGGAAATCACATATGCCAACATAAATGCATTAACACAGAAGGAAGTTATAAATGTTCTTGTGAAAAGGGTTACAAACAAATCGGTGACAAATGTTTAGGTAATTCTATTATTTTAAATTTACTTATACATTACTACAAAATACATTTACTTTTCAGATATAAATGAATGTGCTGAAGAAGAAGGCATATGTCCTAAGCCATGAAAGTGTATCAATATTTTGGGAAGTTTTAAATGTGTTTGTCCGAGAGGTTTTAAATTGGATTCATCCAAAACATTCTGCATTGATTCAGACGAATGTTTAGACGATACAAAATGTACACAATCTTGTCAAAATTTAGTTGGAGGATACAGGTGTGGTTGCCCGGAAGGTTTTGTCAAGCATTATTATTATAATCAATGCGTTGATGACGATGAGTGCCAAAATTATCCTTGTGGACCGTCTGGAAATTGTATCAATACTAGAAGAAGCTACAGATGTGGATGTCCCGAAGGTTATCAGTTTGATTCTAGTTTACAGATTTGTATACAAGTAAGTCAATATTAACATATTAATTATATCATACAGTTTTTGAAATAATTATTCTTTTGTTTTAGGTAAGTGCTGGATGTGTGAGAGCACCATGTGTTTTCGGCTGTACAACTTTAGGATCAAGTGGATTTAGCTGTGATTGCCCTCAAGGTTATCAACACATAGGGCAAGGACACTGTTTATCAACTATTTCTCCAATTGGTCCTGGATATGGACAGGATATTGGAAACGTTCCTGTTTATCCTATTGATGCTGAATACAAAAGTAATGACAAGGTTATTACTAACGAAGGATGCTTTACATGCAAGGTAACTGTTACATATTTTATTTCAATTTATAAATAATTTTTGTATCACTTGCAAAAATAATCAATTGTTTAAAAAATCAAATTTTAAATTAATATTTATTGTTTAAGTTAAATGGAAGACACAGACGAGACTCTAAACATAGATCAGGATTACAAACAAGGACAAGTAGATACGAAGATGTAATGCATAGATTGCTTAAACGATCTCCTTTGAGGCATCACAAAAGAAGACATCATCATGGAGAAGAATTAATTTTGAAAATTAGTTTAGCTCAAACAAAGCATCGAATGAGGATTATTAAAATACAACCGTCTGTTAAAGTAATCGACAATACGATCTTTTACTTAAATATAAATATAAGCAAAAAGATAAAAATGCAAGAATTACCATCCGGTTATATATGTACAAATTTGTTCATTTATATTTTTACAGAGAAAAATGGAATACACCATGGCTCGTGGAAATGAAACCAATAAATTTGAGCTAATCAAGAATCAAGGTGCTTTTGACATAGTTATTCATGGACATTCTGTAAATTCGACCACGTTTAATACAGAAAATGAAACTTACGATAAACCACTAACACTTCGGCTTCGATTAATTGTAACAGAATAACACGAATATTTAGAAAATTAATTTTTAACAATTCTCCAAGTGTTACTTTACTTATACAAGTGGTACACACTGACATTTGTAAAAATGGACTCTACTGTTTTTAGACAAAACATTTTTTTTTTTAATAGTGATGTTTCTTTCCATCAGATGATATTATCTGAATGGCTGTAATTTTGAAGAGTACGTTTTGATAAATATTGCCATTGTATTATTGTGTTCTTTGTACATAAATAGTCATGAGGAATTCGCATATTTTTTATTTGTAATAACGTATATGCGTGATTTTTTCTGTGTGAAATTCCTTATGCCGTTCTTATTATTAATTAAATTTAATAATTTAACTTTAGGTTAATAAAATGTAAAAGTATATTATATATTTGTATAATATTTTCCTTTCGTTTGGAAAAATGTTTCTCATATATTGAGAAATTGTTCAAAAAATCCACTGCCATTTTTTCAGTGATTGTAATTTTGTTATTTTTTGAAAAATGTGTTCATAATTTAAATATTTTTATTTGCTTTATTTTAAAATCAATTTAATTTAATTTTTAATTAAATGAAAAGTACAATAAATAAATCTAAGAACTTTAATATATAAATATGTAAAGTACATTTTAAAAATTGACATATTTTTGTCAAAATTGTAAAAAATAAATCACGTAAATTCCCAATGTCTGCCATACTTGTAAATTATCTGAAATATTCAATATATCAATGAGTTAGCCAATAATATGAAATCGTTACTAATATTCTGAATTAGTATTACTTACAAAATCATTTAATACATTCAAATTTAATCGAAAAATAATTAATATTTTACAAGTTATTAGTTACCTATATGAATAATATTATTAATTGCTTTTGTGAAATTTTGTATGTAACGTATAACATTAACAATTAAAGTTTAAAGATTTCTCAGTGACATGAAATATAAAATATTGCAAAATTCGATAAAATATGTTAAGTAGACTTAACTTTGTAAAAGTTTTGTAGTTTTATATTTATAATAAATCAATAATAAGAATATAACAAATTTGTACAAATAAGGAAAAATTTATTATTTATATTGTAAAATGTATGAAAAACTGCCGCTAATCAAAATAAATATTATATTGTTTAATTTTTTTATTTGTATTCTAATTTTATTAACACATTTTCAGAACAAAATCCTTTCAGTTTGTATTTTAAACCATCGTTTCTGAAAAAAAGGAACTGTTGAATGGATGTCTTCTAAATATTTGACGCAAGCGGATTTTTATATCAAGGTTGTGTTTACAAATTAGCAGAAAATAAAAAGTAATTAAAACAAGTTGTGTTAATTATTTATAATAGTATATTATGTTACAAAAAGCAAAAAGCTTTATTCTGTTGAGACCAAATACTTACGGCTGATGTATAGTCGAGACCAAGCAATCTGTGAAGGCACTGAATTAAATAATTAAATTTGTTTTCCATTAATTAAAAATCTATAAATTTTATAATTTAGTTACTAATTTTGTTACCCAGTAACTTGTATCTATATTTTGTTTATTTACTGTAAATATTCATTTGAATCTTTTTTCCTAATGAAGATGTACGTTGAGTTCGTCGATTATTAATAAATATAAATACAGAACTACAACCTAAAGCTGTATTATTTTAATACTATTTTAATTTTAAGTCTGGAGATTTATTTTTACAACTTCGATTTAAAATATAAACTAATTTTTAAATAACATATTGTATCAAATATAATGTGCAAGTACGGATCTGTATCGAACAGTATAGATGGTACAGCCTACATTCTGATTTCCTATTTTGGAAAAGTGAAGGTAATTTTTTTTATTATACTAATATTTTTTGTAATTTTTAGTTTACGTATATTTGAGTAGGAATTACCACACATAAAAACAAAAACTTCAAGAAATAATAAACATTTTTTTACAAAATTTTAATAAATTATTTACTAATATTTATAATCTCAAATACAATTATTTTTTGTCATAACTATTTTATTAGTTGTTGCCAAATACAATTATTTTTTGTCATAACTATTTTATTAGTTGTTGCCAAATACAATTATTTTTTGTCATAACTATTTTAACATATAACATAAAAGTATAAATATAATAGATTTAATCTTAGATGTGTATAAAAATGTTGTTTTAAGTTGGTACTGTTAGTAAAAGTTTTAATCGCAAATTTCACATTAAAGGTTTCTCTCGTGTATGTGATCGCATGTGAGCTTTTAAATGGTGATTTAGACTAAAACTCTTATTACAAGTTTCACATTTATAAGGTTTTTCTTTTGTATGTGTACGTATATGTACTTTTAAATTGCTCTTACGACTAAAACTTTTACTACAAATTTCACATTTATAAGGTTTGTCTTTTGTATGTGTACGTATATGTACTTTTAAATTGCTGGTAACAGTACAAGTCTTATTACAAATTTCACATTTATAAGGTTTCTCCTGTGTATGAGTACGCATATGTAATTTTAAACTGCATTTTTGACTGATACTTTTATTACAAATATCACATTTATAAGGTTTCTCCTGTGTATGAGTACGCATATGTAATTTTAAACTGCATTTTTGACTAACCCTTTTATTACAAATATCACATTTAAAAGGTTTCTCCTGTGTATGCATACGCATATGTATTTTCAAATGTGATTTACTTGGCCAAACTTTTTCACATATTTTACATTGGAACCGTTTCTTTTCTGTGTGTGTTTGACTGTTTGTTTTTAAATTCGGATCATCACTGACAGATTCTGCACAACTGCGACTGTTCTCAAAAGATGTTCCATGTTGTAAACAATTGTTACTATTAGCAGTTTGTTTATTAATTTCCGAATTTTCCATATCAGCCTTAAGTGTTTTATTGTCTAGCAAGCGTTCCAATTCTAAATTATATTTCATTTTAATCTTGTTTGCCAATCTACATTCAGCAGCATTAAAACCACAAAATTTAAAACCATTAATTTCATGCTCTTCAGTTTTAATTTCGTGTTCAACATCCACTTCGGTAAAATTATCATCGTTAATATAATTTTCACTAACATTTTCTTCAGTAATTTCTTGTTTAATATCAGTTAGTAATGCGATTACGTCTTCACTCGGATATTCCAATTCTTTTTTTACGTTCATATCAATTTCTATATCAATTGTGTCAGCGTAACATTCTTCAATGACTTCTGTCTTAACATTTGAAAGATAATGGTTAATATCTGTTTCTTCTACTTTACCATCATCTTCAAAATTTACGTGAATAGATTCGGAACCACCAACAATATTTTCCTGTTCCATAATAACCACTTCCTCCTCATAATTCGCAAATGTATTATGGAATTCTTCAGCAGTTTGTTCAATATTCATATCATTCATGTAGTTGATTGCATTATTTTGTTCCAATTTTATTGCATTTATTACAATTTCATAATTTTCACTTTGTTCTACATATAGTCCATTTTGTAATTGCTCTAAATACTTTTCTAGAATTTTTTGCGAACATAAACAGCTCTGAAGAAATTTGTAACTTTGGTTTAACTGAACAATACAGGTCTTGCATATGCCATTCGGTAAATTATTATTTACTTTTAGCTAAAAACACATAAATTTAATATAAAATATTAGATACTAAAATATAATACTTACAAGTCCTGGCGCAATTTGATTTAGTATGTCGAATAAAGTAAGGTTAGGTGAATCGTAATTGATCAAAGCTGACGAGATATCTTTGTTAGTAATACATAAGCGACAGACCTTTGTAAACATAAACATGTTTATCTTTTTGGATTTTCAAGAGTTTATATAGTTTTACTATAAGTAAATATCAATATTAAATACACAAATAACCAATAAACCAGTTAACATGTGACAAGTTTCTTTAGGAATTGTCTCTAGTGACTACACGTTAGTGGTGCTCAAACTTTTTTTGTAAAACAGTAGAGAGTTTATAATATGTATTTGTTAGTTGCTTAAATATATTTGCTTAATATTTTTTAATTATATGATTAGTAGAATTTAATTATTAAAAAAATACTCAAAATAATAGTATTTATTTATTGATGAATTTTATGTAATATTTCTAGTATAAGAAAAAGAATAAAAGAAAGAAAAGAATAAATGACAACGTATTTTATTGAATGCACCCACTGATATAATGAAGTTGAGGGACCAATTGATATTGCCTGCGCCTAGAAAAGTAATAATTTTGAAAGCAACCGCTGCGTTAATAGTGCGTTTGCACACTCAATATTTAGCAATATTTACATACATAAACAATCTATTTTACTATCACAATATGAAATGAATAGTTTAGGAACAATGACATTCTCATTTTTAATTTTGTTTTATACTAAACTCTAAGTAACACATATGCATTGTATAATTAATATATCATTTTATATTTAAGTAATAATTTTTAATATTTATTTTATATAACAATAATTAATGTTTTTACAATATTTTATATTTATAAGCAGTAATACTATTATTATAGCTATTTTATAAATCTAATTAACTTAACGCTAACTAATATCTGACCAATGACGTCAGTGTCATCTCAGTAGTTGCTCAGTTAAATTTTGCATTATAAATATTAGCTAATGTTCACTATACGGGTCTAAATTATATTTTGATGATATCTATTTTAATCATTCTGATTCTTAAAATAACAAAATTTAAATGATATCTGGAATATTGTTTTTTAATTTCTATAAAATCAATATATATTTGAAACTATATAATCAATTCTTTTTCTTATACATCAAACATTACTCAAAATTTTGCTGGCCAACTGTATTTGTAACATATTTCTGTTAAGTCAACCTCGATCTCGAATACTATCAAATATAATATTTTTATATTTTACTTATAGTAGAAAGCTTTCTTTGGTAGAAAATTTATTTTTAATCATAAATAGTTTTTTGCAACATTGTCATTTATCTACAAATGATATAAATATATTGTCCATTATTTCTGTGGGTGCGTTCATTTTATTCTTCTTCGTATACTAGAAATATTACACAAAATTCATCTGGCCAACTGGATTTCTGTCAGATTTTCCTAAGTTAACCTCTAATACTATCAAATAAAATATTCTTATGTTTTACTTATTGTAAGAAACTTTTTTGGTAGAAAATTTAATTTTAATCATGAATAGCTTTATGCAACTTTGTCAATTATGCACAAGTGATAAAAATGTATTGCTTACAATACTTAATCTGGATTCAGATGGCAAACGTTTCGTAGATAAATTGAAAGCAATTATGCCAGAAATTGTAAGCATAAAATAATTTGTTTTGGCTATAATATACATTATTGTTTCTAAATTTTTTACTTTTCTTATTTTAGGTAGATTGCAAGATCAAATTACCGAATGGTATTTGTACAATTTGCGCTGTTCGGCTGAATGATGCTTATAAATTTATCAAACAATGTTTCGATTCTCAAATAATATTAAAGCAACATTTAAATGAAGAACGTTGTCGATTATGTGCTGGTGGTGATAATATAACATTTAGTTTAACTACAATGGATACGGATAATGTATTGTTCCAATACAAATTGGAAACCATTGCATCGGAAATTGTAAGTAAAATACTAACTTTAGCCAGGTCCACGAAACGAAATTATATGTGCATGCTAAAATTAGAACTGACAAGTGAATTTGTAAGAATTACTGCGATTTTACTGTTTTATTTACTTTAAATCTATTTTAACTTAATTGCTATGTCTGGTCAATTTTTATCGTTTACAACGTTCGCCTGCGACCCACATTGCATTGCCTCATAGTAGAATCTTTCATGAAAAACTACCTAACTGTTAATAAAAGTTCCATTAAAATCTGTTTACTTAATTAAGTTTTTCTATTTATAGCGATTTTCCTGCGGTTCACGCATACTTATTCCCACTTTTGGATATTTTTTTTCCATCATTTCAATTTTATAACTCTCTTTCCACGTTGCATTCCAAAACCGGACAAACATACTTATTTACAATGTGCTTTATATGTATAGATTAACCTGTTCTAAATGTATTTGATTAGATTTGCTTATAATAAACTTATTAATTAAGTAAGATTTGTTTCTGTAAGAGTCGTGGGAATAGTTATTATGAGAAAAATGTTGTTGACTGTGTTCAGGCTAATAAAAATTTTGTTTTACATTTGTAATTTATATTTTTAATCATTTGTTACTCCATAACCAAGTAACGTAGATTTAGATCTTTCAAATAAATCAAATATAAGTTAAATATCATAGGGACTTGATGTTATTAGTAGAAATATGTTTCTTTATTAAGCTCCCTTTAAATTAGAGATTTTTATTATAATGTATATACCTAATATGTAATTTTAAATTATATTTTTAGCTGGAATGTACTGAGAAGTTATCCGATTGTATTTGCTCAATTTGTTCTGTTCGATTAAATGAAACGTATAAATTTTTAGAAAAATGTTTTAAATCGCATGAAATTTTAAAGCGATATGCCAAACAACAATCGCCAAATAGTGAAGTTATGAAAATCGAAATTAAAACAAAGCGAAATTAAAGAAGAGAATATTGATGAAGAATACATTAACTTAGATTTGGAAACTGATATAAACATTAAAATTGAAGATAGTTTAGAATCACAAAATAATACAAATTTTGATGCTGCTTGTATGAAAGAAGAAGCTATTGAAATAGATTTGGAAAATGATACAAATATTAAATTTGAAGAAAGTTTGAAATCAGAATCTTTAGATTTACATTCAGAATTAATAATTAAGGAAGAATATTGTGATTTTGAGAATGAAACCGATGGAAAACGTTGTCAAGCTATTAGAAATTTGAATGAAAATGATGAATCTGTAAAGAAAGGAAAATCTCATAAATGTACATCTTGTGAGAAAATTTTTACTCGATATGCTCATTTAAAAAGGCATATTCGTATACATACAAATGAGAGACCTTATAAGAGCGAAATATGTGAGAGAACCTTTACTCAGAGTGGAACTTTAAAATCGCATATTCGTATTCATACAAATGAGAGACCTTATAATTGCGAAATATGCGAGAAAACTTTTACTCTGAGTGGAACTTTAAAATCGCATATTCGTATACATACAAATGAAAGACCTTATAATTGCGAAATATGCGAGAAAACTTTTACTCGGAGAGAAATTTTAAAATCGCATATTCGTATACATACAAATGAGAGACCTTATAAATGCGAAATATGTGAGAAAACTTTTACTGAAAATAGAAGCTTAAACAAACATATCCGTTCTCATACAAAGGAGAAACCTTATAAGTGCAAAATATGTGAAAAAGCATTTACTCAAAGTTCAAATTTAAATGCGCATATTCGTATACATACAAATGAGAGACCTTATAAATGCGAAATATGTGAGAGAACTTTTACTTGGAGTGAACAATTAAAAAGACATATCCGTTCACATCCGAAAGAGAAACCTGTTGAATGCGAAATAGAAAACTTTTCCTCAAAGTAGAAATTAAAAAGAAAGATATTCATATTAATAGTGTAACGATTTAATTTTTGTAGTTCTCTTTTTATTAATGATTAATTTTTAAATATTGTTAAGCTTTAGTCGGACTGCTCTTTCGCCAGCGAAATCAGTTTTATGTTTTAGCGATTCTGAACCGAACTGCATGTGAGTTTATATGAATACATTGCAAAAGCACGGATTTAGTTTCATTAGCAAAATGGCCAAGGTTTCTAACTAAAATTTACTTTTGTGATATCGATGAGTATATGTTTTTATTAAAAGAAATGTCAAATTACAATATGTAAATGAGCAGTTTGGAAGATAAAATTAATATTATTTTGAAAACGCGTATTTCATATAATAAAATAACATTCATTTTAGACACATCAGAAAAAAAATTAACAAAACAGATGGCGAATTCTTCCTATAAACCTAAAAAATTATATTTATGTCTTATACTTTTCTAAGTGTTCTGTTTTGCATTCGTATTTTTCAAATAATTGTACAGTTTTAATTTGTATAATCATAAATTCTCCTTCTGACATATTTAACACAATAAAACAACTTAAACTGTAAAAAAAAAAAAACTGTATTGAACGTAATCAAAAACTTAATTATAATGTTATTAAAATCCCTATCAGGTTCGTTATTGTTTTTAACAATGACGCGTTTCGACTTTGCAGTCATCTTCAAATTATTCTGATCTTGGTCCGTGTTATGGTTCAGGTTCACTTGAACCATAACACGGACCAAGATCAGAATAATCTGAAGATGACTGCAAAGTCGAAACGCGTCATTGTTAAAAACAATAACGAACCTGATAGGGAATTTAATAACATTATAATTAATCATAACGCAGGTTCAGGACCAAAGAACAAAAGTTTATCTTTTGACATTAATATTAATCAAAAACTGTTTAGAATGAATACAATGTAAACAGTAAAGTCAAAAATAATTTTTAACAACATTTTTCAAGTTTTTGCACTGTGTTACGTCGTGAAACTAAAACTAAATCGTAAAACTGTTCTGGCAGTCTGAATATAATTTGTCAGTACCTTTTTTTTACATGATTATTATTTTAAATAAAATTAAAATGTTAAGTCTCATTCAGACTGCTGTTTTAGTTTTAAGCAGAAGCACAACAATTTGACCAATCCAAACACTTGACACATTTTTAGATTTTACGTCAAATATTTGTGAATATTTTGATTAATTAGCTCTTGTGTTTGTGCGTAAAACTAAAACGGTAGTCTGAATTAGATTTTATGTACAATAATATTTTCGAATATCTATAAAAATCAACATGTATTTGAATATTTATAACACAACATGAAATGACAATAAACTTTGTTTATGCGTTCCTGATACAAATTGAAATTTACAGTCTTTATTGTGACAAGAAGATAACAATTTTTTGATTATTATACTGTAAAGATGAAAGTATTTGCCCAAATCAATTTTATATATTTTTTTTAATTTATATTAATTTTATTATTAGATATGTAAAATATATTAAACGTTAATTATAATAAAATTCAAATTAATAAATAAATCAGTATTGTTATATACTATGTATTGATGTATATTTATGTAATTTTACATAGGTTTTAACAGTAAAATTAACAACATTTTGTAATTTTACTGTGATAATTTAACGTAATGTTACATTTTTTTATAATAAATTACATTTACAAAACATGTAAAATTACACAATTTTTTGCAGTGCATGTTAAAATATTTGTAGATTATTCGACTTACGTTGTCTCGACATACGACTATTGATTTATATATATTTTTGTTTATAAGTTATTACGAAAAATAATATATGGCAATCAACAGCGTAAGTCGAGACAAAGTAAGTAGAATACTGTAAAAAAATGTAACGTATATTTTTGTAATTTTACATTTTGTATTTTTACTGCGATAATTGGTATAATATTACATTTTCTTTTTGTAAAAATACATGTATAGCATATTATGTTTTCTTATAAAACTTTGTCAAAATAAATTATATTATATATTTTTTTCGTATAAATATTGCTAATATTCGACTTACGTTAACAATACCAGAGCCAGCTCCGTCGTAAGTCGAGGTATTACTTGTATAATATAATACTTATTGCTGATTTGATCTCTGGTGAACAATTCTTCTAAAATAAAAAAACTTTAATAATAACATTTTGTTTGGTTTTTGTCAAACGAAATATAATTTACAAAATAGTTTAAAAACGATGCAAATAATGAAAATTGCTAATACGGCAATTCCGAAAATACTGAGATAGGCCGTTGTTGAGATTTCGGGTTTTGAGGAACGACACTGCGCATGCGCAGCCAGCGATGTCTACAGAAAGAAAACAAAAACAGAGATACAAATATTTTTTAAGAAATGATTAATAATTTTTGATGAATGAGAATATCTAAATAAAACAAGATTATAAGTGTATATGGGTAAACTCATATATAAACCACTTTGACATTTCTCGGAAAGTTGGTAATACAAATTTTTTATTAAAATTATAATTTATGTAGACACTACGAGAAACTTTTCGGAAAATTTCATCGAAATCGAATAAATAATGTAGCCACAATGAATTTTGAAAAAAATTTGTGATTTTTTTTCCGATAAGTTGGCAACACTGTATTTTTGTAAAATTGCATAATTTATTTAGGCACTAGGAGAATCTTTTATACAAATTTGATTAAAATCGGTTTAATATAGTGGTCATAATAATTTTTTTAAATTTTAGTAATTTTTGTTCTCGGAAAGTTGGCAACACTGTATTTTGTTAAAATTACATAAATTATATAAATACTATATATATATATATATATATATATATATATATATATATATATATATATATACCGGGTGTCCAAAAAGAATGGAAACTATTATGTATCTCGAGAACGGCACATCGGATTACAAAGTTACAAAACACGTTTTTCTTTATTTTTGAAAATCTATTTAGGGGTGATATGCGAAAACCACCCACATCTTCCCTGGCGCGGAGAGCGGGGCAAGTTTTAAAATTTAAATAGGAACACCCATTTTTTATTGCACAGTTGCATTCTCCATAAAAAACTGTTTCTGGATTTGCAAATTGAGCTTCCCAGCTCCACCCCCCTCGGATCAGGGAAGGGGAGAAAATTTGAAAATTTTTGCAGAAACTTTCACTTTTTATTGGAGTTTTGGATTCTCCTTCTAAAACTGGATATAAAATTGAAAATCGCACCTCCACTCTCACTCCCACACATGCTGATGGGTACCAACTTTTCATCTCAAATAATACCTGGTGGTAAATTGTGCTGGATTTAGGTGAATCCCCTCGCCTCTCACTATCGGGGTGCTAAATTTAGGTGAACACCCTACTTAATTATATTCAGTTTTAGAAGGAGAATCCAAAACTGCAATAAAAAGTAAAAGTTTCTGCAAAAATTTTTAAATTTTCTCCCTTTCCCTGCTGTGAGGGGGAGGTGCTAGGGGGCTCAATTTGCAAATCCAGAAACAGTTTTTTATGGAGAATGCAACTGTGCAATAAAAAATGGGTGTTCCCATTTAAATTTTAAAACTTGCCCCCGCTCCCCCCGCCAGGGGAAATGTGGGTAATTTTCGCATATCACCCCTAAATAGATTTTAAAAAATAAAGAAAAACGTGTTTTGTAACTTTGTAATCTGATGTGCCGTTCTCGAGATATTTAATAGTTTCCATTCTTTTTGGACACCCGGTATATATACAGGGTGTTTCAGACCACCCGTACCACCCAAATATCTCGCGTGAAACGAAACAAATCAAAAAAAGAAAAAATACGTCCAAAAAGATTTCAAAAATTCTATTAATTGACACCAAATTCAAATTTTCCCCCCACCCCCTGGGGGGTGGAGGGGGGTAGCTTTGTAAATTTAAATGGGGACCCCCATTTTTTATTGCAGATTCGGATTCCTAGATTCAAATAAAGAAGGTTTTGTCCGAAATTTTTTTTCTGATTCTTGAAAGATGGCGCTCAAATCGCAAAAAACGCTATTTTTTATTTTGACGATTTTTAATATTAGATGTGAGCCATAATGTAAAAGGGTGTTGTCATTTTAAGACATTTACTGCTTTCAGTTAAACTTAGTGATGCCCCCCGCCTCCCTTTTAAAGTATGTAAGGCAATTGAGGGCGAAATTAAGATTTTTCGAAAATAACGTATTTTATCGCCAACGCAAGGGTGGGATAGGACTGACATTACGGTAAGTATCTTACACAGTTATAATTTTTAAAATTATTTTTATTTCTTGTTTAAGTTGCTGCGCTTTTTTATTTTTGTCAAATTTGAATGAATCAATTTCTGTTTAAAACCAAAATTCATTTTGCCTTTTAACTTCATTTGAGGGTGGTGAAGAGGGGGAGGGAGGCGGGGGGCATCACTAAGTTTAACTGAAAGCAGTAAATGTCTTAAAATGACAACACCCTTTTACATTATGGCTCACATCTAATATTAAAAATCGTCAAAATAAAAAATAGCGTTTTTTGCGATTTGAGCGCCATCTTTCAAGAATCAGAAAAAATTTTTCGGACAAAACCTTCTTTATTTGAATCTAGGAATCCGAATCTGCAATAAAAAATGGGGGTCTCCATTTAAATTTACAAAGCTACCCCCCCTCCACCCCCCAGGGGGTGGGGGGAAAATTTGAATTTGGTGTCAATTAATAGAATTTTTGAAATCTTTTTGGACGTATTTTTTCTTTTTTTGATTTGTTTCGTTTCACGCGAGATATTTGGGTGGTACGGGTGGTCTGAAACACCCTGTATATCAGTTTACCCATATACTTCTAATTTTGTTTGTTTATTACATAATATTACATGCGCTATGCTAAAAATTCTATGCTAAAATTACATATATTCAGGCATGTATGAGAGGAATTATGAATGTGGATGAAGCGAAAGTTGCTTGTTTGGATAAGAATGTTTGGAGGCGACTGATTTCGGGATGATAAAAAGAGTTTGTGCCACACACTTTTGGGTACATGGCGTGGATTGTGTATGTATGTATGTAAAAAGCTCAACCAATTCGGTAGAAAAAGTATTTCTATTTTAATTTACAGTCAATTAAAAAATGATCGTATTTTAAAAGTAATATCACAGAATTTAAAAACAAATCAAATAAAAATCGTAACTAACCTGTTTAGCTTTTTTAACAATCTGTACCTGATTTCCGGAATTAGGAAACGCTGCAATAGTTTTCGTTCGATTTGCACTAGCAGATGTTGGCGTTGTTGTAACAGCAGGTCTGGAATTAGGCGTAGGACTAACTAAAGACGTTGACAAACGTGTAAGACTGGCAACACTACTTGAGGACACACTTGGCGGCGTTGTACTTGGTGTTAAAATTGGTTTAATGTCAGGTACTGGTGAAACAGGTCTAGTACTTGTAACTGTTATTACAGAAAAATTATTTAATACAGAAAATATTATGGTAAGTACATACAAATTAATTTTTTAGTTTCTTATATTCAATTTAATTTAAACTAGTTATCAAAAATAACACAGAATTCTAGATAATAGCTGTATTCTTTTTACCTATAATTCACCAAAATTTCAGTTCTTTTCAGACAAATACTGATTAACTTAGTCAGATACCTTTCCCTCTTACAGATTCTGGTGTACTTGCAAAATAATCTCAAAATAAAGTGAGACATTCGACTCATTGTCAGTACCAGGAGAATAAGTTTAAATATCAGCTTTGCTGTTTCTAAGATTAACAACAAAAAATGCGTTAAATATACGTTAAATGAGTCAATTTTTGGTAAAAGAATACATCTAATATACTGTGTATGATTTTTAAAACATACTATTATTATAGTAATATAAAAGCATTAAATTTGAATTTTTTTTAATATTTTGTACCATTTTTGAGTTATGTGCTTGTAAACTTAATTCATGAATTGCGCGCGAACTTAACATATACCGTATCACTATACGTAGGAGTTTATGATTTTATAACAATTTGCTATCTTTGTGCAACCTAAGATGACAAGTTATACTTCTGAGTAAATCCTTTATCTGGTTAGATAAAGTTGCACTTTGATCTTGGTTATTGAATAATTACGATAGAACAAATATATAATGAAATATAAATAACTTTAATAAACAGATATTATTGAACAATTACAAAATAATTACTTATAAATTTAACGATATAATATGAATCCAAAATGTAACTTAAAACTGAATCATTGTTACTGCTGCTCGTAACTCTGATGTTAAACGTAACTACATTATGACCGTAGCTACTCGCGGACCGTAACTGACTCTGACCGAAACTACCCGTTGACCGTAACTCCGACCGTAATTCTCCGTTGACCGTAACTGCCTGAAGCTAACCCCTTTTTAAGTTACATTTTGGCCATCGAACTGGACTCTGCGGGGAGGCAACGTAAACAAAAAAAACTAGTTCACTGTGCAATCAAACTTTGAACGTTATTTCAATATATGTTGAAATTGCTGACAGTAGCTCAAAGTTCGATGCACTAAAAATGGTTAACAAACATTTACGTTTGTTACAATTTTATATTTATGTCAACTAAAATATATGATACATTAATACATATTTTTAATTTGTCTATTTTATTGTTGTTAAATTATTGTTTTGTATATCATTTATTTAATTATGAAATATGCATTTACTATAAAGTAACGCTATAATACGAATTTATTTATAAGTTTATGGCTTATTGCCGCCTCCACAAAGTTTGTAAGCATTTTTTGGTTATTACAATTCGTTTATAATATATTTATTTATGTGAGTACAAAGATATATTAAAGAATGCCAATGTAGTACAATCACAAATAACATAAACAAATTTTACAATATTATATACCCTAAATATATACTGCATTTTTGTCTATATGTAAATTTTTGATTTAATATTAATTTTATGTTAAATATAGCTAAATACTTTAATTAAATAATTATTAGAAACCAAATTAGTTAAAACGAGTAATTAATTAAAATTGATTTAAATTATTGATTAATATTAAAGAAATCGAAATGATTAAAATTGTGATTTAATCAAATAATTAAAATCTACCCAATCCTGGTAGCGGCATTGATGGGCGTAATTTACCCCCAAAAATTTGACTTGATTCATACGTAAGTCTCAACAAAACTTAAAAATACAATAGCGACTCACTGCCGTTAGATAAGATGCCAAGCCTAACAGGTCCAAGTAATATTTACCAACTAGTACACGACTTTATTTCGTTTATTCTTATTATTTATTTCTTGTAATGAATTCGAGATATAACCCGATCCGATCGTTCCAAGATTGTAATAAGTGCCTGATACATATACCCATACATAACGAACGATGTAATACTAGCTCAGAATCACATCAGAAATCAATACAGTAGGTGATTGCTGATTGGTTAACGAACAATTCGGACAACGAACACTTTCACGAAAGATTTTTCTGTTCAGACAACAAACATATGTTCGGATAACAAACGTTTCTGAACCCCTTAGAAAAAAGAAATAAATTAAAAAATATTAGAAAATCTGGCAATATTATGAGGATGATCGGTTAACGAAAATTTCGGTTTACGAATATAGTTTTAGAACGAATTATGTTCGTAAACCGATCACCCACTGTATACACCAAGCATTTTTATACAAGTGTACACTTTTGCTACGCCACGTTCGTATCAATGATAGCTCTCATACATGCTTCTTTATTCTTCAAAGTGATAAATATTAATCAAATTGATAATAGCAACACGAATTCTTATAAGCAATTAATTAATGATGTTTAATTTACCAGTAATTTCTTTTTTGTAATTTCTAATAAAATATTATCGTAACTTACCTAACCTACCCCAAAAAAATAAATAAAAACAAGTGCAACATACCATATCTTTTGACACTAAATACATGATATAAGAATAGTTACAATTATTTATTGCAAAAATAAATAAAATTTATTTTAGTTATAAAAAATTCATCTTGTATTTATATTATGTCTACTAAATAAAAATCATACCTTAAGCATATAAATATTTGGAACAATAAAAGTTTGCGTATAATTAACGCTTTAAGAAATAATTAATTAATTATGGCGCGGTTTCTGAATTAGTAACATTGTCAACAAAGAACATCACTAAAATAATGCACTATATTTCTGTTACTACAATCGTTATGACATATCAAGCACTTGAAACAATCGGACCTAAATAAATTTTAATATATTCAACAATAGACAAGTAGGTACAAAATATTTCATTACTAAAAAATTTATTTATTTTATTGAATTATTTTCTTTTATCGAAGTATAGTCGTGGATCTTTATTATATATATATCTTTATTATATAACTAACCAAACAATACATTATTATACAATGTAGCTAAATGATGACGATGTTGATAATAAGTAAAATTCGTATGTGTCGTACGCACATTTATTAATGTTGTAGCAAAAGTTGGTGTTAGTCAGTTAAGATGGTTCGGACATGTTGAGCGTATGTCTAATAAACGTTTGGTTAAAAAGATTTATTTGAATGATTTTGATGGTATACGTTTGCGTGGACGTCCGATGAGTAGTTGGAGTGGTGTATGATTGAGAGAGTGGCTTGCGTGAGCAAAAGTTTCCAAGTGGTAAGAATAAAAGAGCATGTATGAGAGTGGAATTATGAATGTGGATAAAGCAAAAGTTGCTTGTTTGGATAGGAATGTTTGGAGGCGACTGATTTCGGAATGATGAAAAGAGTGTGTGCCGCACCCTTTTGGGTACATGGCGTGATTGTGTATGTATGTATGTAATATGAAATGATAAAATAAAAATAACCTGTCTGTTTCAATCGGCTTTTTGTAAGTGGAGAACCACTGCCCGGCACCGCGGACTGATTTGAGAGGACGTTCTCTGCCCCAACACTACTCTGGGCGGATTCAGCTGGTTCATCCGATAGCATCTCTAGATGATTCGAATGCAAATACATCTCTAGATGCATATACGGTGGCCGTTTTCGCCATGCGATGTAGTCCAACATATTACCGCCCGTCTCCAAAAAATACATCTCACCGCAATGTTCACTCAATCTAAATAGAAAATAGACAAAAATATATGGTAAGCTTACTTGTCGACAGCCTCACTCAAAGTCGAATGTTTTACGATAACTTTGGCATCTAAACGATCATGTTGCACACGTGCACTACAATACGTTTTGTTACTCGATTATTATATCTGTTTAACAATACAAGTCCGATACTGTTGCCATAATATTAAAATAATTTCAAAAAAATTAATGTTCGGTTTTTATAAATTATAACAACCAATGTTAAAAACAACTTTAACAAACCCGACTTTAACAAAGCGTTAGATTTTAACCGAAAAGTTAACTGTAAGATACAAACCAAGAATAAAAAAACAATTGCCGACGTACGAACGTGGTACGAACTACACAGATTTTTATATAAAAAAACCAATTGAAACGATATTAAAACTAATATATATATATATATATATATATATATATATATATATATATATATATTTATATTATTAACTAATTTATTATACAGAGCGAGTGTAAAGTCTGGAACTATCGCAATAAATCGTTTATTAAACGTTTTTGAAAAAAATCCTCGAACCCCTCAATTTTTATCTTAAATAAGACATATTTTACTGTAATTGTCACTTAAAAATCGTCTTTTGTTTTTGAGTTATCATGTAAACGATAATTTTTTTTAAATAGAAACCTATATTTTTTATTATTGATCTTGGTAGTACTTTTTTTTCCGTTTCCAACCATATAAAATTTTAAATATGTTATTATTTAATCGTTGGGTTTGAGTTGAAATGACAAGTCTTATCTTTGCTTAGATGGAATCGGGGGGTCCATGCCATACGGGGAATGCAATATACAAAATATGAAAAGAAAAGAATGACGGGGGAGATTAGAATTGTACTTGAAGGTGAACGCACGTGATTCCACTGAGATCATCACATTTCACCTGTTTTGGTCATTCTTACTCTTTATGAGATAACGAGAATATTATTACGCTATCTACGACATATATATATATATATATATATATATATATATATATATATATTCACAAGCGAGAAATTAACATCATTTTGACAATAAACATAAATTAATGTTAAGCAGTGGTGTGCGTTCTTATAATTTCTTTTGTATATTTTATTTCAAACTATTTATGTAGTACTAATTGAAAATAATTAATGCTGTGTGATATTCGAATGTAATAAATGCATCTATGCATCTACGACAGAATACGACAGAGTACGACCAAAAGTAGGCAAAAATTACACATTTGCCATGTGAATGTAAAATGAGAAATGTTTTTTTCTTGTCTTTCGGATGCATATCAAATGATAAAGAATACATAAAAAATTAACAACAATGCTATAATAATTTGAAAATTGCTATATTATATTTGTGTTAGAAAAATATACCTATTTACCGTAAATAATCTAGATTTTGGTCGTTTTTATATTTCAATTATTTATTTAAAAATCTGAATTTTTAACAATTGGTTTTGCAATTATTAATTAAAATTAAATGAGTTAAAATCATTGTCAAAACATTATCAGCAAATGACTGCTAATCCTCTATAAAATTTCGAGAAAGAAAATAAAAATAAAGAACTTTTGTAACAGTAAAAAATATGGGATATTAATATTTGAAATTTTAAATCGATGAGATACAATTATTTGTAACAAAAAAATCACTTAAAAAACTAAACTAATTAACAGTATAATACTAATCAAAATACACGAACAGTTTGTTAAAATCTCAAAACAAACATTGAATAGAATTTGTTTAAGGGGAGGTACCACCCTGAATACTAAAAAAAAGTGGCTATTTTCACGAATTAATTTTGGGCACAGGAATGTAAATAAATTACTACTTTTTTTTACATTGTATTTGGCACATATTCCTCTATATTTTCAAATAGTTCGAAGCCTTTTTGTAACCAATTGCGACCGCTACAACCTCCGAACCAAGACCATGTCCCAAAAAGACTGCTGCTGCGTTGACAGGCTGGAGCGCTCAATTCAGATTTGAAATAAATTTTGTTGTTTTTAAAATGTAAAGTAGATTGTAACTTAGGGATCAACTGGCCGGATTTCAAAAAAATACATTTTTCGCCAAGTTATACTCATTTGAAAAAAAAGTTTGAAAATTTCGTTCTTTTTTTGGCTCGCTAAAATCGAAAAAACTACATATCAAAAAAATGACCAGTTGATCCCTAAGTTGAAGTTTTGGCAACATTTTCCCCAAATTCCAAATTAATCGGACAAAAATTGCGACTTGTATGCTGTCAACGCAGTTTAAAAACATAGTTTCTAGAAAAACGCGTTTAAAGTTTCATGTTTCAAGCAGAGCGCTGCTGAGCGCTCTCTATAAAATGCTTTGTTGCACATTTATTATTGCGATTTACGCTTCCATACTTTAAAACCTGGTTCTAAAGGGTTCAAAAAACACATTTAAGTAAAAAAAAAAAATCGATTTTTTGAAATTTTCAGAGTGGTACCTCCCCTTAAAACACCGATGGTTTCCAAAGTGTGCGTCGCGATCCTCTTGTTAAAATAGAAGTGTAGTTTACATATTCATTAAGAGAAATATTTAATTCATCTATTTAATACATTCATATTATGTATATCTATTAAAAAAAAAAAAAATTTGTAAGAGGATATTTTTTATGCAATTCCCTCTATTTTGTATGGAAAAAAAAAATTGATTATAAGCTAGTAAATCGTCTAATTTAGAACCGTTTATTGAATAATAGTATTATAATAAGTATTAATACTATATCTATCTTAATCAATTGTAAAAATGGATATTTATGTTACAGATAGATGAAAACATGAGTATAAGAAAAAGAGACCAACTTACGATTCGTCCAAGCATTTAGTCCTCGCCCACTTGTGCTCGATCAGGCTCGCTCGGTCTCCCGACAGATTCTCGCAGCCCGGCGGTAATTCATCGAGCCGTGTCCGTTTCCGTGCCGGCGAACTGGCCGGACTGGTTTTAGGCGCGATGGCCGATTGGGACATGGACATGGAGGACAACAACGACGACTGCGAGGTGGATGATGATGATGCTGCTGCTGTTGCTGCTACTGCTGGAACCGCACTGCTACTAACGGTGCTCTCGTTCGACGCACGAATATTGGAAATGTTCATTATTCTTGTGATGGTGTTACTCGTTGGCGATGATGTCGAACCCGATAACTGGAAAATTTGTCAAGGTTAGTTGGTATTTGACAAAAATAAAGGTTTTCAACACGTTTTCAAATTATAAGCTTACAATAACACAATTAGTTTTGTAAAAAAATCATGTTACGTTCAAAAATATCGCATTGTAAATTACTAACAAGGCAAACTTTCATGCAATACAAGTACAAAATTAATCGACGTAAGACAAAAAAAAAACATACAGAATGTCTCATTTGCATGGTAAACTTCAATTATTAACTCAAGTCAAGCGTCGTAATCATTCAATTATTAATTAAAATATAGATTCGGAAATGTTGTGCACATTAATCAAACTTATAAATAAGTGAAATGTACATAAATATATTTTATAACATCAACTAATTTTTTTGTATTAATAAAAAATTATGACATTTAAAAGAAGTTCTATTTCATTTGATTGCAAACAACGTATATTTGATTTTATTTTATTTATTAATTTTATATTTGTATATTAGTTCCCGTAATTCCTAAGCGGAAAACATGGAGAAAATTATTTACTTGATTTGTTTATATATTTATATAAAGAATTAATTAGTCTGCAATAGATTTCGATTTCAATCTAGTTATGCAAATACAAACTTATTTATTGGACAAATATCCACATTAATTATAAATTAAATTATAGAAATCATTGTAAGTAACAAGTCATCTAAATTTATCATCAACAGATTAACTTAGTTGGTAAACGTACTTATCATTTAATATTCTTTCTTTTGTCTGGAGTTGAACTACTAAATAATTCAATCATTTTTATAAGAAAGTTTTGTTGCATAGTTTCCAAAATCTTTCAGAACTCATAATAAAGAAAACAAAATGTTTTACCAAAGTTGTCTTAAATTATATTAAATTAGAAAATCCTATTTAAATTTCTAGTAATTCTCTATTACGTCAATTATGAATTATATCAAACTTAATAGAGTAAATGTTGCTTAATTTGGTTAACTTTCTTTTTACAGTATTTACAATTTAGTAGTACATTTCAAAAACCGTCTTCGATTAAATAATTTCGTTACTATTTTTTTTTTTTAATTTAAGGACCGTCTTTTCAAATATGACCCGGGAATCATCAGAGTTTTAAATATATCAATTTTGGAAGCCGGATTTTCTTATCTTCTTGGGGGTTGATAATTGGACGACAAATAAAGATGATAAATAACAGAAAATATCTGAGTAAGTTCACATTCAGTATTTTTTTTTTTCGTTTACAACCGCCTCTAACACTTTACATATTATATAAAATGAATATTTCCAATATTATTTTTAAGTGCATATAATTTAAAAATGAAAAATATATTAAAATAAGATAATTATTTGACAACTGTTAACAGTTTATGGTTATCGTGTAAATAATGAATGACAGTCAGTATGTTTGTGGTTTTGCGATTGATTATTTGATATTTTTCGTAAACAAATTAATTACAATAATAAAATAGAATGTACAGTAAAAACTATTAATAAAAGCGATTAATAATCAATAGGTAACAGTTTTATGTTACATTTGTTCAGAATACTTAATATATTCAAATACTTTCATTTGATTTTATAAAAATATTTTTGTTTGTTTACACACACTTGATATATCATTGACTATTATAATAATTAATTACGTATTTTATTTTATTCGGTTATATTAAAATTTATTGATTATGAAAAACGACTATATTGGGATTTGTTACTTATAAATCTATCATTACTTAATGAGATTTTTACGTTTGGTATGTGGTGTAAATAGGAGAGATCGAGTACGAAATAGATTAATGTATGATGAGTGTGAAATTGAAAGAAATGTTGTAGCAAAAGTTGGTGTTAGTCAGTTAAGATGGTTCTCGGGCATGTTGAGCGAATGTGTAATGAACGTTTGCAGTTAAAAAGATTTATTTGAATGATTTTGATGATATACGTTTGCGTGGACGTCCGATGAGTAGTTGGAGTGGTATGATTGAGTTTCCAAGTAGTAGGAATAAAGGCATGGGGAATATTTTGAAAAACAATAAAGTGATTTTCGATGATTAATATTTATTTTTGTTCTCTAATCCCGAAATATAAAAGGCAACCCCCGTATATATGTGATGTAAAAAGTTGCTATGACAACGTGTAGTGTACAGTTACTAACAACGCCGCAAAAAATAAAAAGTCTCATAATCAAGGAATGAATTTATTTTAAATAGTGTAAAAATTAACAAACCAAAATAAATTATACTTTTTTCCCGATATTTGATACCTCTTTGTCCTCCTCAATTGTTTATTTATTACAAATGTTATACCACCAAGATTAAAAACATAAAATCTTTAAATCTTTGTCAGGCCTAATATTACCGTAAAATTAATTTCAATTTGAAAATAAATCTCAGCTTCATTTGACAAAACTTTATCTGAATATTGTTTATTGTGTCCGGGCCGCAAGTTTGACATGCTTGGTTTAAGACACATGATAATATTTGATTCGATGCTTGTTCAATCTTCGTAGCTCAATTTGTAGCAGGTGGAGTTGAAAGATGACCACCGATTTAGATGAACAGAAATTATTATTATTTTTAAATATTACACATATATCAATTAGGATTCAATATATTAGTATTAAATACAACTGGATTCGATTCTCTTTAATTATTTTATAAAAACGACATTTCTTTGGGGTCACTAATAAAAAAATTCGACCTGATTCAGACGATGAAACAGAATCGAATCTTGAAACAGTTTTATATTTGAATACAATGAATTCTGAAAAATATTTTACTGTTATAATAGTATTATTTATAAACAAAGCAAAGGAGAACAACAATAAAAATTAGAAATTACTTTCAATATTCTAAATTCGACTGCTCTTACAATTCTTTATATTATATTGACACTATAATATAGACAATTTTCTTTTGTTTTCCATATGTTTTGGAAGCCTTTGAAGACGATTTAAAATAAATCGAAAGCTTGCCCCTATTAAAATTAAATGAGTTTGATTTAACATCCTTTCCAAATTGACTGATATACCTATTATTTACTTACAAATATATATACCGGGTGTTCGTTCGTTAAGTTCGCATGGCCGTTTAACATGCAATTTCGATAATTTGCGATATACCACTTTCTCGAGTTAAATTCGGAGAAATACCTAGAATACTTTTTGATAGGCAATAAAAAGTTCTATAATTTGGTTTTAGTTTTAATTTGCTAGCATGTGCCGTTTGGACGCTAGATTTTTTTTTTTAATTTTTTGGTTTTTATTTTTTTTCTCAAAAACTATGAGGTTTAGGAAAATAAGCATGATATGGAAAAATGCGGAATAATGAGTACTATAATTGAGTGTAGAAACCATTATTCTAAGATAGCATAGTTTAGTAAAAAAAAACTGAATTTTTGAAAATTTCTTGAGGGGGTACCCATGGGATTTTTTCAAAATAAGACTTTTTCAAAATTTGCTGAAAAAATCTGAAAAAATTCAGTAAAATAGAGAAAAAAGTTAGCTACATAATAGCTAAGCAACTTTCAACCAAAATGCATCGGCAGGGCCAATGCATTTTTCTTTAATTTAAAAATTGTCTAATGTTTAATTAGATAAATAAATATAAAATTAATGGTGTTTAATGCAAAAAATAAAAATAGTTAAACATTTACACCAAAAGAATTTATAAAAATTAAAAATATCATTGCTAGATGTAAAATATTTCAACATCGTATTTGCCTGGATAAAATTCATGAGTTTATCATGACCAGTCAAATAAACAAAATGCATTGACATGTCGTAGTGGCCATGTAGCTCAGTTGGTAGAGCATTAGGCGCGAAACCTAAAGGTCCCGGGTTCAAACCCCGGCAGGGCCAATGCATTTTTCTTTAATTTAAAAATTGTCTAATGTTTAATTAGATAAATAAATATAAAATTAATGGTGTTTAATGCAAAAAAAAATAAAAATAGTTAAACATTTACACCAAAAGAATTTATAAAAATTACAAATAATATACGTTAATGTAGGATTCCTATTTACTAAAAGCGATGTAACAAGTATGCAATATCTAATTTTATTGTATTCTATTCACATTTATGTTGCAATTCCGTTCATATCTCGTATAATTCGTAGCGTTACGAAATATTCTGTCTTCTTCTAGTAAATGGGAATACTTGGTTTGATAGAACAGACTAACTTGTAACGCTCTGAGTTTTACGAAATACGATCAGAATTGTTACATAAACTATATTAATTTTAAAATATCGGATAGAGAGAAAAGAAAATATAATATTATTATTTTTGGTGTACCAGAAGAAGCTACAACCAAAGACATAAAACATATTGAAAGTCAAAAGATTACAAATCTGTTAAATATTCTTGATCCCCAACTATCTGAGATAAATTTCAAATTTTTTCGATTAGATCAGCTACAAAACGGAAAAGTTCGCAGGATAAAACTTTAGTTTGACTCTGTGGATCATGTGAACATCATTTGCAAGAATTTGAAAAAATTATCAAATTGTGACAATTACAAAAATATAAGATTTACGTCGGACAAAACTCCACAACAAATCAAATATTTTAAACAGCTTAAACAAAAATTAGATAGTAGGATTCTGCAAGGGGAAACAAACATAAAAATAAAATACTTTAATGGTACTCCAAAGATTGTTAAAGTTGATTTAAACTAAAAATGCCCAGCAACAGTGATCATTTAAAAAAATTTAGTTGTTACTATCAGAATGTTAAGGGAGTAAACTCGAAATTAGATGATATTTTTTGTGCAACAGCTGACGTAGACTACGATGTTATCTGTTTCTCAAAAACATGGTTAAAAAATGATGTTTCAAGTTCGGAATTGTTTATTGACAATTATAGTGTTTACCGGTGCGATCGTAACATTGAAGCAACTGGTTTATCTACGGGAGGTGGAGTGTTAATTGCGGTGGCAAATCATATACCTTCTACAAAATTAGACTTGTTTAATATCAATACAGCGTCCAATCACGTTGTAGACGTAGTGGGTGTAAAATTACGTTTAACCAATAAAAATTTTTATTTATTAGTGATATATATACCACCATCAACTAGCACTGCTATAATAGAAACTACAATGGAAGAAATATGTAAATTAAGTGAGTTATATGAAAATGATGTGGTTATTTTAGGAGATTTTAACATTAATTCATATATGGATCCTAATTTTAATGATAGCAAATTTATTATTTTATCTAATTTTAGCGAATTCTTAAATTTAAAACAATTTAATTACACTTTAAATGCAAATAATAAAATACTTAATTTAGTATTTGCTAATATTAGTTGTACTATTATTGCACCAGCAATACATATTTCCAAAATCGATTCACATCATCCGCCACTTGATATCACCTTCCAATGTAGTTCTCCCGTGCAAAATTCTTTTCCATCGCAAGTCTCATATAGAAAATATAATTTTAAACAAGCAAATTATCCTGCATTATATAATGCTATTTCTTTATAAAATTGGGACTCATTATATGTTGAAACTAGTGTTGATGCAGCCTGTGATAAATTTTACAAAATTATTTATCATTGCTTTGATTTGCATGTCCCAATATTTAAAAATCAAGCAAAGCATAGAAATTTTCCACCATGATTCACAAGCGAAATAAAATCTGACTTGCGAAGAAAAGAACTAGCTCGGGATAAATTTAGGAAAACTAAAAATAATACATACTTACAAAAATATCAAACTTTACGGTCTAATACTAAACATAAAATAAAAATCGCCTATAAAAACTATTTAATTGATATTGAGACAAAAATAAATGATAATTCGAAATTATTCTGGTCATTTATTCAAACAAAAAAAGGTGGTTCTCGTGTCCCAGACACAATGAAATATAATGATGTTCAATTAAGTAATCCACAAAATATAATAAATAGTTTTGCAGAATATTTTAAAAGTGTATATAAAACACCTACTAATAATCAATACAAAAATTTTGATTATCAGTATAATTTTAATAATACAATTAACATCTCAGAAATTACTGACACTGACATACTCAATGCTACTAAAAAACTAAATAATAAACTTACAGCGGGTATAGATCAAATACCAGCTTTTGTCATAAAAGACTGTATTTATTATTTATGTAAACCTGTAAGATTTGTTTTTAATTTAATTATTAAACAACAAAAATTTCTAGATATGTGGAAAATAGCTCGTGTCAGTCCAGTATTCAAATCTGGTGATGTTCACAATATATGTAATTATAGAGCGATTTCTATTTTAAACAATTTGTCTAAGGTTTTGGAAATAATACTGTGCAATATCATATTCAACGCCACTAAACAAAACTTATCTGAATTTCAACATGGTTTTACAGAAAAACGTTCAACAATTACTAATTTATGTACATTTTCACAGTACGTTGCTGAAGCCTTGGATAACAATTGTCAAATTGATACCATCTATATGGACTTACAAAAAGCGTTCTATCAGGTTGATTTGCACATTTTGCTAAACAAACTTGGAAATATTGGTCTATCATCATCTTTTGTACGTCTATTAAAATCCTATTTACTTGATAGAACGCAGTTTGTGAGTTTTCGAGGTTTTGAGTCGTCAGCATACATCTGTACATCAGGAGTACCACAAGGAGCTAATTTAGCACCTTTACTATTTTCTATTTTTATTAACGATTTATGTTTCAGCCTAGACATAAATGTTCTTCTGTTTGCTGACGATCTAAAAATATATACGTTGATTGATACCATCGATGATTGTGTAAAATTGCAAACAAACATTAATAAAATTATAAACTGGTGCACTGCAAATAATTTATCTGTCAACATAAATAAATGTAAAGTTGTGACATACACTCGTAAAATGCAACCACTTACGTGCAATTATACAATCAATAACTCTGCGCTAGGCAGAGAAACAGTTATGAAAGATTTGGGTGTTATCTTCGATACACATTTTTCATTCGATCAACATGTCACACAAATTGTAAATTCAGCATACAGAATGCTTGGATATATTGTTAGAAACACTAAGCAGTTTAATTGTAGATCAGTTTTCACTACATTGTTTAACAGTTTTGTAAGGTCAAAATTGGAATATTGCGCTATAGTTTGGTATCCTATATACGCAAAGCAAATAAATAATATCGAAAAGGTACAGCAAAAATTTTTAAAATTTTTAACTTATAAAATAGATGGTAATTATCCTCCTCAAGGAGTAGATTACAATTATTTGTTGGATACGCATACTTATGATTCGCTAGCTTCTCGTCGAATCAATATCTCAATAGCTATACTTTACAAACTGTTAAATAATGAACTTGATTGTGCTAACTTACTTGGTAAGATAAACTTCTGTGTACCACGTTCAACCACCAGATTCCCACAAGCTTTTTACACAAATACTGGCCGAACGAATATGTCGCAAAGAACACCAATATATATTATGTGTAACAATTACAACAGCATAAACAATAATAATATTGATTTATTTTTCAACTCATTAAATGCTGTTTTAAACAATATTACAGCTTAAATTAATTTTTTTTTTCTCGACTAAAATTTTTGTGTTATTTGTTTTATTGATTAATTTTATTATGGTTTTTCTTTTTTGGTTTTTTTTTTCTTAGTTTAAATTAAATAGTTGTATTTTCTTATTCTACCATATATGTTAATAAATGTATTTTTATGTATTGGGCAATAAAGATTTATTATTATTATTATTAAAATATAAAAAAAACTGTAACATTATTTTTACATGAATATGTAATGTTGTGTCAGTCATTCTTAATACAAATTAATCTTAAATCAAAGTGTAATGAACTAGTTTTCTCAATGTATACTTTGAATCACATTTAGATTTAACTCGACGGTAGTAACTGAGTTTATACAACTAAATTTATGTAGAATATTGTACCATATGTTTGCGCGGCTGTAGATTTATAAAATAATTAGCAAACATATTTTTTGCTATTGTCGCAATTACTATATGTGTAACCATATAATTATCCAGTATGTGTACTACATTAAAAAGTTAAAACTTTACCGAAAGAAAATTAAGCAAAAAATTGTTCCGTAAGTTTACGAGACTCACAAAACAATTTCACAAGCTTCAAATATAGAAAATTTATTTAAATATTTATAATAAATTTCCTAAACTACAAAATAAAACACGTAGTTTCAAAGGCTAAGTTTCTGTAATCAGTATCAAATTCAGAAATTATATATAAAAACTAGAATCCTAGTCAACGATTTAAGATAACACAACAAAGATCACTTTAATTTATTATAAATTCAATTTTTATTAAAATAATTAGAATAAAAATATCGCTAAATACGTATTTTAAAAGCTAAGTTTTTATTATCAGTAGAAAATTTAGACAAAAACATAAAAAGTAAAATCCTAGTCCACGATTTAAGATGATCCAAATATTGAACGTACTCAACGTTCAAAAATCAGTTTAATTCCAAATTCGCTACCAACAGTGCAGGATTTACGTATAAGCTAAACAAGATATAGATTAGAACCCCCACTTTCTTGGGGGCCCCCAAAAAAATTGTCCGAGTTAGCAAGTGTCATATATGTATACTTAAATATACTGCTTACTATAAACACGGAGATTCGCCCATATTGCTCCCTATCTCAAATAGCTTAGGGCCTTATTAAGTCTAAATTCGGCCCTAGCTACTAATGATAAAAGCTTAGTTTCCAAAATACATATTTAACGTTGTTTTTATTATAAATGTATGATCTAGTAGAACATTTATTTTAAATTTATTTTGTTTAATTACAATTTTAAATGGGGGAACAATATTGTTTTTATTTTTTTACTGAAAGTTGAAATCTTAAATAATCAAAATACTAATAATCAAAATCGGGATAACCGCATTCGGATGTAAATAAAAAATAAAATTTTGAACTTCTGCTCGTAACATATTGTAATAAAAACACATGCATAAAAATGAGGTATTGTGCACGTATGTTGTATTGAGAGAAAAGTTGTGTGTTGATTATGTTGTCAGTTGGTGTAAATAGAAGAAATCGGGTACGAAATAGATTAGGTGTATGATAAGTGTGAAATTGAAAAAAATGTTCTAGCAAAAGTTGGTGTTAGAGTCAGTTAAGTTGGTTCGGACATTTTGAGCGAATGTCTAATGAATGTTTGGTTAAAAAATTTATATGAATGATTTTGAAGCTATCCGTTTGCTGCGTGGACGTCCGTGTTTATAATAGGTAGAACGTTTCACTATCTCGGTTTAAAATGAAAATAATATCGAAGATTTGGATATTTTCACTACCAAACAGGTACAAAATGTTACGTTTTTTGGGCAACCCACTGCTAAAATTTCTTAGAACACAGTAATTAAATACCCTTTCCAATAATATTATAGTTTTAGGATATAAACAATTAGGGGTCTTGTTTCTATACAAATTCATTTTTCAAAATAAGTTTATTTTATATCAATGTATTTTTTTTTAATATTAGCAATATTATTAATATTAGCAATTAAAAATATGAAATTTATAAACAAACCACAATAAAATTAAAGTGAATATGTCGTTAAGTAAAGCTAATAAAATTAATAGTAGTATAATTTATAATAATGATAGGAAATCTACATTTTTATATTTTTAGATATGAATTGTTTTTAGAAAATCTATGGTCCGTATTCTAACCTCTTTTGTTCGTGAAAAAGTGCTTTTATCATCATTTCAAAATAACTTTTTCCTTCTATTTTTCATCTAGTGTAAATAGTTTTTCTATTTTTGATCATTTTTATTATATTTGCTATTATGAAATTTAAATAAACTATTATAAAGTGCTTAATAAATAATTTTAAGTAAATGTCAAAAGTACTTTTGGCAAAAATCACTTTTATAAATGAGGTGAGAATACGGGCCTATGTTTTTAGTAATAACAAAATTATAGTAGAATATAATACACACATATAATATATTATGTACAAATAATAATAATAATATTGTATTATATCACTTAAATTTTATTACTGTTCCTCTTTAAATAAAACAGCAACTTACAAAAAATATGACATAAATGCAAAAAAAATCAATAAATTGACAAATAAATTTATTTCAATAAATTTTCGTGCTAAACCAGAACGAGTTAGAAAAAAGTTACTTAGCTTAAATGTAGCTAAAATATTGCTCGTATTTACTGAATTTTTGGAGCAAGTTTTCGAAAAAAGTACAGTCTGCCGAAAAATTATACGGTCACCTATAGTTTTGCCAATTGCACAGATAGTATTGCACATAAAAAAAATAAAAAAATAAAAAAAAAATGGAACCTTGATGGACCTGATGACTACAACTCATAGTGGTATGATCTTCGAAACGAACAACGTTATTTCTCTTAAAGCATTTAACTCTCGCGAAAAGGCAAGAATTGCCTTTACGTCAAGCCGCATGAACAGTGAAGAATATCAGGAGGTACTGGAGGGTTCCTAAATTCCATTTCTAGAAGAACATGGCGATGAAGACCTCACTTTTATGCACGACAACGCAAAAATCCATGCAAGTCGCAGTACAAAAGCTTGGTGGGCAGCAAGAAACATTCCTGTTTTTGATCACCCAGCGCAATCACCGGATGTTAATTCAATTGAAAATGTTTGGGAAATAATGGTAAAACGTGTTTATGACAACAACATGAGTTACGAATCAAAGGATGAATTAAAACGAGCAATCCAGACAGCTTGGGATAATTTGGAACATGAAGTTTTGGAGAAGCTTGTACGAAGTATGCCGAATCGAATTTTTAAGTTATTTCAATGTAACGGTGGTCCAATAGATTACTAATTCTCTGTTTTTTTTTTTTAATAAAATATATGCATTTTAAAAGCGTTTTTATAAGTGACCGTATAATTTTTCGGCAAACGTAAGTAGGCGCTGATTAAAAATTATCGTAGAAACCTACGATTACAAAACCGCGAACGGCATAATGTTTCTAATCTTTTAGTGCACATTATAGGCAAATGTCATTTTTTTATGTACAATATTATCTGTATAATTGTCGAAACTATAAGTGACCGTATAATTTTTCGGCAGACTATATTATTTTGAAAAAAAATTTGGGATTTTTTTAGAATTTCTTAAACGATACATTCTAGAATAATAGGTTCTACACTCAATTATAGTACTCATTATTCCGCATCTTTTCATATCATGCTTATTTTCTTAGACACGTCAACAAAGGCTCTTTTCTTATAGGATTTTTTAAAATTTTCAATAAATTTTCCTACCTAACCAGAATGAGCTAGAGAAAAAACTTACTAATACATTGATGGATAACACAATTTTTTAAAATTATGTTGTTGAACATACTATTGACACAAACTAAATAAAATATATATATATATATAAATTATAAATGAAGACTTACATTATCAAATAAAGTTTTGTGAAAACACACGTATGAAGTGATAGTTAGCGAAAAATTATATTCTAACATTCGTGATTCGTATATTAAATTGGAAAGTTGTATAATTAGAGATAAACATGAAGCACAAGTAATAGTCAAAATTTTGACTATTACTTATGCATCATGTTTATAACAAACTTTATTTGATAATGTAAGTCTTCATTTATAATTTATATATATATATATATATATATATATATATATATATATATATATATATATATTTTATTTAGTTTGTGTCAATAGTACGTTCAACAACATAATTTAAAAAAATTGTGTTATCGACCAATGTATTATTCAATTTTTGTATTTGTTTTTCAATCGGTTACCATAAAATAAATAATTACAGGTCCTGAAGAAAATGGGATACTGCCATCGAAAGCTTGACAATTAAGCATATATCAGTTTTTGATTTTACACCTACCCGTTTTCTGACTACTTTCCCAAAAAAAGATTATTATATATATATATATATATATATATATATATATATATATATAGTATAATAAAGTTTACGGCTGGAAGATTTATTTTTAAAAATTTTTTTGATTGTGTGGGCGAAGCAGCCAAAACAGTAAGATGTTTAAGGATAAATCAAACACTCATTTTTAAATTTTGACGAGCTTTCGACCAACGTTCGAGTCTTTATCAAGTCGCTAAAAAGACAATGAATAAAGCATTTATTAGAAAAATTTCAAATAAGTATAAATACAATTCTTATAATTAAAAATAAACAAGAATTCATTACAAAAAATAACACATTATGTAAAATTAATTTTAATCAAATGTACTTACTTAATATTATGAGTATTTTTGTCAAAACATATAAAAATAAATGTAAAATACATGTATTAATAAGTAAAATATATATAAAAAATCTTTTTAAAGAAGCTATTGTCACTATATATACCAAAAAATACGGAAAGTAATTATTGCTGTGTAATTTTTTCAAATTAATACTTTTCTCATGAGATTTTATGTGAATCATTTCAAGTACACTACGCATAAAACACTCATGAGAAAAGTATTAACAAACGCTCAGATATACGATGTCTCAGTGGTACTTATGATTATTTAATACATTCATTTGTTAAGCCTTCAACAGCAAATGCCAGTATTGATACGGTTTAAATTATTTTTTTTTTTAAATGTTAATAAATGCCAAATTTTATCCTACACACGCAAAAAAACGGAGCTAATTTGTGATTATCAAATAAATGAACATATTTTAAACCGCGTCAATACTGCGAAAGATTTGGGTGTTACTTTTGACAAAAAATTCACATTTTACAATCATGTAAATAATATAATTAAATCTGCCACAATCGCGTTAGGTTTCATAATTAGAAATTCCAAAGATTTCAATGATATTGACGTGGTTAAAATGTTGTATTACAGTTTTGTACGATCCAAATTGGAATATGGATCATTGATTTGGTTTCCTGTTTATAATCACTTTATATACGAATTAGAATCAGTACAAAGAAAATTTTTGAAATGTATTAGTTTTAGAATGGATAAAGTATATCCACAGCAGGGAGCTGATCATGATATGTTACTAAGTAGATTTGGCTTTGAATCATTGAATCAGAGACGAATTAAAACTAGTCTAGTTATTTTGTACAAATTGCTGCACAATATGGTGGACTGTCCTAGCTTACTTGAAAAACTCAATTTTTCTGTTCCAAGACTTTCATCTCGTTCTACGCTAATGTTTTATTGTGATTCTTCGAGAACAAATATTTTATATACGGCACCAGTTAACATAATGTGCAGAAATTTTAATAATTATTTAACTGATTTTGATATTTTTCACGAAAATCTATATTCATTAATTAATAGCTTAAATAATTAAGTTAGCAAATAATATATTTGTATATGTATTAACAACATTGTATGTATATAAACAGATTTTTTTTATGTATATCTTGTCCTGTAATTGGTGGTAAAACTGTTGGGCAATAAAGTCATTATTATTATTATTATTATTATTATTATTATTATTATTATTAAATTATCGACTTTTTATCATCATTACTCAATATATATAGTTTGTTGTTTTTAACATTAAGTTAGGTTAAGAAACTGTTGTCACGTAGTTATTAATTTAGTCAATAGATTGCATAGTTTACATAATTTTCTTCTTATTCATTTGATTTCACAAAAAAATATCTGGATTAGTTTTGTTTTTCTCTCTTATTTTGATTATTCTATTTAAATTTTTTGAAATTTGTTTGAACGAGATAGCTTCTTTAAAAAGATTTTTTATATATATTTTACTTATTAATACATGTATTTTACATTTATTTTTATATGTTTTGCCAAAATACTCATAATATTAAGTAAGTACATTTGATTAAAATTAATTTTACATAATGTGTTATTTTTTGTAATGAATTCTTGTTTATTTTTAATTATAAGAATTGTATTTATACTTATTTGAATTTTTTCTAATAAATGCTTTCTTCATTGTATATATATATATGTATAGTATAATAAAGTTTACGGCTGGAAGATTTATAGTTTTAAAAAATTTTTAATTGTGAGGGCGAAGCAGCCAAAACAGTAGAATGAGTAAGGAAAAATTAAACACTCACTTGAAATTTTGACGAGCTTTCGACAAAGTTCTTATCTTTTTCAAGTCGTTTTTTATCGCAGAGTGTTTATATGTCAAATCATAAAACTGTATATTGTCACTCATGTGTGTTTAAAAATTATAGTATTATAATTAAATAAATTGTAATCACAAAAAATTCAAACAATAAAAATAAAAATATATCTTTTTTTATATAAAATTCTAACAAAGAAACGTGTTCCGTCAATGCAACGATGAAACAAGTTACTTGTTTTAGTAGATAATGTTTTCATAGCTTATTTACATACTAGGGGAAGGAAAATCACTCCCTTAAATTTTGTACACCGGATTGTACAATCCTAGGATTTACCGATTTTAAGTAAGATTGTAGGGATTTTAGCATGATTTTAAGTAAGATTGTAGGGATTTTACATGATTTTAAGTGAGATTGTAGAGTTTACATGATTTTTAGTGATATTGTAAAGATTTTTATAATTTTCCGTTGATTTTACTAGGATTTTAAGGATTTTACCATAATTTTACGAGGATTTTTCCATGATTTTACAGATTTTACCATAATTTTACTAGGATTTTAAGGGATTTTAACAAATTTGTACACCAACTTTTACAAGTGGTTTCCCCTTCGAGATTTTATGATCTAGTTACTTATATTTTGTTAGCTAGAAATTTGTATACATGTAAATGTCATTTGTATCATTTTTTAGGAAGACGTACGTTGACTACATCGATTACTAATAAATATTAATACAGAACTAAAACCTGGAGCCGTTTTATTTTAATATAAGTTCTAAAAGATTTTTTTTAACTGTGTTAAATAACCTTATTTATTATTATTATTAACTTTTAAAGCTTTTAGCTATTTAACTCAACATACACACATACATACACAACCACGCCATGTACCCAAAAAGATGTGGCACAAACTCTTTCTATTATCTCCAAATCAGTTTCACCCAAACATCCCTATTCAGACCAAGCAACTTTAGCTTCATTCACATTCATAATTCCTCTCATAGCATGCTCTCTTCTATTCCTACTACTTGGTAACTTCCGCTCATGCAAACCACCCTCAATCGTACCCCTCCAATTACTCATCGGACATCCACTGGCAAACACGTATACCTTCAAAATCATTCATATAAATATCTTTCTAACCACAAACGTTCATTAGACGCATTTGCTCAAGGTGACCTCAACATCTTAACTGACTAACACGGTAACTTTTGCTACAACATTTCTTTTCGATTTTACACTCGATCGATCATACACTAATCTATATTTCATACTCGGTTCTTCCTAATTAACACCACATCCGCCACGTAAAAATCTCATTTTCACAGCAGTTATTTTTCGTTTTGTTTTTTTTTTTTGCAGTCAAATCCAATATAAAGTTAAAAAATAATTACTTGCATAGACCCTAACGAAGAATTGGAACGTGTAGATGAAGACGTTAGTGAATTTACTACAACACGAGATCACAATCATTCAATTTATATAAATAACAAATATGACTCTACCGCAGTAAAAAATATTAAAACTGAAGAAGATGACTTTCAATCAACTCACTGGTCTCAAAATACATATTCTTATTCATACGAACGAGAAACGATATACATGTGAAACATGTAATAAAGCTTGTAATTGTTCTTCCAATCTAAAACGACATAATATTCGGATTCATGCAAATGAATATATATATATACCGGGTGTCTACTTTTTTTTTGTTACATAGGGAATAAAATGCTAAAATTTTCATTTGGTGATAAATTTTCCCCTAATTATTATAGAACAAAAGTACAAATACAAAAGTTGTTTAGAATTCAAAAATGCATCAAATGATGCCAAATTTATCAATATAGGATGTTCTGATCAAGAATTAGAAGCAAATTAAAATTTCCATTTTTGCGCTCTTTACATCAAAGTGCCACGGAAATTAAACAAATAATTTCATTTCTTCTGGAGTTTGAGTTTGACAGATCGTATTTATTTTATTGTTACGTTCTGTATTATTATTATTATTATTATTATTATTATTATTGAAAATAATGAATAAACTTAATGTAAATGAAAAGCTATTAAGTATAAAAAGTATTAAGTATTTATTATTTATTACAATGAAAGGGTATTTTACTCGGCTGTACACTACGTACTAGCTGTGGTTTTAAATTGTGAATGTCTCCATTATAATTTTAAGTAATTGTTTAATTTATTTATTAACTTCAAGTTATAAAAACAATACATTTGAATTAGATGACTGGCATTATGCCTAATATATTTATTATAATAATTTAAACTTATCCCTGAGGATGCTGTAAGTTGTGCAGTGAAACGTCGGATAAGAGTTTAATAAATAGTAAATAGCTGAACTCCGTAAAACTTTCTTTATTTATTACAATATTCAATATACCTATAAAACAGAAAAATTCATGAATACAAGATATAGGAGAACAAAAACGAAACTAACAATTTAAATTAAATGTTCAAATAAATCGCCATTAACTGCCAAACAATAACCTAATCTGTTATAAAATTCGTGACGTACAGAGCTTAATTGTGTTTGTGTTATATTATTGCACTCTTCAACAATGGCATTTTTCAAATCAACAAGATTTTTGATATGTCGTTTATAAATTTTCTCCTTCAAATATGGCCATAAAAAGAAATCGCACGGTGCTAAATCGGGCGATCTAGCTGGCCAATTAATTGGACCACCTCTACCAATCCATGAATTTGGAAAACATTGATCCAAATATAATTTAATGTTGCAGCTGTAATGTGCCGGACATCCGTCTTGTTGATACCAGACAACATTATCTTGAGTTGCACACTCTTCTAACTGCGGACCAATATGATTTTGCAACATATCCAAATATTTTTCGTTGTTTAAATTATTTTCAATAAAAAATGGCCCAATTATACACCTGCCAAAAATTCCAGCCCATACATTAACTTTTTCTGGATATTGGGTACGTGTTGCTACCATTAAATGAGGATTTGTTTGGCTCCATATTCTAAAGTTTTGTGTATTAGGTTCGCCGTGTAAAGTAAACGTAGACTCGTCAGTAAAACAAATAGATTTCAAGAAGTTTCTGTCTAAATTGGATTTTTCCATAATAATGTTACTAAATTCGCTTCTAGCCATTTTATCCGCTTCAAATATCTCTTGGTGCGTGGAATATTTATAAGAATGATATTTTTCATTTTTTAGTACCTTATGTATTGTTGAAGGATGCAAATTTAATTCAGCACCAAGTTGACGCACACTAACATTTGGGTTTTCCGTTACACACAAAAGTATATTCAATGTATTTTCTTTAATTGCATTTTGATTTAAATTCTCCTCCTGATCTTCTGCGTTGATTTTTCTACAATTTTTACAACGTTTTAACACACTTCCAGTTTCTTCGAATTGTTTAATTATCCTACGAATAGTCATAGCGGAAGGTATGGGACGGTTTTCAAAGAAAGCGCTGAATAAATCTCTTACTCGTCGTATCGAATTTCCAGTAAAATACCATTTTACGCACTGAACTTTTTCATTTACCTTAAGTTTATTCATTATTTTCAATAATAATGATAATAATACAGAACGTAACAATAAAATAAATACGATCTGTCAAACTCAAACTCCAGAAGAAATGAAATTATTTGTTTAATTTCCATGGCACTTTGATGTAAAGAGCGCAAAAATGGAAATTTTAATTTGCTTCTAATTCTTGATCGGAACATCCTATATTGATAAATTTGGCATCATTTGATGCATTTTTGAATTCTAAACAACTTTTGTATTTGTACTTTTGTTCTATAATAATTAGGGGAAAATTTATCACCAAATGAAAATTTTAGCATTGTATTCCCTATGTAACAAAAAAAAAGTAGACACCCGGTATATATATATATATATATATATATATATATATATATATATATATATTTAATTGTTAAAAAAACAACTCATAAGACTCATAATAATCACGAAGCAACGGATTTCAATAATGAAACAACAAATCATATTTGACATTTGAATTATGAAATTTCATTCGTTTAGCAATGTTCTATGTTTAATGACATTATCCTAAATTAATAATTTATTATGTGTAATAATAATAATAATAATAATAATAACTTATATAATTATTTTTTTTCATCAACAACTTATAATTATTGAAATCAGCGGATTTCAATAGCGAAAGAACGAATTATATTTAACATTTAAATAATTTTATTTACCAATATTTTACGTTTAATGACATTATCGTAGATTAATAATTCATTATGTGTAATAATAATAATTTATATAAATTATTATTTTTTTTAATAAACAACTTATAATTATCTGAAATCAACGGATATCAATAGCGAAAGAACGAATCATATTTGACATTTACATAATTTTATTTACCAATATTTTACGTTTATTGACATTATCCTAAATTAATAATTCATTATATGTAATAATAATAATAATAACAACTTATATAAAATTAATTTTTTTTTAAAAATAAACAACTTATAATTATCTGAAATAAACGGATATCAATAGCGAAAGAACGAATTATATTTGACATTTAAATAATTTTATTGTAATATTATCTGGGGTTATTATTTAATAATAACTGGTTTAATTAGGTTTAAGATAATATATTTAAGATGATGAAAATGAACATACATGAGAGCTGTTACTAACTGTAACTCACTATGTTGACACTAGATGTCACTACTAATACTACTACATAATAATACTACATCTCCCCTCCCAGAGAGTGTTACACGAAATCAGAATACCTGGGTGGTGGTTTCACAGTTCTACCACTCCTGGTTACAATTATATTTTCTTTTGTTTTATCACCTATAAGAGGAACGATACAAGGAGAATTAGCATTATTTTCTTCAACACCAATATTATTTTCTTCTGCTATATTTTCATTGTTATTTTCTGGTTTTTTTACATACGTATTTAATGATTTTCGCAAATGTAATGAATTTCTCCTTAGTTCCCTTCCTCTTTCATCCCTAATAACATATGATCGAGGAGTGTCTGCTGGTTTAATTATTTTAGCAGGCTCCCAATGTTTACTTTTATTGACCATTGCCTCATCACCAGGTTGAAAACAATCTCTCTGTTTTGTATGTTGATCATAATATTTTTTGTAAGTGTTCTGTTTGTTAACTAACTTTTCATAGACATTATTTTCAACTCTTGGTTCTAACAGTTTTTCACTTGTAGGAACTTTGGTTCGTGTTTTTCTTGACATTAACAGTTGAGTAGGTGATACATTAAGGCCCGTTATTGGTGTGTTTCTAAATTCTAATAAAAACAATTCTAATTCTTTATTTTCCAAGTCACACTTTTTCAACATTTGTTTGGCTGTTTGTACAGCCCGTTCTGCTAACCCATTACTACGCGGATAGTGCGGCGAGCTAGTTATTATTTCAAAATTCCAATTTTTTGCAAAGTTTCGAAATTCAAATGAATTATATGGCATATTATCAGCAATTAATAATTTTGGAATTCCATGTATTGAAAAAATGTGCTTAAATCTCTGTATGAGTTCAGCTGTGTCTTTCTTTTTTAGTGGGATTATTTCAAGCCACTTACTGAAATAATCTTGTATTATTAAGTAATTTTTACTTTTAAATTCTAATATATCTGACGCGATTTTATTAAATGGTAGTTCTGGTATTTTATGCGGTATCAACGGTTCTTTAATATTACTGCATCTAAATTTTTCACAAGTGGAACATTTATTTATCATGCATTCAATATCATTGTTGATACCTGGCCAATAAACTAGCTCTTTTGCTCTTGATCTAGTTTTGGTAATCCCTAAATGAGATTCATGCAATAATTCTAGAATGTACTTTCTTAATGACATCGGAACGACTATTCTGTTTTGAAAAAAGACAAAGCCATCCTCCACAGATATTTCATCTCTTATTATATAATAACGTTTTAAATTATCAGCAACATTTGAAGCATTTTTGGGCCAACCATTGTAATGATATTTTTTAACTTGTTGTAGTACTGAATCCAACTCTGTGGCATTTCGGAACTCAGTTTTCTTTTTATCTGACATATTTAAATTTAAACTTAAGGTATGAACTGTTTCTGATATCCACTTATCCTCAGAGTTGTTTTCATTACAAAGGTACGCTCTCGATAATGCGTCTGCTATATACATATATTTTCCTGGACTATAATTAACTTTAAGGTCGTATTTTAACAATTTAATTTTCATTCTCTGAAGTCTAGATGATGCAACATCAGCTACATTTTTATTTGTGATTCCAACTAACGGTTTATGATCAGTTATAATATTTACAGTTTGTCCATAAATAAAATTATGAAACTTTTTTGTTGCAAAGACTAATGCCAAATATTCTTTTTCAATCATAGCATAGTTTAGTTCAGCATCATTTAAACTTCGAGAAGCATAGCATACAGGTTTTCCCTCTTGTATTAAACAACAACCTAAACCACTAGACGAGGCGTCTGTTTGAATTGTGATTTGTTTTGTAACATCAAATGTAGCCAGCACAGGCGCATGGCTAATAGCGTATTTTAATTTATTTATTCTATCAGTGTGTATTGGCAGCCACTGGAAGTCAACTTTTTCTTTTAATAGTTCTCTTAACGGTGTTGTTAAGCTTGAAAGATTTGGTATGTACTGTCTCACATAATTAATAATACCCAAAAACCTTTGCAATTCTTTTTTAGATTTTGGATTTTCCATTTCCATTATTGCTTTTACTCTATTATCATCAGGTCTAATACCTTCTTTAGTAAATACATGACCTAAATATCTTACTTCATTAACCCTATATTGTAATTTATTTTTATTAAATTTAACACCTAAATTCCTAGCTTGTTCTATTACTCTTTTTAGATTATTATCATGTTCTTCAGCTGTCTCACCAAATACTAAAATATCGTCAAAGTATACAAATACTCCGGGTAAATTTGAAAAATTCTTTGAATTAATTTTTTGAAAATACTCGGGTGCCATATTTAAACCAAAAGGTAATCTGTTAAATTGATAGCAACCAAAAGGACTATTAAATGTACACAGTTTACTAGATTCAGAATCTAGTTCAATTTGCCAAAATCCATCTTTTAGATCAAGGACAGTATAGTACTTTTTATTACATAATTGTGTTGTTAATTCATCTAATGTGGGAATTAAAGTATTTTCCCTTTTTATACATGCATTCAGATCTTGTGGATCTAAACAAATTCTAAGAGTTCCATTTGATTTTTCAACAATTACAAGATTACTAACCCATTCCAAAGGATTATCTACTTTAGTTATTATTTCTTTTTTTTCTAATTCTATTAATGTATTTTTTAACCTATCTTTTAAACTTACAGGTACTCTACGCGGAGGCCTAGCTATTGATTTACTATTCTCTTTTAATCTAATAGTACATTTATCTTTTAACTTTCCAATACCTTCAAACACGTCTTTATTAATATTTATAAATTCAGTTTTATTACTTTCTATACTATTAATTTCACGTCTTTTTATCAAATTTAGCTTAATACATGAATCTAACCCTAAAATTGGTTGTGATTTATTACTAACAATTACAAAGTCATCTTTGAATTCATTATCATTATGTGTACAATGTAATGTAATTATACCTACTGGATTCAACTTAAATCCTCCAAAGGCTTCCAATACCACTGAGGTAGACCTTATTTTATTTGTATAATTAATTTGTTTTAATACATTACTTGGAAGTATGTTTATACTAGCACCTGTGTCTAACTTAAATTTAATTGTTTTGTTTTCAACTTGTATATTTTGTGACCAACAAATTGTATTTATTTTCTTAGCAATAACAGTGTTTATTACAAATTCTTCAGCAGAGCTTTCTTCATCATTCGACTGCTCGATGTTGTTAACCCTTTTCTTCTGTTTCTTCTTATTTTTATTTTTACATCCAACTGCAAAGTGATTAAATCTTCCACAGTTGTTACAGATTTTTCCATATGCAGGACATTTTCCTCTTTGATGCTTGTGATTGCACTTAAAACACAAATATTCACTTTCACTGTTACCATACTTTTGTGAGCTTTTTATTTCACTTTTCACACCACTATTATTTTTGCCTTGTTTGTTTAGTACTACAGCGTCCACATTTAATTTTTCTTGTACTTCTTTTGTTTGTGTCTTTGTTACTTCATAGCTTTTACATGCTAATACTGCTTTGTTTAAATCTAGATCTTTCATTCTCAGCAATCTTTCTTGTAAGTCGGTGTCTCTTATTCCCAAGACAATTCTGTCACGAAGTAGAGATTCTTCTTGTTCTCTAAATTCACAGGATTTTACTAATCTTCTAATATCAGTGTAGAAGTGATCGAAACATTCACCTTCTTTCTGTGATCTACTATAAAACAGATATCTTTCATAAACAATATTTTTCTTCGGAACACAATATTCTTCAAACGCTTTTATCACTATTTCGTACTCTTTTCTTTCTTCCGTTGTTAGGTTAAATGTGTTATAAACTTCCACTGCATCTTCGCCTATCACATTTAACAGCATGGCAACTTTTATGTCTGAAGTTTTATTTTTAAAATTTGATGCTATCATGAAGATTTCAAAATTTTGTTTAAATCTTCTCCAATTTTCACTGACATTGTCACTTAAACTCAAATTTTTAGGTGGTTTAAACGTTTCCATTGCTCTCACTTTTATTTTCTTTTCACGAGGTTAACCTTACTTTTATTTTTAATCTTCCATCATCCACTGTTGTACTCTATTTTTATTGTACTTTTTTATTGTTTATTAACGACTGCGCCATGTAATATTATCTGGGGTTATTATTAAATAATAACCCCAGATAATATTACATTTATTTACCAATATTTTACGTTTAATGACATTATCCTAAATTAATAATTAATTATGTGTAACAATAATAACTAATATAAAACTATAAAATCAATTTTAAGCTGACTATAAACACAATAACATTAGGTATTAAAAATAAAACCACTAACCATTTTAATCCAATAACTTTGGTGATATTTACGTGGGGAGGGGGGCTAGCAACTCAAAACCACTTTTTAACCACGGTTTATCTTCATTAACTAATATTTCAATCACTATACAACGTATTTTGATTCCGAAATGCACCTAACCAAAAACACTTAACACTTGACGTAAAACACATATATATTTAAATTCCAATTTGACACGTTTCTAATTCATTCAAAACTGATCTTTATATTCAATATATTGTAATTTTGCACGATTTAATTCCCTTCTCCTTCGATTAAATAGCACTATTATTAAATAAATCAACAAGCATTAAACCCATTAAACTAAACGAAAGTATACATATGTCCGCCATCTTAAACAAACTGTTCAGGTACAATATAATAAAAATGATCAACTGATATTTATTTAGTAATAATATATTTAATTTTAATAAAAACAATCTATATTAAATTGGCATTTTGCTTTAATATAATATAAATCTAAGTGGGCCTAATAATAATTATTCTAAATTGAATAATTTTTGGCTCCAATTATGAATTGCTGGGATAAGTTTTTTTTTTGAACAGGAGAGTTTATTTATATCATATATACAGAGTGGCGCAATCAAGGGGGTGCCGACAGCCCCCCCCCCCCCCCCCCCAATGCTAGCAGAATTAGCATAATTTTTATTTGTCTAGTCATATGTTCAGCAGTCACTTCTAACGCTACAATTATTTACCTCAAAATATTGAGCCATCATTCATTATTTTAAACTATTAATTATTCAATTCATGTAAAATAAAGTGCAAATCTGGCTCCATTATAACATTCAGAATGTAATTACAATTAAAACGGCACTTCAAATGTGAAACACAGTAGAATATTAAAATGTTTTGTAATGTTCGGTTATTATTAAAATAAATTTATATCCTGAGAATTTTTTCATATCTAAATTTAGAGATAGATTGCCTAAATCGTACCTTTTTGATTTAATACTGTTTATATGAAATTTTCGTACAAAATGCCCTTTCCCCAATAAAATTACAGTTTGAAAACAGTACTATTGTTTCAAGGTAATGGCCGTTTTGCTTTTTTTTGCTTCTCCAAGATGAAATCTTTGGCCCCCTCCAAGATAAAACCCTGATTGCGCCACTGTATATACATAAACTAACTAAACATATAAATATATCAAAAATACATGAAATGAATTGAAACACAAATTTAAAGTATACATAAAAAATGAAATAGATTAAAATAAAATAATAATTTTATAGAGAATGGTCCAATATTTTTCACACACACCTACACTTAGAAATCTTTATTTTAATGTATATTTTGTGTTTCACATTAGTTAGAAATTTTGTATTTGTTTAATAATAAAAGTCAGGGAAAAACGGGAAAAGTCAGACAAACTGATTTTCACAGTTTTTGCTGCCCTGTCTATAAATTGCCACCGCTTGTTCAAGTTCAAGCTTGACAAAACAAAGCAACTGAATTCCAATTTTTTGATGAAATCCGTTACCAACAAGCATTGATTTTTTTTCAAATTTATTTCTGGTTTGTTTTGATACCAACACGGTTTAAGATTTGTTACAAAAAATAATGTTTTATTTTACTGTTCATAGAAACTATCAAAATGCAAGAAAACGATTTTTATAAAGATGATCGGAATCACTGGAATAGAAGCGTAATATTTTCTTTTAGCAGTAATTCCGATGAAGAAAGCGAAAATTATGCAGATGAAGCATCTGATAGTTTTAAGATTATCTTTAACGAATGTGAACATTCATCGGACACAGATAAATAAATATAGATAAGACAAGTGAAGAGATACCTGCAATAACAATAATTAAACCCGTGAAAAAAGATAGTACAAGTTCGGAAGTCGATTTTACCGATGAGAAAGTTCGGCCTTTACCTATAGTTGATATAAAAAAATCTGAAACAGTACCAGATAAATTTAACATGTTTAAAATAATGGATATACGATATAAATATGTAAAAATTTGTGGTATTGGTTACCAGTGTGAATCGTAAAGAAGACCGGGGCTACTTTTGTCGTTGATGACGGATCCGGTATGATTTATTGTATCTCAAAAGATGACACTCGTCTCGAACAAAAAGTCGATCATTTAGCAAAGGCTTGTGACAACAAAAATAATATTGGCGATCCGGAAATAAATAATTTAACCGAGATGTTTTTACGTCAAACGAAAATCATGTTGAACCAGTATGTTTCGAGCAAGCAATTAAAACTAGGTGATATGGTAACAGTTTTAGGAAAAGCGACATATTTTGATGATATCAATGATAAAACTAATGGTAATTATTGTAATACATGATGTATTACAAAAGGATGTATTATACATCCTTTTATTTATAACAGGCTTTCATGTACAGAAAATATAGTAAATAATAGAGAGTGATGTTTTTGTCTTGTCTTTTTTCTGCTAAAATAATCTCATAATTATTGTCACCGTGAATAATCTAGATTTATAAGATACTCCTATAATGTAAATTATTCATTTTTTTTTATATTGTTTGGTAGAAAAAATAACATTTAATTTGAGAAAGAAAGAGAAAGAAAAAAAGAGAAAGAGAAAAAAAAAGAAAAAATTCTGCACGTTTTAAGCTTGACAATAAAAAAAATGCATGCAACCAAGATTATTGCTCTTGGACGAAAAAAAATTAATAACATAAACCAAAATCATGATAACTATAAAAGATGTTTGTCTTATGTAGTCGTACATGTCCGGTCCATTCTTTGCGAAAATGATAACAATTCCTGTATGATAATATTATCCGTGATTTCAATAGATTGCGTTCACTGAACTATACATATAGCTAATTTTAAACAAAAACATCAGAATATGTGAGTCAACATTTTTGGCAGTCAATATTTTTAGTTGTAAAATATCAACAAGGCAAGGCATACACGAGTAGCTATATATTCAATAAAAATTGACGACACGACAAATATCGCAATGTACACGGTAAATTTTACAATTTCCTGTTGGAAAAAGCCGCACTTGAGCAAAAATATACATCTCAGAACGTGATGGAAATTTGAACGCCTTATTCTTCATAGAAAATCAAAATTGATTAAAATCTGCATGAGCACGGCTCTTGTCGGATAAACACAATTATTAGAACCGCTGCTGCTTTGACGTTCAATCAAGACGTTCATCAAGACCGCAAAGATTCTATCAGATGATGCAAATGTTAGTGCAGATATCGTACATATACTGTACATATACAAATTTTTTTTATTGAACGCTACACAGAAAAATTGAGTATTTTTTATGATGAATTGATTTTGAATTTCGTGAAAACAAATGTGTCAAATATATTTTGTAGAGCATATTTTTGCCGCATGAAAACTCAATTTGAATTTCAAACGGCGACGGCTGAATTTCGACCACTAGTTTAAATAAAGATCCAAACAGATGATATAACACATTTTTTTGTTGAAATTGGTAATAAACAAGATTAGAAGTATATGGATAAACCCATATATAGACTACTTTGACATTTCTCGGAAAGTTGGCAACACTGTATTTGAATAATATTATAATTTATATGGGCATTAGGAGATACTTTTCTGAAAATTTGATCAAAATCGAATAAATAATGTAGCCACAATGAATTTTTAAAAAATTTTGTGATTTTTTTCTCGATAACACTGTATTTTGTTAAAATTGCATAATTTATTTAGGCACTAAAAAAAACTTTTATGAAAATTTGATTAAAATCGGTTAAATAAAATGGTCATAATAAATTTTTAAAAATTTTACTAATTTTTTTCTCGGAAAGTTGGCAACACTGTATTTTGTTAAAATTACATAAATTATATGAATACTAGGAGAATCTTTTGTGAAAATTTGAGTAAAATCGGTTGAATAACATGGACATAATAAAAATTTTAAAATTTTAGTAATTTTTTTTTCGGAAAGTTGGCAACACTGAATATTAATAAAATTATGTAATTAATGGGAGCATTAGGAAAATCTTTTCTGAAAATTTGATCAAAATCGGATAAATAATGTAGCCACAATGAATTTTTAAAAACTAATTTTTTTCTCGGAAAGTTGGCATCACTGGAAAAAACCAAAACCACATGATCATCTTGGGCACTAGGCAAATTTATCCTGAAAATTTCATTAAAATCGGTTGAACCGTCTAGGAGGAGTTGCGATCACAAAATTTTGTCTGAGGACCGAGCGAGCGAGCGAGTGAGTGAGTGAGTGAGTGAGTGAGTGAGTGAGTGAGTGAATGAGTGAGTGAGTGAGTGAGTGAGTGAGTGAGTGAGCGAGCGAGCTGACGACGCACATCCATACACCCACATAAACTAAGTTCAGATTCGTCATCTACAGGCTATATGAAGGATTTCTATACAATTTTTTTTGTTTTTTGAAAATGTTACAGACACCGTACCAAACGCTATACTACTTTTTCCTTGCAGTCAAAGTAGTAAAAATAAAACCGGACATGTTTCAATAACGAAAATATAGTTTCTTTTCGCTTTAAAAAATATTCCAACAAAATTTCAAGTTAAAATTTTCCCTGTACGAGATTTCTTTATCAATAAATTTATTATCAAATATCACGACTCCAGACGAATAAATAAAGATATTTATTTTGATTAATTAATGAATGTTTGTGAATATTCCAACAAAATTTGCGATTATCATTTGTCCTTTATCAATAAATTTATTATCCAGTATTCGTTGCATCAATAATTAAAAACTATTAGAGTAAGGTGATGATAAAATAAAAATGGACGATTTAAGACGAGTGAATATTAAATAAAGATATTTATTAATTTGATTGATGAATGTATTTGTTTTTTGCACAATAATAATTACGCAATACAATTAGTTGATTTTGACAGCAGTGCGATCTCGGTGCCTTTCAAATGCCTCTTGTAGCTTCCCGCGTGTTTAAATGTTTTCGCACATTGTTCGCATTTATAAGGTCGTTCTCCTGTGTGAATGCGAGTGTGGTCTGAAAGTGCTGAACTCGTACGGAATTTCTTCTCGCAGAACTGGCAGGTGAATGGACGTTCGCCTAAACACCAACAAACATTATACATTTTATACAAGGTTATCACTGTTTTATACAAGGTTATGACTGTTTTATACAAGGTTATGACTGTTTTATACAAGGTTATGACTGTTTTTTACAAGGTTATGACTGTTTTTTTACAAGGTTATGACGGTTTTTTTACAAGGTTATGACTGTTTTATACAAGGTTTTTTTTACAAGATTACATAAACAACCTAACCAACCATAACAACTAAATAACCAACCTGTGTGCGTCCTCACATGATTCCTATATTCTCTGATCGATACGAATGCCTTATCGCAATGCTCGCATTTATGCGGTCGCTCGCCGTTGTGTCGACGCATATGCTCATTGAAATGGGACTTGTCGTAGTAGCTTTTCGTGCAGATCGGACACTTGTATCGCATATCGCTCGGATTATGCGATTTCATATGCTTAGACAGACTGTCTTTCGATGCATAGAGTTTCTTACAAATCGGACAAGGAACTTGACGCGTGTCTAAGTTGTCGCTGTGACGATTCTGAATGGGTTGTTTCAGATTCGTTTCGGATTTGCCACGATAACCTATAATACAGTTACAACAACAACAATATACAAACAAACAACAAACTATAACCCAATAGAAACAAAATATAAGCAACTGTTATTTTAATTTTTAACACTTTAACTGCAAGGAAAAGTCGTATAGCGTTTGGTATGGTGTCTGTAACATTAAAAAAATTTTTTTGTATAGAAATCCTTCATATAGCCTCTAGATGACGAATCTGAACTTAGTTTATGTGGGTTTATGGATGTGCGTCGTCAGCTCACTCGCTCAGTCAAAATTTTGTGATGGCAACTTCTCCTAGACGGTTCAACCGATTTTAATGAAATTTTCAGGATAAATTTGTCTAGCACCCAAGATAAGGTCATGTGGTTTTATTTTTTTCCAGTGATGCCAACTTTCCGAGAGAAAAATTACCAAAGTTTTTAAAAATTAATATTGGCTTCATTATTTATCCGATTTTGATCAAATTTTCATAAAAAATTCTCCTGGTATTCATATAATTTATGCAATTTTAACAAAATACAGTGTTGCCAACTTTCCGAGAAAAAAATTACTAAAATTTTTAAAAATTATTATGACCACTTTGTTTACCCGATTTTATTCAAATTTTTATAAAAGATTCTCCTAGTGCCTAAATAAATTATGCAATTTTAACGAAACTTATCGAGAAAAAAACTCACAAAATTTTTAAAAAATTCATTGTGGCTACATTATTTATTCGATTTTGATCAAATTTTCAGAAAACTTTCTCCTAGTGCCCACATAAATTATAATTTTCATAAAAATATTGTTACCAACTTTCCGAGAAATGTCAAAGTTTATTGTTTATGTTTATTTAGTGCTAATATTATTCGGCTAATGTCGTTCGCAAACGTTGTCAAAACTTAGCAATTTTGTAACACGAATTAGCATGATTATCTTCTATTTAGAATAATTCATTCATTTCGTGATCGATAAGGAATTAATCCGTTCTTTACCCGAATCTCAATATTATTTGAAGAAAGCGCTGTTTAAATTTTTATTATTATTGTTAAAATTAATTTAAAAGTACAAGTTTGCTTTTGGTGATTGCTGTTGATTAAAATATTACAAAATTAAAATAATTCACATGATAGAGTCTAGAAATTATTTATATTTAAGGAGGTATATTTCCATTTGTAGTATCGATTTTTTTTAGGTATTTTTCAACATTTATTTCGGGAACTTTTACAACAAATACAGAACACAATACATAATTGTACCGTTCAAAAATTTTCAACTGTATTTTTTTTTAAATTGAAAATAGTTAAATTTTTACTTAAAAAAATAGCATCAAAGTGATCATGTCAAAATTCTGATTTTCAATAAATTCCCGTACATTAATTTAAAACACCCAATGGCACATTTTTATGCCACATAAAATTACATAACATAATTACATTTGGTAATATTGTGTATTAATTAATTTTGATTGACAAATTATTCAAGTTTATAATCTATGTTTTGATAAATTAATTCAATTAGCAATAATTTTGTATAAATATTCTAGAAAATACTGGCTTTATTAGGTTAGGTTGGTATCCGATGCTATATCAGGGTTTAACTAATTCTATATGTAATTACAGTTAGATAATAATCTAACGTTTAGTCTAAACGATTTAGTCATTTAGTTGTGATGAGTAAATCGTTTAGAACCGTTAGATTATTTAACTGTTATTATTTATAACGTCGTCACCGAGTGTTTAAATATTAATAATTCTATATATGAATGAAGGTAGGATGACGACTCGTACTTAAATCGAGAAATCCGAAAATCTAATGGAATCGATGAAATATTTCTCGTAGCTGTATTCTTTTTACCTAAAATTTATTGAGATCTCACCTCACTTCAAATCAACCCTTATTCTTTTTATCTTAACTGAGCTACGACAAACTGAGTTGGATACCTTCCCCCTCCCTCCCCCTTTCCAATTCTGCTGCACCAGGTTAAGTTTGTGTCAATCTTGCTGTTTTTAAAGTTAGCGACAAAAAATTTCATACGAAATTGAATGATTGAATAATATTGGACCTTTAAATTTAAAAATTAATGTAAAATTTATCAAAGATGTATTTCTTGATTCACAAATTTATGATTGATTAGAATAACAAACGTCAGAAAAGGTGTCAAAGTGTATTTCGATGTTTGTCAGTTATTCGTGTTCTCTTGCTAGAGTTCGAATATTTTGTTCTTTGATTACTGAATGTAATGTATATATTAATGGTGCACGTTTAGAGCAGGTAGATGAGCAGATAAGTATTTGAGCAGTTTGCTGTCTAGAGATGGCCGTTTTGATCGTGAAATTGAAAGGAGAGTAAATGCTGGTTGTAAGGTACTTTGGGAACTTTTGCTAGGAATGTAAATGTTTTTAAAGAAGCTACCCCCGTTTGAGTATATACAATGCAGTTTTGGTGCCTACGTTGATGAATGGTACTGAATGTTGAATTTGTTTGCAAAAGCATAAACGGAAAATGATACCAAACGATATACCACTTTTCCTTGCCGTCAAAGTGGTAAAAATGATCACAAACAACAAGAAGACGATAAATAATTAATAATATAAACTATTAAAATATTACCGTCAATATTATTAATGTTTCCAGACGTTGAAGGCAGAGACACCGTTTTAATGCATCTGCCAGAATGCTGTTCCAAATAAATCGGACTCGCAAAATTGAAATTACAACTTTCACATTTAAATCCATTATCTAAAACAAAATAAAATATTATCAAAATACTTATTAACAACTAATCGGTAGTAATAAAACATACCTTGAAGTGGTTTAATAGGCGGAGAATTAAAATGTTTCGTGTCGATACCCAATTGTTTAGCAAACTCAGAACCATAGTAAACCAATAATTCGGTATTTGGTTCGATTTCTCGAACTGTTCGATAATAGATCTTGCCGCAATATTGAAATGCAACCAAATTCTGTTCTTCTCTGGTACGAGCACAGTTTACAAATCGCATCCAATTTGACATGGCTGGATTAGCTCCATCGATGAAGCTAATTACTCTCCTTTTCTCTTTTAACTACAAACCAAAAAGAAAATTAACTTATTACAAACAAGATAAGCAAAACAATTTATTAACAGAATTGTCATAACTTTTCATTTTAATATTACTTTTAATATAAAACTGTATTATTCTTATTTTAATCGATATAACAGAACTAACTAAATAAAATATTCAGTACGTTTTCTATAATGTTAACAATTATTTAGATCTACAGATTTATAGCATACATAAAGAATCTAACAAACTGAGTATAATACGTATGTATACCTCCCAACTATATTTCTCGTCAGCCGAAATAATCAATTTCGTGTCGCCTTGATACGGTCCGAACCGAATTCTAGATTGCAATTTTTTTAATGACCATACACCATCACCACTATTAGGTATTTTCGATGTGGCTACTTTTAACAAATCTTTAGGAACAGTTTGACGTGCTCTATCCACATTCTCCGGATTAGTAGGAACGGGATTATCAGGTAAGATAATGAACTCGTGCAGGTAACAGTCGTCAACATAATCCCTCATACATTCGTCACAATCTTTAATTCAAAAAACAATAATTTGCTTTAAAATTAAGTTTAAAAGATATGTGAGAAAATATTCTTACAAATGTACCGATCATCAGGAATATCTTCTTCTTCGGCATAATTTCTTTTGGGAACAGAACGTTTAGGATATCTGGGTTCTGATACTAAGTAGTGGAATAATATATAGGATTACATATACAAAAATGTTTACCAATTTTTACGCATAACCCTGCAATATCATACTAGTTTCTCTAATGGCCGTATTCATAAAACTTCGTAAAACGTATAACGCTCCGTTTTTTACTAAACGGTCTGTTAAATTGTATTCTCTTATTCATAAAAGTACGTTACGTTAAAAAGCACAAAATGTCCCGTTAAATTTAACGAGCCAAAACGAGCCGTTTAAATGATATTTGTGTTATATTTGACAGTACAATACAGTGCAAACAAAATAATTTTGATGGTGAGTTATATGCAGTAGTTATATGAAATCATATAATAAAATAAAATCATTTTTTTTTTTAGTCAAAGTTATTCATATTAATATGTCACCAACTTCCGAATCAAATTCTGTATCATCATTTTCTTCAACAACTTCAGAATCGGAATCTGCAACTTCTGACTCGGATAATAATTTTATTGAAAACGTAGTTCTTGCTATGCCAAAACCAAAGTTTCTAAAAGACCGAACAAACTTAATTGACTTATACAACGAATTAGAATTTTAAAAAAAGATACAGGTTAGAAAAAACAACAGTTTTGGAAATAGCTGATATTATTGGAAATAATTTGGAAACATTTACGGAAAGAAATAAACCAGTTTCTGTTTTAAATAAAATTTTGATAACTTTACCTTATTATTCAACAGGATCTTTTCAGCAAGTTTTGGCTGATCATGTAAATATCAGTCAACCAACAATAAGCAGAATAATATCACATGTGACACGAGAATTAACCGCACTGAGACGAGAATTTATTAAAATGCCTAGTACACAATCGGAAAGACAAAAAATTCAGCTATATTATTTTTTTTGTCTTACGTTCACTGCATCGGTTTTTTTTATTTTCGATGATATGAATGTACTTTTGTATTATATCTATAATGTCACTGATTTCATAATCAGTGAAATCCTTTCCCGTCTTTTTTTCTTCAAATACGTCCATTATTTAAGGCACAAACGACAAATTATGCACAAAACCACAACAAACGTTGATAGTATAGAATAAGTAATATAATATTGCATGACAATATGACAGTTGTATAGGTTAGAATGAGAAGTCATAGAAATAGTAAATATACTAAAAGAAGAAGCGACAATACCGTGTATTTTGTCATTTACTATATTGCTAGACAAGGATAGAATATAACCCATCAGACCCATCTCTAGTCGCACAAATGAACTAAATTTTTAACGCAGAATTTGGATCCTAGTAGCTTATATTTAGTTATAATATATATATAATATATATATATATTATATATATATATATATTATATAATATATATATATATATACTTATATATTATATATATATATATATATATATATCTATATATATACAGTCGATTCCGCTTAATTGGGACACCGCTTAATTGGGACAGCCGCTTATTTGGGCCATATCTCAAAGAACAGAAACCAAACCAAGGAACCAACAGTAAATTTACATGTTTAATTGGGACAACATTCCGCTTAATTGGGACAGTAAATTTAAGATCACAGTATATATTATGTTACAAATATGTATTCACAAGAAAAAATATTTACAAAAAATTTAATATGATATGCTTCATATCTTTTTGATTCACAAGATGGAAAATTATATTTAAAAAACTAGCAAATATGTATCAATTAATTACATTAGTATCGCGCACTGTGAACTTTTTTCCCAACACATTCATTCACGTATGAAGTACGGACCCACGCGCGCTCAAAGGTTAATGTTTACCCTCGCGTCGGCGTGGCGCGGCACCGGTCATTAAAGCTGTGAGAGTCTACCCTGCTGTCTCAATCGTTACGTATTCAGTTATGATTTAGTTACCACTACACCTCGCGCGTGGAAAGTTCGTTATTTATTATTTTATTTTGGAATTTATTATTATTGTTTCTTAAAAGTTTATATTTTTTTGGTTATAATGTAGTTTATAGTTTTTTCCAAGAATTTATAAAATAAAATTATTGAAAGAAAAATATGGATTGCTTAATTTTATGTAAAATTCGGTTAATTGGGACAGCCGCTTAATTGGGACAAAATGCCATAGTCCCGATGTGTCCCAATTAAGCGGAATCGACTGTATATGTTATATATATATATATATATATATATATATATATATATATATATACTTAAATATATACTTAATATATATATATATATACTTAAATATATACTTAATATATATATATATATATACTTAAATAAAAAAAAATTAATATGTCACGTTTTTAACACGGACTAAAAAGTATAAAATGATTTCTCTCCTCGCCCCATACAGATTTATAAGAAGTGTAGGGAGTAGCTGTCGTTACTCCACTTTTTTCTGTATGGAGGGCTGGGAGAAATTATTTTATACTTCTTAGTTCGTGTTAAAAAAGTGGAATATTAATTTTTTTTATATAAATAATTATTAAATGTTATTTATAACATTATCTAACGAAAACAAATATAAATTACGTTATACAATAACGTAGCGATTTGAAAAGTTATTTCATCCCTGATTAACAGTATCGGCCTGTTAAAATTTCTGAGATTCCGAACGAAGTCTTGTTGCACATAGTAAATTATTTTTCTGACAGAATATCAGAGTTTTTATTTTAACGAGCCGTTATTTTTAACAGAAATGACACAAAATACATCCAAATATATTATAATCTTTCCTCCAACAATTATATGTTTGGAAAACACCTAGACATTTATTAAAACGATTCGAATTTAGTATACGGTTTATCTGAAATCATAATTCAGAGTTGAATTTGTTAATAGCCAGCCTTAGCACAGACACACAACTTAAAAATTGTATTCTCTATGTTTTTACAGTTGCATTATGTGAACCGATTTCTTGTATATCGCACGCTTGGGATAGAATCATACCAGTTGGAGTCAGTAAGAAAATTCTTATATTGGGATCAGGAATTATTGGCAATCTTTTTACTAGCTTACTGCATTACCAAGGATATAGACATGTTACTATCTCGGAACCCAGTCCTTTCCGAGCTCAAATTGTTCAGAAATTAGGTATATATATATATATATATATATATATATATATATATATATATATATATATATATAATATTTCTTTATTTACTCTTTCTTATCAAATGTTTGTCGATCCTTCTTACAAATCTCATTTAAAAACTGATATCTGATTGAGTTGTAATGAAAAGTTAACATTAGTTGAACTCGTGTTTACCCCAATTTCATTATTTGAAGAAAGAACTCTAATTTTTATTATTGTCAAAATTATTTTAAAGATTTTAAAATAATTTTAGTTTGCTTTGGTTGATTACAATTAGTAAAATATTACAAAATTAAAACAATGAGCTTGATAGAGTCTACAAATTATTATATTAAATTGTATTCTCTTAATATATACTTAATATATACTTAATATAATATATACCTACTTAATATATATATATATATATATATATATATATATATATATATATATATATATATATTATATATATATATATATATCTTATATTATTATATAAGACCGGTATAAATACATATTACCAATGATTAAAGAAATACTTTTATTATTTACTTATTTACTCAATGATATTACAAAAATTATGATATAATTAACAATAAATAATTTTAAAAATATTATATTATAATATTACGCATGCCTAAATCTTTGAAAGGCGCATGCGCATTATAATTACAACACAAACTCTTTTCCCCTCCCCACTGTTTCCAACACCGTCATACTGAACCACATGCAAACATTTGTTCCCGCTTGCGAATTTTAACGTTTAAACATTCATATTATTATAAAATATTATTAATTATTTTTTTTCATGAACAAATTATAAGCAATACATTTTTTTGTTAGTTATTAATACTTTTAAGGTAAGATTGATAATTTTTTATACATCGGATTTATATTTTTATATACATAACCTCAATTTTATTGTAACGAAGATAACGAATTTTAACATTTTAGTTTACTACATATTAAACAAATAAAAATGGCTGGTAAAAAAGCAGCGAAACGATCCAATTCTGTTCAAAGCGGAAACAGTGGCAGGAAAAACAAAAAAATTAAATGTAAGTACAATATATTTAACGATTTCACAATATGTGTTCAAATATTGCAATTTATATTTTAGTAAGTATCAGTTGTTCGGATATTGTACCAAGTGTACAAGGCGGAGTCGTTTTAGTAACCGGAGCTGGTGATTTTGGCCAACTTGGACTAGGAAATGATATTTTAGAAAAAAGTCGACCAGCTTTAGTATCTACCAAGCATGATATTATTGACATTTATGCTGGCGGGATGCATACAGTTTGCCTTACAAAAGATGGAAAAGTACGTTTTATTTTGAATTATGATCTATTAATATACATATACACATATATTTTATGATTTATTCATATAGGTTATAACATTTGGATGTAATGACGAATGAGTATTGGGTCGTGATACATCTGATAAAGAAGATGCAGAATTTTGTCCAGGTGAAGTGCAATTACCTGACAAGGTAATTCAAATTTCTGCCGGAGATTCACACACAGCTGCTCGTCTTGCAAATGGAAAAGTATACGCATGGGGCACATTTAGGGTACAGACATTTTTTATTTTATTTTTTACCTGATTGACTGATTGATTTAACACCTACCAATGTTTTAAAATAAAATCAGAAAAACTACCATAATTTTTAAAGAAAACATTTTAGTTCAAAATATAATTTGATTATTTGTGTAACATGTTGGTTAGCAATCTACAATCTAAACTAAATTAACAAACAAATAAGCGAATCTAAGCGTGACTTAAAAGCGAACGTGAACTGTCACGGGACAAAAACACACTTAACTCAAAAACTAAATTGTAAACTTTTTTCGAAAGATACAGCAAAAATCTAAAACATTTCCAAGAAATATCTTGAAGTGGCTAAGTGGTTGGCCGCGAACTCTGATACATAAATCTGTCATTAGACTAAATCTGACATATACAAAAATTACTTCGTTTCAGAAATATGTATGTATTATAATATTAATAAAATGGATAGTAGATCGAATTTGCTAATTTCATATATTTTGTGCCAATTTCTCGAAAGTTTCATTGTAAATTAACTAAACTAAAAATACTTGAATTTAGGATTCAAATGCAAATGGCAATGAAAGATTCCCGCACGAAATGTTGCCAAATGAAACAGTTGTTAAAATTGCTTCGGGAGCAGATCATTTAGTCATGTTGACAAATCATGGAAAAGTCTATACGTGTGGCTGTCCTGAACAGGGACAACTTGGAAGAACTACGCAAAGAAGCAGTGACAGATACGCCCGTTATGGAATTGGTATGTTTTTTTCTATATCTAAAAGAATATTAATATTAGAAATATTTTAATCGGAGCGTGGAACGAAATTGGAGTAACTATTATTAATTTCACTCCAAATTTTTAACTGTTTCAAAGCCTTGATTTCCATTGTTGCCTTTTAAATCTGTTAATACTCATTGTTAGAATTTATTTATCTAGGAGGTATGTTAAAGTATGTTTTTTTGATTTTAGATCACTTTTTAACACCCATTCTTATTTGGACTAAAATAAATTTAAAATTAGTCTTTGACAACATATGGGCCGGTACTTATTGTACTATTGCAAAAGTACATGATAGCAATGATATATATGTTTTTGGTTTAAACAATTATACTCAAATAGGTAAATATAAATATTTTTATGTTCAAATTTTCATTTGATTAATATGAAACCAACCAAAATTATGTGTCAATTAGGTGTCAAATCTGATTTGTGCCTATATCGACCTGTTTTATCGAAAGAATTTTCAAAGAAAAAATGGAAACAAATTAGTGCTTCCGCAAATCATACAATTTTGTTAGATGAAAAACGAAAAGTGTATGCTATTGGACGTAAGGATTATGGACGATTAGGATTAGGCAAAGACTGTGATGATGCTACAGAAATTACTGAAATTCCCGCATTAAAAGGAAAGAAATGCGTGTATATTGGAACTGGAACAAATCATTCATTTGCTGTAACTGAAAATGGTTTGTTTTTATTTTTCTAATCTAGTATCACATTTGTTTTACAATTTCACAGTTTCACTAATTTTTTTCATTTTGAATCTACTATTAAAAGTTAATTTTAATTTTAAAATTTTTCACCCGTAAGTCCTAATAAGAAAATTATTTTATATCAATAAATATAATATTATTTTAGATACATGGTGTAATTGTATTGATTGTAAATGGAGGAAATTTTATTAATATACACTAAAAATAAAAAAAATTGTTAATAATAAATTATTGATTGTAGTGTGATTGCGGTATACGTTTAGAGCAGGTAGACGAGTTTTTGTATTTGGGTAATTGTCTAGGAATAGTCGGTTTGACCGAAAAAATGACAGACGAATAAATGCTGGTTGAGTTTTGGGTACGTTGGATACGTTCGCTAGAAATGTAAATTATCCAGAGATACACGTTTTAGTATAATTTTGACTGCAGAAGCATAAAAGGAAAATGATTGTTGTGGAAATGAAATTTTTGCGTGGAGTATGTGGTGTTACTAGAAGATTTTTGGGTGTAGAATTGGAAAAAAATGTTTTAGCCATCTTGAACAAATATGTCTAATGAACGCTTGGTTAAAATAATATGTGTGAGCGATGTTGAAGATGTACGTCTTCGTGGACGTCCAATGGATACGTGCCAATGTTTTGCGAGAGCAAATGTTTTCAAGTAAAAATAAAAGCATATATGAGAGGTACGTATCATGAATGTGGATGAAGCCTAAAAGTTGTTTGTCGGAAACTAATTTCTGCATAATAAAAAGAATTTGTGGCACACCTTTATGAATGCATAGCGTGATTGTGTATGTATGTATAATTTGAAAATTTTAACATATACAATATAAATGAATATTTGACATGAGATTTTCAAATATTAAAAAGTATGACTATTTTCATATTACGCTCGAAATTCAAAAATAATTTTTAGATCATTGTAGTGTATTTAATATTTGTTGTAGAATGATAATATGAAAAAAAAATCTTATTAATTTGTGCAGGTAAATTATACGGCTGGGGCATGGGTACATCAGGCCAATTAGGAACAGGTGAAGAAGATGATTGTTTGGAACCAACATTAATTAAAGGAAAACAACTGCAAGATCGCCTAGTTCAGAAAGTTAGTGGTGGTGGTCAGCATAGTGTTATGTTAGCGATAACAGCTAATAATAATGTAAAAGACAATAATACGGAATAGTTATACATACTTAGTTACTTGTTTTCTTTTTGTATTTATTTAAAAATTAAATTTTGTGTGGGAGAAATAAACTATTTTTCTTTCGGATCAATTCAATAAATTATTATAGTTGTTAAGATTAGTTTTTTCCGTTAAGAAAATTTTTATTTTACACCTTTTATCATTACTTTTCTTTAATTGTTGAGACATGAAAAAATACGTACCTGTTTTGTTAATATGTACATAAATATTTTATAAAGTAATTTTATTAAATATAATAAAGAGTAATTGATCAATTACTGTACATGTATGTATTTTTAATTATGTTTCAACATATTTTAATGAATAACTTTTAAATTAGTTAATGTTATTTTTAGTAACAATATTTGTGTTCATTTTGCACTTGATGTTATTTTTGTATTAAACAAAATATATTTGTAAACTAAGTACAAATCTTTATGTAATATTTATTATAAGTTTAGTTTTGAAATATAAAATGTTTTGTAATATCAGTATAAAATAAATACAGTTAAAATAAATTATCTACTCTTTTAATATTAAAACTGCAATTAGAATAGTAAATTAATTGCTGTTTTTCTAAACATAGGAATGTTGAAAAATAAACAAATAAACGAACTGGAAGTTCTATTCGGTGTAACAATTTTAGATCGTTATAAAATTGTTATGCAAATACTACGTCAGCACACTGTAAGCAAACATGCCAAACTACAAGTTGCTTTAGCTGAGATCTAGATTAAAATATATCGATGTTAGTACAAGTAATAATTGGAAAATTAGAGATAAAATGCTCAGCGAAAGAGAACAAAAATTAAAACAAGCTTTGAAAAAGCTGCGATCACAACGAGAACTTTTACGTAATAAAAGAAAAGATTTAAGTTATCCAGTTGTTGCGATTGTAAGCTATACGAATGTTGGCAAAACTTCTTTAATCAAATGTTTGACTGGTGATAAAAATTTACAACCTAGAAATCAATTATTTGCTACTTTAGATGTAACAATGCATGCTGGTATCTTGTCTTCAAAATTAGAAGTTTTATTTGTTGATACGGTTGGATTTATCACTGATATTCCCACAAATATAACCGAATGTTTTATTGCTACTTTAGAGGACGCTATGTTGGCTGTAAGTTGTTATTTGAGAAATATAGGTATGTAATTCCTTATTTACTTACTACTACTTAATTATAAAAATTTTCATTTAGGATGTTATCGTTCACGTACAAGATGTATCCAATGAAAATATTTTATATCAGAAGAAACACGTTGACTCTGTTTTAAAATCACTTAACGAAAAAATTGGCAATAAGAATTTATTCGATAAACTTATTTTCGTTGGTAATAAAAATGATGTCATGTTGGATACTAACCAAGAATTAATAAAAGACGATTTAATTTTAATTTCTGCTAGAAATAAGATTGGTTAGTTAATAAAAATTGAATTACATAGGTAGTTTCAAAATGTAAAATTAATCTGTGTTTTAATAATTTTTTAGGAATAGACACATTAAGGCAAAAACTTGAAAATTTGGTTGTAAAAGCAATCGGAAGTAGAACATTAACAATTAGGATACCAAATGGAGGGGATGAAATGCGGTATAAAAACGGGGGGACCTATCACTTATCCCAAATTGCATATGCCATTAAATTTGGCGAAAATTTTTCTATAAGAATATATCGACAAAAATTATTTCAGAAATTTTTCTATCTTTAACTAAACTGGGCAATGTAATTTAACATAAAATTGCTGATAAAGACGTACGCAGCTTGGGATAAATATTTGGAAGGTGAAATAAAGTTTGGGACAAATAAGCAGTTTGGCTGATCTGGCAAGTTTGGGACGTTATTTGCGGAAGGTTAAAAACATTTGGGGCATTTTAACAGGGAAAGGTCATATGAAATTTGGGATAAGTGATGCGGTTCGATTAAAATAATTAATTATAAAAAAAGATTAATGTTTATTTTCTAATATAAATTACACATGGTTATACAAAAATGCAAAAGTAATTAATCAATCGGAAGATAAAGAAGATACAGAATTTAATTATATGAAAATTATAATCACTGAAGCACAATTAAAACAATTCAATGTGTATTTTGTGACCAACAAAAAATGATTTTTCAAATAACAAAATAATTTCGTGTATCGAGTTTGCAAGGCAAATAATTTCAAAACGTATTTTAATTTATTTGGCTCTCGATAATGCAATACGTACCATATCATTTGAAACTTTTCGTGCTGCATCCAAATATCTGTTGAAAACTTTTTTCAATTCTTCATGTTCCTGAAATAAAAGAAATAAATATTTTAGTAAAATTAGTATAGTTTCAATTATTCAAAATTGTACCCTTTCATATTTTGGTTCCTTTTTGCCCAATTCTTTCAGATGATAACACAAACAGTGAATAACTTGCAACGGTATACATAAAGCAGGTGCAGTTGGCACCAATAGATTTGAAATTCCGTAATATTCCCGTCCTTTTCCAAGCGCTGCCCATAAATAACCTCTAGCCAATGAGGCTGCTTCCATTAAACGTCCACTACGATATAATAACCGTAACAGTTCGGATGGATTTCGTTTCTAAATTTTTTTTTAAATATATATATTATATACATAAAAATATATACACATTTTATGATATATACATACTTTGTATGAAACATGTAACCAATGCGGTAGAAAGGCATTCATTCCAATTATTTTTCGAGCAACAACTTTGTGTAGAACTGTCAAATTTTCATCTTCATATTCACCTAATAGTGTTTCTAGAAGATTCCAACATACAGATGCTGGACTACTATCAACCATTGATAAATCTATTTGAAAAATATATTCATTTTTAATATTAATTTTAACTAACATTCGTTCCAATTGATTCTTCCAATAAATTTTACTAATAATAACAATACCTGCTAAATCATTTTCTACAAGCCAATTCCAAGCTTCCGGATTATCTTTCCGAGTTAATCGAATACACATTTTGGCTAATGCTTCAAACACACTATCATAAGATATTCGGAATGTCTTGCAAAGTGATAAGGCACATTTAAATATACCCATATTTGTTAGCATTGTTACTAATTCATTTGGAGCTGGAATTAAAAAAACAAAATTAAATTAAATACATTGTTAAATATTAGTTAGAAAATAATGTTTACTTGTAAACTGATTAGCTAGAGTTTGTGGATTACATATAGCTAGCTTCAATCTTGCGCTGGCAACTTCAAATTCTTTTTTGATGTTGTCTAAACTCATTGGTTTGATGTCACGTGTGATTTTGTGTGTTACTGTCTCCTAAAATATCAATTTCATTGACATTTATTTTTGTTACAAGTTAATACAATATTCGGTAATTTTGTAACTAATTAGAGACGTAGCGAAATTAGAAAAACTATAATTAATTGCAGATATATGAAAAAAATAATAATAATAATAAACAATTGCTTACTTCGTTACTGCCAGCTTTAGATGGGAAAACATAAACCTCTTTTTCCTCTCCCTGATCAACGGGTCTTATAACCCATCGGTGATGTCTGCCTACTAAATATAAACAATTTATACAAGCTAAATAACATTTAACTTGTTGTTCCAATGATTCAACTGTATTATGTTGTTCTAAACGATATGCTTGCTCGTATATTGCTGTAGCAGCTAAAATTCAATATGAAGATTGGTTACATAAAATGTATTAATAATTTAATGAACACCAACCTAAACGCATGTTGCCTCTTTTAACTTCAAACGAATATAAAAAATCGTAGAAAATATTTCGAACACTGTCACAAGCTCTAGCGCGAGCCATTAAAATATTCGTAAATGTTTCTATCATATCAACGTAAGGGAATGTCATTAACGTATCTAGCATTTTATTATCCAATAAAGTTTTAACTAGATCTCTTAAGTTATCTTCACGTCGCTCTTTATCTGGATTTGCGATTAATGAGTTATATGCTTCTTCAAAATGCCCCAAAGCAAGATGATGAACAAACATAACTGAATGTAGTGTTGCCTACAAACAAAAATTCATAGTTAATTCATTCTAACTTAAGCTGTTCTGTGACATATTGACTATAAAAATTACAAATTTGTATTTGATTGGTAAAAAGTCGGTTGAAAATTACGATAGAATGAAATTTTGAGTAAAAAATTTGTAAAACTAAAAACTATTATTGAAATTCATACATACATTTCCATTATCCTAAAATCAACCTCTTCCAAACATTCCTATTCAAACAAGCAACTTTAGCCTCATTCACAATTCCTCTCATACATGTTCTTTTATTCCTACTACTTGGAAGCTTTCGCTCACGCAAGCCACTCTCTCAATCATACCACTTAATCTACTCATTGGAAGTCCACACAAACGTATACCTGCAAAATCATTCATATAAATCTTTTTAATCAAACATTCATTACGCATTCGCTCAAGATGTCCGAACCATCTTAATTAACACCAACTTTTGCTACAACATTTTTTTTAATTTCACACTCATCTTATACTAATCTATTTGGTACCCGATTTCTCCTATTTACAAATCTTTAAAAATCTCATTTCCACAGCAAAATCATTCAATCATTTCTATAACAAAATAACCATTCGGAGAATTTAAAATACAAAATCAACAATACATAATATGTAGGTATATAACGAAATAAAATTTACAATATGTGGGTCGTTTGAATTTGCAGCACTTAAAGCAGTTCTTGCAACATCTATAGCACAATCTCTTGCACCATACAATTCAAATAATTGGATTACCTAAATAAATGTTTTTTTTTTAATGTTAAATATTCTTCTAATATTTCAATAAATTTCGGTAATAATTACTTTTAAGTGAAAATTAACCAACGCTCTCGCATCATTATCATCTTCGGAACTCAAAACTCTTTCGGCTAAAAATTTCTCGACAAAAATGCCTTTCGATGATTTTAAAAATAAATCTTTAGCTTTGTATTTTTCACCGTTATTTAACAAAGCTACAGCGAGTATAAAATTTCCTAAGGAAATTATAATAAATATTAATAATATTCAAGAAATATGAAAATCTCAAAAAAAATCTTACTCGAACAATTATTCCATTCACACCACGGATTCAATAATCGGACATATTGTTGAAAAAGTAAGTGTTGGCCACTTGCTAGTAACCATTCTCCTAAAGTTAGTTCACCGCTAACAGCCCAACTAAATTATTTATTAAGGATATATTATTTTCTTTTCGACACAAATAATCATTTTGTTAGTCGTAAATACAATTTTATATTTATAAAATAAAAAATTGTAAGGCCTGTTTTCATAATAAACACTTTAACTAAAGTCGATTTTCATCTTCTAATGGTATAATGGATGTTAATAAAACGGTGCTATTTTTATTAACTTTCCAAATTACTAATAGCAAAAATTTGTATATTATCAATGAAACCTATTTGTAGGCTTAAAGTCGACTTTATTATTATGAAAATAGATCTAAGATGATGTACTTCTAATTTAATGAAAATAAATTTACAAGTATAAGAAAATTTAAAGGATACATCAGCTGTCCAAGATGACCGACATAACCCAAAAGCGATGAATGCCAGTGAGACAAACTTTCCTCGTCTGTACAACTTTTTACGAAACTATTATGAGCTCGTATACCTCCATTTGACGATGCAAATAATTGTAGTAGCGTCATTAAATGTTTAGACTTTCTAATGTTAAAAACTGGTGTTAATTTTACTGGTGCAAATCTTTGAGTACAATTATCCCTAAAATTGATTAATTCGTCTTTCTTTACTGTATCGATTATTTTATAATAATTGTAAAATCGAAGAAATTAATTGAGAGTACGTACGATAAAGTAAATGGACTGGTCGATTGTTCACATAACCACATTATTATGTAATAGGTTTGCATAAAAACAACCGTATCTGGCATACAAACTGAGCGAATTGCTTCTAAAATTCCCCAATCTAATTCTCGACGTTCCAGTAAAATATGTTGTAGTAATAATAAGTTGCGACATATTGAAAATCTAAAATAAAATATATAATATTTATTACAGAAAAAATCTAATAAAAAATCTCAAAAATTTATTATAACAAATACATTTTATAATAGTCATTAAAATGAATTTCATCATTATTGGAATACATTTTATAAACTTACCGTATTGCAGATTGTTGGTGTAAACATTCCGAAACAACAGAAATACCCAACTCGGAACTGAACAAATAATTAATCGACAAAATTAATTTGGACAGTCCCGCACTGCTAATATTCATTTGACCTGTTCCATTAGGACTGTCCAAACGCAGCATTTCTAATAACAAATGTATTGTTCGATACAAATCGGCACAATTTGATAATGTCTGAGAAAATAACCATAAAAATTGCGAAGATAAAATCTAAAAAAATTCAATAAGTGTAACCTTTTTTTGTAATATACAAGTGTTCAATTTATGTGCTATTGCGAGAACTATGAGAGTTACAAAGTTGGTTAAATTAGGAAGAAAGTTCCATTTTATACGGATTGAAATAATTTTCTTGTTTTATTTATTGAAATACCCGTATAAAATGGTACTTCTTTGCTAATTGAACCAAACTCATAGTTTTTATAGTGCTTAAGATAGCAATAATGGTGCACTTAAATTGAACACCCCGTATAATTCAAATATTTCGAAATTATTTGTTTTACCGGTGTATCGGAGCCAGCCACTAAATCAAAAACTAATTCTGACATTACTTTATCCGGTGATTTTAACTGGCATAGTTCTTTTTCAATATTGCATTTAAATTCTTCGGTTAATCGTTGTTCCAATTGGACTAATACGCTCATTAATTGAATCAAGTCCGAACATACATCAACATCTAAATTATGTTTAATCATACTGAATTATTGTATAAAATAATTATTAGAATTGGACATTCAAAAAAAAGTTGCTTGAATAGTCTTTCAAACTAAACATCAATACAAAATGATATTTACGTGTTTGTGTAAACTTCGAGAAATAATACATTTATTATAATCTGTTTTCGAAGATTTATTCTTAATTTTTCATTGTGAATAAAAAGTAAATTGAAACAAAATCGGTACTTTTTAAAAATGTAATTTGATTACGCTTATCAATTTATGCAGAACCTTATTTATGCACTGAATATAATTTACAATCAAGCGACTTCTTTCGATAATCCAGCTGTAAGTTGTAAATACCTTGAGAAAGTTGGGCATGGTTCATATGTTGAAATTGTTCAACACAAGTGAATTCACTGCATAACATCATTTGTTCTAGAGCATCTAATGGTCTCAAAAATGAGTAGATGGATTTTTTTAGTAAAACCACTCCAGATACAGATGGTAGTAGTAATAAACCCAATGGTTTTGTACCAGCTGCGTGATACTGAACGCAGCATGAATAGAATTTTGACCAACATCTAATAGATATTAAATATTTGAATTTTTTTCAATTTATTAATTAATCTTAAATTTAACTTTAAAACAAATTGTTTTACCTGTCAGCAATTTCTAAATATTCTTCATCAGTCACTTCATATTCATGAACTTCTGTTTGAATTTCTTGTTCGACAGCCATACAAATACGTTGTTTGAGAACTGTTGCAGATAAATTTATATCGCTTAGTGCTGCTGATCTTTTATATATCTAAAAAAAATCGTTATAATTTGTAAACAACTAAATTTAATAATTATTACAGAACAATTAAAATAAATTAAATAAATATTAACACTTAAAGCTTTAGTAATGACACTCAATGGAAATCTGCCAGGATGAAAAATAAAGCTAGCATATGCTTGTCGAGTATCAATTCCCGGATTTGAACTGACATGTTCCGGATCTAGAGGCGGATTTAAAATTACGGGAATCCATCTGCTTCCAGACTGACTTTCCAAGCATGCACAGTTTACGTAACATGCACCTAAAATTATTTTATAAACATTTTATTCATTTATTCATAGTCGAATTTCCTTTTAAACCGAGTGATGCCGAGATACAAATTTATTTACCATCAATTCCTCTCCAAACTGCCCATAAACGTTTATTGTCTAACGAAAAGTCCACAAGATCTTTCTATAAATAAAGAAAATTAATTTAAAATATGTAAAGATAATTTACAAAATTAAATAACATTAAAAATTTATTATTTTGAGTTAGGTATTTACTTTTACTTACATCGGATGAATATAATGTACAAATTCGTGTAATACGAAATACTCCGTTTTGCACAATAGGTCGTAAAATATGAAATTGACATTCGGAAGCAAAACTTAAAAATATCGCTAGTGTAAAATCAGTATCGTTACTATTAACGGACTTCCTCAGAATGTGACTTTGTGCTGAAAATAACATATTTTATAATTTCCATTATTAAACTAGCAAATAAAAATAAATAAATAATATACCTCCTTGAACAAGCTGAGTTCCACTATCAGCAGTATCAGTTGAAGCATCATTTACAGTAACATACTGCCCCTTTAAGCAGGACCAAATTCTCAAATTTCCATCACGACAAAGCGTTATCGCATAAATTTCAAGTCCTAGTGAATGTAATACAATACTGACTGCAACATGGCCATCACTATTTTTACCTCTGTAAGTAAAAACATACACATATTTCGTATTAATTATGTTCAACACTTGTTTTCGATAATTTAATATTCAAATTTTTATGTTATTCTACATTTTTAATAATAAAAACACGATAATTTTTTTTGTCAAATTCTCAAAACAGACATTTAAAAAAGATAAAATGAAATAAACACTTTCCATTATCAATCGAGATACAGTGTGAAAAATCACAAATATTAAATAAAATTAATTCTGTAAATTGATGTTATTCAATCAGAATTTTGAAGGTTGCAGGCTTGGTTCCTGTTAAGTAACGGAATTTTCATCATTTAATATTTCAATGTTAAAAATATTAAATATTTACTTGTATGTTTTTTAATTATAAAATTATAAATTTTTAAAACAAAACAAAAATACGAATCTAAATTTTACAGTATATTTCGACTGTACAAATGTTTATAATTTAAATACCTTAGTGCTCCAGCAATACCGGACAAAAATCGAGGTACAATTGTCTCCTGTTTCAATTCGGTTGTAATACATTGTCCTGTAAATGCTTGACGGACGAGCAACAATTCTCCGGTAGGATAACCAAAAATAAAAAGAGCTTCCTCTTGGCCAACATTTAAAAATGACGCTGATACATGTGGTAAAATCGTGTCTAAAAAATTCAATTACTACTAAATTAATAAGTTTTTGTTCAAAATGTTTTCGTTAATTACTCGCAGTGTGAGGATTGTTAACTACATAAAATGTTGTTGGATCAGTAACTGATATTGAGGCAATATCGGAAAATATTGACGGAACTTGTAAATCAGGATGAGAACCTAATAGTTCATCCTAAATAATAGAAAAAAAAAAGAGTTACAATGAACAGTTTAGCCTAGAAAATTTTCTAACTATAAAATATTGACTTGTCAGTTAATAAGCTACTAGATTAAAAAATATATATACTTATATTATTTTACCTGTTTATGGATTTTATTTGGATGATTAAAAACAAGTTTGTGCACGCTACAAACAGTGGGCACTAAAATAATTACAGAACCGTAAAATTCATGTATAGTTATTCCGTCCAAAACTGGTGTATCTGCAAATCGAAACCGAACTCTATTGCCACTTAAATTTACATCTAAACTTTGTTCGACTAATTCTAAAATATCGTTACTAATTCGCCTGAAAATAAATTGAAAATGGAGTAACAAATATATAAATTATAAATTTTACTTACCAATATATAAAACGATTTCTTGTATAATGTTTAGAAACGTCTTTATAACAATATCCATTCGCTTTTTCCGAAACTTTAATATCTTGTAATGTACTTTGAGAACCGCCTAAATACATAACCTCACTAAATCTCATGTGTTTACTATGTGTTTCTATGTTTTGTTTATTTACAGTTGGTGTTAGTCAATTAAGATGGTTCGGACATGTTGAGCGAATGTCTAATGAACGTCTGGTTAAAAAAATTTATTTGAATGATTTTGATAGTATACGTTTGCGTGGACGTCCGATGAGTAGTTGGAGTGGTATGATTGAAAGTGTTTTGCGTGATCGAAAGTTTCCAAGTAGTAGGAATAAAAGAGTATGTATGAGAGTGGAATTGTGGAATGTGGATGAAGCGAAAGTTACTTGTGCTGGATAGGAATATGTTTGGAGGCGATTGATTTCGGGATGATGAAAAGAATTTGTGCCACACCCTTTTGGGTACATGGCGTACATGTTCAGTGTGCTCTGAATGCGTAATATTATTTTGAAAATACTATATACTGCAAGAAGTGCTGGTATCTAATTTAAGCCAAATTATAATAAACTTTAATAGCTTCTTTAAATTTGATGTTTTAATTGTATAATGTAATGTAATATAAAAAATGTAACAAAAAAGTAACAGTAGTTAGTAATTTCGGTGCTTCGAGAGCTAATCTTGTAATATCTCTGTAAAATAATATTTGTCAAAGTAAAAACTAACTGTATCATGAATATAAAAATAAATTATATAATTTAATATAAAATCTATCAATAAAAAAATAGTTCGGCACTGGCATGCAGTCAGTAATTTTGCCGCTAGAATTGCAAGCCAGTGTATATATATATATATATATATATACTGGGTGTCCCATTTTAATCCGCCACTTGCAATAACTTTAAAATCATGCATCTGACAAAAAAATGTTCCGGACGAAAACTAAATAATTTCGAGGGGGACATCTGATGCAGGGACTCTTGCCCACCCCGGACCCCCTGGCGGGCGGGAACGGGGGGCAACTTTGAAATCTTAAATGGAAACCCCTATTTTTTTATTGCAGATTCGGATAGACCATTAAAAAGTATGTAAATTTTCACTGAATCAGATATCCGCTCGAAACCATTAACTTAAAGTTATCCCCCTCGCAACCATTATCTTAAAGGTAATTGTTTTCGAGGGGGATATCTGATGCAGTGACCCTTGCCCCCTCCTCCTTCTTCCGCAGAACTAAAAAGAACTTGAATATCGTATTTAACTACACCTTTTTTTTTAAATTAAAGATTGATAAACTGAGAAAAAAAATGCTGTTTTCAGTGCTATCTATCAAAAATAAAAAAAAGTTTTAAAATAAAATTTACATACTTTTTAATGGTCTATCCAAATCTGCAATAAAAATAAGAAATTTCATTTAAGATTTCAAACTTACCCCCCGTTCCCGCCCCCCAGGAGGTCCGGGAGAGGCAAGTGTCTATGCATCAGATGTCCCCCTCGAAACCATTTACTTTTTATCCGGAAATTTTTTTTGTCCGATGCACGATTTTAAAGTTATTGCAAGTGGCGGTTTAAAATGGGACACCCAGTATATATATATATATATATATATATATATATATATATATATATATATATATATATACATTAGATTCTGTACGAGTTGATGGTTGTTTAAGTGATTGGTCTCGTATAGATATTGGCGTGAAACAGGGCTGTGTAATGTCTCCTTGGCTATTTAATTTATATATGAATGTTCTTCTTCGGAAAGCTTTCTGTGGTAATGATGGTACACAAATATATTATATAATATTGGCTCACATTAAACTGTAGCTAAGAGTACCCGCCCCCCCCTAACGGCTGACTAAATAGATTTTACTACAGGAATACTAAGCGAGAGGTATTTTCATCATTTTCATTTGATTTTGATATTTTTCAGAAGACGAAATTCAGTGTTTCGGCGTAAAAACAAACTACATACACGAAAAATCGTATAACGTTCAAATAGATCTTGCAATTATTAGGTATGTTCCAAATTTAATTTTATAGACAAGATAAATAATAAAATTGCAATCATTACAAGTTAGCTATGAAATTAAAAAATTGGAAAAACGAAAAATTATAATTCGCATATGCATATTTATTGCAGTTGCTTTGGTAATAAAATTGTCAATATGTATGTCAAATTTTCAAGTTACAATAGATAAATTTCTGTTTCAAAAAATTGTTATTCATAAAATTAAAGTGCATTGTAACGACTAATTCAAAATTATATCAAGATTTATTAGTGAAAATTATCAAATATGGATATTATACCTTTTAACAACGAAAGAGAGATGTAATAATATTTTTTTAAATTATTAATATATACCGGGTGTCTACTTTTTTTTTGTTACATAGGGAATACAATGCTAAAATTTTCATTTGGTGATAAATTTTCCCCTAATTATTATAGAACAAAAGTACAAATACAAAAGTTGTTTAGAATTCAAAAATGCATCAAATGATGCCAAATTTATCAATATAGGATGTTCCGATCAAGAATTAGAAGCAAATTAAAATTTCCATTTTTGCGCTCTTTACATCAAAGTGCCATGGAAATTAAACAAATAATTTCATTTCTTCTGGAGTTTGAGTTTGACAGATCGTATTTATTTTATTGTTACGTTCTGTATTATTATCATTATTATTGAAAATAATGAATAAACTTAAGGTAAATGAAAAAGTTCAGTGCGTAAAATGGTATTTTACTGGAAATTCGATACGACGAGTAAGAGATTTATTCAGCGCTTTCTTTGAAAACCGTCCCATACCTTCCGCTATGACTATTCGTAGGATAATTAAACAATTCGAAGAAACTGGAAGTGTGTTAAAACGTTGTAAAAATTGTAGAAAAATCAACGCAGAAGATCAGGAGGAGAATTTAAATCAAAATGCAATTAAAGAAAATACATTGAATATACTTTTGTGTGTAACGGAAAACCCAAATGTTAGTGTGCGTCAACTTGGTGCTGAATTAAATTTGCATCCTTCAACAATACATAAGGTACTAAAAAATGAAAAATATCATTCTTATAAATATTCCATGCACCAAGAGATATTTGAAGCGGATAAAATGGCTAGAAGCGAATTTAGTAACATTATTATGGAAAAATCCAATTTAGACAGAAACTTCTTGAAATCTATTTGTTTTACTGACGAGTCTACGTTTACTTTACACGGCGAACCTAATACACAAAACTTTAGAATATGGAGCCAAACAAATCCTCATTTAATGGTAGCAACACGTACCCAATATCCAGAAAAAGTTAATGTATGGGCTGGAATTTTTGGCAGGTGTATAATTGGGCCATTTTTTATTGAAAATAATTTAAACAACGAAAAATATTTGGATATGTTGCAAAATCATATTGGTCCGCAGTTAGAAGAGTGTGCAACTCAAGATAATGTTGTCTGGTATCAACAAGACGGATGTCCGGCACATTACAGCTGCAACATTAAATTATATTTGGATCAATGTTTTCCAAATTCATGGATTGGTAGAGGTGGTCCAATTAATTGGCCAGCTAGATCGCCCGATTTAGCACCGTGCGATTTCTTTTTATGGCCATATTTGAAGGAGAAAATTTATAAACGACATATCAAAAATCTTGTTGATTTGAAAAATGCCATTGTTGAAGAGTGCAATAATATAACACAAACACAATTAAGCTCTGTACGTCACGAATTTTATAACAGATTAGGTTATTGTTTGGCAGTTAATGGCGATTTATTTGAACATTTAATTTAAATTGTTAGTTTCGTTTTTGTTCTCCTATATCTTGTATTCATGAATTTTTCTGTTTTATAGGTATATTGAATATTGTAATAAATAAAGAAAGTTTTACGGAGTTCAGCTATTTACTATTTATTAAACTCTTATCCGACGTTTCACTGCACAACTTACAGCATCCTCAGGGATAAGTTTAAATTATTATAATAAATATATTAGGCATAATGCCAGTCATCTAATTCAAATGTATTGTTTTTATAACTTGAAGTTAATAAATAAATTAAACAATTACTTAAAATTATAATGGAGACATTCACAATTTAAAACCACAGCTAGTACGTAGTGTACAGCCGAGTAAAATACCCTTTCATTGTAATAAATAATAAATACTTAATACTTTTTATACTTAATAGCTTTTCATTTACATTAAGTTTATTCATTATTTTCAATAATAATAATAATAATAATAATAATAATAATAATATTGATTGACATATCTATCCCTGCGGACAATAACATTCAAAAAAAGAAACAGAAAAAATCCTGAAATATAAAAGCCTGCAAATAGAAATAGAGCGGATGTGGAAATTGAAAGCAAAAGTGATACCAATTATAATCGGCGCAACTGGAGCTGTCACAACAAACTTACCAAAGTACTTGGGAACTATACCTGGCTGCAATGGTAAATTGATCCAGTCACTACAAAAAACAGCAATATTGGGCACTGCACACATTATTAGGAAGACCATTTAGTATCCTTAAGATCTAGGTCAGATCTCGGATACTAAATCAGTCCACCACAACCTCACTTTATCTCTGGGTTGTAAGAAATCCGTTACCCCGATCACCTGGGTAACTCAGCCAAGTTGAGGTGGTGTGAAATAAAAACGAATAATAATAATAATAATACAGAACGTAACAATAAAATAAATACGATCTGTCAAACTCAAACTCCAGAAGAAATGAAATTATTTGTTTAATTTCCGTGGCACTTTGATGTAAAGAGCGCAAAAATGGAAATTTTAATTTGCTTCTAATTCTTGATCAGAACATCCTATATTGATAAATTTGGCATCATTTGATGCATTTTTGAATTCTAAACAACTTTTGTATTTGTACTTTTGTTCTATAATAATTAGGGGAAAATTTATCACCAAATGAAAATTTTAGCATTTTATTCCCTATGTAACAAAAAAAAAGTAGACACCCGGTATATATATATATATATATATATATATATATATATATATATTATTATTATTATTATATATATATATATATATATATATATATATATATATATACAGGGTGTTCGTTCGCTTGGTTGATATAGGGCAATAACATGGGATTTCGATAATATGCAGAATACTACTTTCTGAAGTAAAATTCGGAGAAATACTTAGAATACTTTTCGATAGGAAATAAAAAGTTCTATAATTCACTTTTAGTTTTAACTTGCTAGCATGTGCCGTTTGAGCGCTAGAATTTTTTTTAAAATGTTTTTTAGAATTTTCAATAATTTTTCTTGCTAAATCAGTATAAGTTAGAAAAAAAAGTTACTAAGTTATTATGTAGCTAATTTTTTTTTTTATTTTACTGATTTTTTTTCAGATTTTTTTGAGAAAATTTTGAAAAAAGTCTTATTTTGAATTTTTTTAAAATATAACTTTTTTTCAAATTTGCTCAAAAAAATCTGAAAAAATTCAGTAAAATAGAGAAAAAAATTAGCTACATAATAGCTAAATAACTTATTTGTCTAATTCATACTGATTTAGCAGGAAAATTTTTTGAAAATTCTCAAAAACATTTTAAGAAATATTCTAGCGCCCAAACGGCACATGCTAGCAAATTAAAACTAAAACCAAATTATAGAACTTTTTATTCCCTATCGAAAAGTATTCTAAGTATTTCTCCGAATTTTACTTCAGAAAGTAGTATTCTGCATATTATCGAAATCCCATGTTATTGCCCTATATCAACCAAGCGAACGAACACCCTGTATATATATAAGTGGCTGATAATTTTTTTCACTTTAAATAAAAATAGAAGAATTAATTTATTATTTGATATGCAATTTATTTGTGTAAAATCATTCATAATTAATAAGTAGTAAATAGTAAAATAATCGTTATTTTTAACTTTTAAGTACAATAATAAATTATTAAGTACCTATTTAAATTTAAAATATAACACTTAATCTCATCTTCACAAACTTTGTATTAATTGTAAAGTTTATGAAGACGAGATCAAGTGTTATATTTTAAATTTAAATAAACTTTTACTTCACAATTACCAAAAATGAGTTTTAAATTAATTATTATCTAGTTTTATAAAAAATAATCTTAATTTCTTAGTTAAATGAAAATAATTGTAGTAATAAAATGTCAGATATATATTTTTTTGTTTTATAGCGATTTCAATGTACAAGCATTATTAAAAAAAATTCATTTTAATGGGAACTATAATATGCATCATAGAAAACGCGGTGTAGCAGTAATTTTCAACCATTATTATATTACCGGCTACACACCTCGCGAAGGTAGTGATTGCGATGTGAAATGCCTACGACACGTTTTATCAAAATATCTAAAATACGCTGTAAAATATTACGAAGATCTGACTTACAGCAGAATGAAACGTGTACTTCGCGCATGTAAGTATGATTATATATTTTGTATAAAATAAAATCATTAAAATTATAGATAGATGTTATATAATATAATTAAAAAAAAATCTTAAAAAAAAATTAATATTTATTGAAACAAAACTTGTACTTGCAGAAAATTTGAAAATGTATTAAAATTTTTATTTTATTTCAATATCATAATAGTTATTTATGCAATAAGTGTGCAAAGATGAGTTTTATAACATGAACTACTAAAAACGGGTCGCGGACAATTCACCGAAAACCGTTCACCGAAAACAATTCACCGAAAAACAATTCACCGAAGTACCAATTCATCGAAAAACAATTTATCGAATAACCAAATAAAATAAAATTAAACAATCTAACCTAACCTACCCATCACTCCTCCGTAAAGTGTTAAAAAAAAATAAATCACAACGCAATTGTCAATTAATTTCATAATTTTCAATATAGCCGCCGGCGATGTCCGATTAAATACACTTGACCGTGTTTCTTTAGTCGAATATGCAATTTTTCTGACAAATCTGGCGATGTACACTGCATTTCTTGCACTTCTTTACACATTTTCAAAGATAAAATTCAAATTCAAGCTAAAATTATTAACATAAATATCAATTAACTTAACTTAATAAATTTCAATATCAGATTAACAATACTTGACCGTAAAGTTATGTTTGGCGCAGCTACCAGTGATGTATAAAAATATAATGTAAATAACTATCTTCTTCTACATAGGCAATATAGTAACGTAATATAGTTTGATACGTTTGAAGAAAAAAAAAATATAATTACTGTACTAATTATTAACACAAAATTATACAACCTTAATACAGTCATTAGTACACGGAGAAAAAAAATTGTTAAAAAAATATTATAAAACGATTTTTTGTATTGAATACTATAAATATTTTACATCATATAACATGCTTTGTACTCTAAATAAAACTGACTTGTTACAGATACAAAACGGTTATATTTAAACCTATTTATTGTAAAATGTAACATACGGGTATAAGTAAGAAATAGAATCCCGAGATGTTGCTGTGTTCACGTTAGTTGAAAAACCAGTGACTCTCAAAATGTGTATTATGACAAAATGTAATTTTAAATGTGTCTTAACGGTCTTTAAAAAACAAACTCCTACCTGAAACCTACCTACCAAACCTACCCTAACCTACCGGACTTCTTAACGGTCTTTAAAAAACAAACTCCAACCTGAAACCTACCTACCAAACCTACCCTAACCTACCGGACTTCTTTACGGTCTTTAAAAAACAAACTCCTACCTGAAACCTACCTACCAAACCTACCCTAACCTACCGGACTTCTTAACATAATATAACAAAAGGAAAATTACTAATGAAACATTTTGAGGTTCACTGATTTTTATACACCAAATATGGGCGTTCCGATGTTCACCCATGCGCAAATCTGTTTTTTTTAATATTAGTGAATACAGCAACTTCTCGGGATTCTATTTCTTACTCCAGCCAACATACGTATTGTAAATTATATTATAAGATATTGTAATAACATAATTATACAATATACTATTATTTGAAAATACAATATTATGTTTGTAAAATCATAAATTTACAATTTAATATTTTATAATTAACTAAATATTTTTATGACAGCTTGACAGCTGTACGCTGGCATTGTGTTCACGAACAATATGAAATGCGCCATTTGTATATCTGCATCAGAGATTTTTATATATAACCTAGATGCCTAACTCGATGCGTAAAAGTGAAGCTTCTCAATTCGTGTGGCGGCCATTTGTCGAAAAGGCAGAAAGTGTAAACAGTGATAAAGAATCGTGTATACGAAATCATTTATATTTAACGTTTTAAAGTGATATAATTAATTTGTGTTGTGCAGAACTGTTATTTTATTATTATAGTAGCAAATTACCAATAGCAATGCCAGGTTCGTGTTCCGCTTTTGGTTGTAAAAATAGATTTAAAACTGGAGGGACAGTACAGTTTTTTGGGTAAGCATTGTCTACTTTTATAATCTGAAACAATATAATAATTAAATTTAAAGTTTAAATATATTTCTGTAATTGGTAATTTGATAATATCGAGATAGGGGACAAAAATTTTTATCAAATAAATAAATCCTAACCTTAAGGCAGCCCTATATATCGATATTATCAATATATCATCAAATTATTTCATTTAGAAGATCCGTAATTGAATACGTTTTTTTTTCTAATTTTAGATTTCCTCTAAAAAATAAAGATTTATTAAAATCTTGGGTTATAAGTGTAAGAAGAAAGGATTTTACACCAACAAGAAGTAGTAAAATTTGCAGCGACCATTTCAAAGAAAATGATTATTTAGTACGACCAGGAATATATGTTAAAAAATTAAAGCAGGATGCAGTCCCCTCAATATTTCCCGCTTTTCCTAGTTATTTAAAAGAAAATAAAAGTAGCCGAAGGGTCTTAAAAAAAAGAAATATATGTCATTCTGGCATGGCAATTGATCGTCCAATAGAAAGTACCAGTGGAAGTAGTTCAACATCGAACAATGAAGTTCATGATGAAATTTTGCCATTCCAGCAACAAATTAGTGTACCATGCAAAGAAAAGAAAGAAACACAAACAGAAGAAAATGCAATCGAGAAAAAACTAAAACAAAAAATTAAAACTTTACATCAAAAAATAAGACGACGAAATTTAAAAAATAATGGAGGATTAATTTATCCATCAGAAAGTGTTTTTAAAATAATTCAAGCTACTGAAGTAGAAATTAGTATTTTGATTAATAATTTTTCGAATAAAATTATTACTAAAAAGATAATAAATGTTTTAAGTAATCGCTTTGCTGTTGAAAAAAACATTTTTCCCAATTTAGACTGTGAAATTTTCTTGGAAAGCAATCACAAAATTGATTTAATTGTATACATTTGTAAAAACTACTTAAATCTTCTTTTGCACAGTATAGCAAAGTCATTGAATCAAAAAAATAATGTTAGTATAAGACATAAATTCAATAAATTAATATTATTTGCAAACCAATGAATTAAAATGTAATGTAAGATGTATTTTTGGTTGTTGTATTTGTCATGTTTTTTTTAATTATTTCAAAGCTACATATATATATATATATATATATATATATATATATATATATATATATATATATATATTATATATATATTTGCAATCAGTTAACTTTTTACTTTATTTAGCTAATAAATAAATATTGAGTTATAATTCTTGTGTTTTATTTGATATTTTACTAAATAAAATATATAATTAATAACTTTATTCGTTATAATATTGATATATCAATTATATTTGAAGTTATATTTCATACATTCTATACAGAACATATACATATTGCCTTTTTGACAAATGGCGCCTAGTGACCTTGAGGCTTCACTTTTCGAGCGGTTTGTTATATTGAGTTCGGTATCTAGTTATATATAAAAGTCTCTGATCTGCATACGTATGATCTACATCGCATTGCTTACGTTTTCTGTCTTGAAATATAAAAAAGTTCAAATTAAAAGTGAAAATACAAATAAGTGGTAAAATTAGTTTTGAAATATTTTATAATATTAATGTGAAATGGATGAAACAACAAGAAACATTTTAATAGCATGGGAAGTCCCCGAATTAATTGAGATATTTCAAGGTATGTAAGTAGCTAATATGTGATATATAGAATTTTTATTCACAACAAAATTAATATTTGAAAATGTATTTCACAAATTTACAATTTGGAATGGTTTAATGTTTATTTGCATGTTGTAGTTATGCATATCAGTTTCAGTAAAATTACATAAAACCATATTGATTTATTTATTGTAGATCAAGGAATAGAGAGTGAAGCATTTAGTTTGTTAACCGAGAATATCATAACCCAATTAATACCAAAAATTGGCACACGGTTAAATTTTTTAAATAAATTTAGAGAAACAATAAAAGCTTTAATTTGTGATGATCAACATTTGGATACTGTATGTATATTTATATGAATTTTTTTGTTTATGTGTTAATTTTATTTTTTATAGAGCAAAGAAAATACTGATCCCGTACTTTCGAGTTCCGATAGCACAATTACAATAACTTCGGAAAATGCAGATATATTTCTAAGTGATTTAGATTTCGATATACCTCTCTCTTCATCGGAATTAATGCCGCCACCATCCACATCAACACCTTTACAATCAACTCAAAATAAACAATGTAATTCATTGTCTGTGTTTCCTAATGTAAGTAAATTTAATTTTATTACTTTACAATTACAGCATTTTGTGTGCACAGATACGCGTTCATATTTCGTTTGATGAGTGCAAAAGTATTATAAACATAAAAATTCTAAAATAAAATTGACAAAACAAACTGTCCTTATAATTTCACATAATAAATAGTGAGTTGGGATTGTTTTCAATTTTATGAAATTATATTTTTGTGGGTACGTAACTTATAATCGATTCTCATAAAAAAAAATTGGAATTGAAGACATCCCTGTTTGCAAGTAAATGATGATTCGAATTAAAAACATTTTGGTATATTAAAATTACGGAGAATTGTATAATAATTTTCTTTAAATATGGAACGCAGAATTATAACAACTGCTCAAAAAATTTGACAATATAGCCAATGATTGCGAACACAGTCACATTGGCTAGATCGGCAGAATAATATATTGCTATTTCTATAAACAATATTTATATTTTATTGCAGGGATTACGCCGAATCTTTGAGGATAATTTTAATGGTAGAATTGCTTTATTGAAATGGAAAGAAGTGGATAATAGTGTACGAAAAATTATTGTAGATGTTGTTATACAACATTTATTAAAAACATTTCCGGATTATAAGTAAGTTATTATTTTTTATTTACTTTTTAATTTTTATGTATTTATATATGTATATTTTAGAATTCCAGCTGCAGCATTTTCACAAGCTGCAGAAGTAATCGTTAAAATTTTTTCGAGAGAAGAACAATCAGTCTATTTTATTCCGTACCATCCAAAAATATCAGCTGCTCCTAAAAGACTAGCACAAGGAAAACTATGGTGTAAATATATCAATGAGAGGAGAAACTTAAAAATAATTATACCTGATGATGGTAAGTAGAAAGTTTAATAAGCTTTCCTATAATATTTATATGTGTTACAAATGTGAATACCTTGGAAATCAAAGTTAACTAGGACAAGATGATTGATATCAATAAAATCAATAAATAAATAAATAATTGTTTTTATCTTTATTTTACTAATTTTTAAATGGACAGAGAATAATATATCTGCTTTGAGTTGAAAATGGCTTTTGTGTACTGCATCACTTTCAGCTCTTAATACAAAATGTACCATAACTTATAAATTTTACATTAATATTTTATATATATGAAAGTTAATAATTTTTCTTTTAGATTCATCATGTTCCACTGACGTAAACAAAGAAAATGACAGTAATGATATAATTGGATTTATTCAATTTTTAAAAACAAACGTTGAACCCTGGGATCAAATCGAATTTATTTGGGAAAAAACATTTGAATATAGGCAAAAATTATTAAAAACTGAAAAGCTTACACCTGAAAATTATTTAAATTTATTTCCTTGTTTGAAACAGCCAAATGGCTATAAATTGGTAAAAATTAATAATTATAATTTTTATTGTACATAAATAATAATTGTATATGTTTATTTCAGTTATTAAATGATTTTGATACGTTATATCCCGAAGCAAAAAACTGTTTATACGAAAAATGGGGTAAATATTCTAATGCTATGAACAGTTTAGCTATAAAGATTAATTTAAAATTAACTGATACTGGTGGTAAGTGATCAGTACTATATTATTTATGACATTTTTATAGATATTTATACATCGGTTTTAGAAATACAAATATTAGCTTTAAAACAGCTTCCATATCTATTTCCTGTTACAACATTGCGAAATAAAGGTAAAGGAAAAGCTTGGCGTCCATCAAAAGCTGAAGTACAGTTTTCTTTCATTTTGCATGTATCGGTATGTTAATCAATATAGTCAATATAAGAATTTATTTATTTATTATGTATTATTTCATACAGAATACTGCAGAAATATTAACTGAGGTAGAAAAAAGAAAAAGAAGTTAAGGTGTCACAATCTACCACTTCAACCATTTTTTATACTAGTTGGTCAAATGCACAATATTGAGGCATCATATGTATATATAAATTAAATCAAATACAAGGTAACAACGCCATTAGAAACTCTGGATACCTGTTTTAAATTATTTTTTTCGTTAATGGCTAAATATTCGGCCGAATCGAAACAAATATGGCTTTTTATGCAATTGCACATTTATAATATAAAAACTAACTATGATATACCCTGTATTATTTTAGATGAGACTTACGTCACAAACAAGACTGTATGAATCAAATCCAATTTTCCGGGGGTAAATTACGCCCATCTTAGCTTAGCTTAGCTTAGCCATACCTTGTAAAATATTTAAGCGCAGAAAAATACAGCGACGGTACCTATATATTTTCATAAACATTTAAAATTATCTGTCGTGCTTGGCTTAAAAAAAATATCACCCGTCATCGTAGAAAATAAAAGTAATAATAAAACAACTTAAAACTATATTATAAACACAAAGTCAACTTTACAAATATTAAAATAGCGTAACCGTATAGTAATCTATGTAAAATAGTAATGAAATATAAAAATTTTTGATGCGCTTATGTGTGACCTTGTAGGGGTTACTATATATGCCTGCCTTCCATATCATCCCCATCAATAGTGTCAGTCACTTAGGCGGAGCCAAAATTTTGTTGGATTATGTTACGCGACACTTTCAAATGAAATACAATATATGTTGAGCATGCCTATAACAGAGATAGCACATACAGCTATATGCGTATTCTATTTCTTACATTTTCTTTCCGTATTACAAGCAACAAGAAAAACATTATTGAGAATATCAATTAGTAGAACAGAAATAGATACATTGTCTGTTGTTATCTTTTTCCTACTTACTGAATGATAAAGGACAGAATTTTGCAGACATTACCTACAAAGCAATCGCTATAAGAGCAGCTGTAGGAAAGAAAGAGAACGTATTAAATAAGTTTGTGATTTCTCATACGATCGATTGTGACGTCAGTCTCATCTCCGAGCCTACAACGAATATTCAATATCCAGCAGTGTCGCAATTACTAACTGATTTGAATCAGTTTATAAATTAAATTAGGTTTGTTTTTTGCTGAAGCATAATTTTTTCGTTAATATAAAAATTAGTTTCTTTTAATTATATATTTTTACAGTAGTGTTTTACATATACTTATATTCTCATGTTAGTAATTAATAATTTGAATTGCCTAAATGGCGATATATTTAATCACATTTAAAATATATTGTTAAAGATAAAAAAAAAGATCTTACATTACTATAAGTAATATTTTCGTTACGTTTTTTTTTTTTTTGATTTATTAAATTTTGTAGAATTTAAAAAAAAATGCCTAAATGTTCATTTTGTAATATGAAATGCCATACAATTCAAGCACTTATGTCACATATACAGTTAATACATTCATATAAAAATAATGAGATTATTAAATGCGCAGAACAAAATTGTTACAGAATATTTAGTTCAGTAAATTCTTTTCGGAAACATTTAAATGCATGCCACTTTATTAATAATTTCGAAGAACAGAATAGAGATAAAATTGGTTATATTATCTATATTGATATTGATATAGAAGGTTTTCCAGTTTTTGGAAAAATTACACATATTCTTGTTATAAAAGATAATATAATTTTTATATGTAATCAATTAAATACAATTGGTTTTTCATCTCATACTTTTTGTTATGACGTTGAATTTAATAATAAGACTGTGATTGTAAATCAATCGAATTTATTAAGTATTGATCCTGTATTGCAAATATTGTCGAAAAATGACAAAATATATGTATGCTTAAGATAATTTATAAAAATATTATAATAAATTATTGTAAATGATACTAAACAAATTTTATTTCTATTACAAATCCCATCCTATAAAACTACAAACTATATAATACTGGGTATAATACATAGTTAATAATAGCATAATAAATTATATTATACTACATATAATATGAAGATTGTACATATTTTTTTACAATAACTTATTGTTAAAATGTTTAATAAATTTAAATTGTACACTGTACAATTTCCATATTGTTGTCACTCGGTTACAAAAAAATATTATACTTACTATTATAATTATTGTACTGCATACAATACATTTTTCTCCGTGTATGAAATTTAAAATTTAAAATTTTAATTGATCAGATAAAGACTGCGATTTCCATTAAGCAATATTTTTTTTTCTTTTAATTTAAAAATATTGTAATGAAAGTAGTTCTTAATCCCAAAAATATTAGCCGAATTTTTTTTATTTTAAATTTTTTTATTATTCTTATATAATATGCTTTGAAAAACTGTGTAAAATAACCATAGTATTCATAATCATCTGTTTTTGGAACATCAATCAACTAAATAGTGTTTAAATGCAGTTAGCCAATATGTGTCACGATAAATGTTTGACTAACTATAATTTAACATAACTGGCCGATGCCCCAAAATCAGCTAATCGATGCAAGCGATTTTAAATCTACTAAACTACTATACATTTTTCGACAATTTCTCTCAATATTTTAGAATAGACATATAGGTATACCTAGTCCACCTAGTCTATGATGAGACCACTGACTATCATAAATTGTGTTATTTTTTCGAAAAATAATTAAATTCAATACTACAAAAAAGTTTTTTTAAAAAAAAAAACACAAATTGAAAGAAACAGAAATGCTAATACGGACCATGTTTTTTAAAATAAAATTAAAATAAATTATAAACAATGTAATTATTTTTTTGTAAGATTATTTATATAATTTAAAATTTATTTTGTATTGTATATATGATAAATAAGATTATAAAGAAAAAAAAAACAAACGAAGAAAATGAAATGATGATGAAAATATGCAATTCCGTCCCTGTACAGTAAGCATTATTATGTTAGAGGGGTATGGTATAATGCAATGTTACTGCTCGAACAGCACAGCACAGCACAGTGTAGTTCGTTTTAGTACCAGTTTCTGTGGCGGGATGTAACTTCCATCTTGGATTTTACTCCTTGTTGGAAGCCGGCTTACAATATTAAATAAACGTTAGAAACAGCTAAATAGAATTGCATATTATTTATTAATATCAGATGTTGATAAATAGAAAATTATACTAAGTGAAAAGTAAACTTGGAATGTATTAGGTAGGAAAGTATATGTTTAAAATTAAGGTTAATATAATTTTTGTAAGGATAGTGTGTGTGTAATGGCGTATGCTCGATAGTTATGTAGACGAGGTCATTGCTGTAGCTTTATATTAATTTTTGTGTAAAATGTTTTGTTTAGGTTATAAAAATGAAAAGTGTAAGATGGTTTTGTGTAAATTATAAAAGAGGTAATTTTTCAAACGTGTCCGAAAATGTGCGTTTACTTGCTATGAATGTTGAAATGTTGCACTTTTGTTACGAGAAAACATGTGAGGTAGTATAGCAAGCAAGTAGTTGTTTTAAAACAAGTATGTGTTGATTCTGTTGCAGTATTTCAAGCATATGTTTTTCGAGAAGTGAAACACGCCCTTGGAACCATCAAAGGTTTGAGAAGGATGGCAGTTCCTAGTAGGGCTCGCGTGTATGCTGATGTAAACACTCACAAACCACGCGAATATTGGGAATACGAAAGTTATATTGTAGACTGGGGACAACAAGATGATTATCAGTTAGTGCGAAAACTCGGTAGAGGAAAATATAGTGAGGTGTTTGAAGCTATAAACATAACAAATAATGAGAAATGTGTAGTTAAAATATTAAAGGTGTGTTACTGTGAATAATTATTTTCATTATATTAAGTGTTAATCATTTGTTTTTTTTTTATCTTTTTTTTTTCTGTTTTTGTTTATAGCCCGTAAAGAAGAAGAAAATTAAGAGAGAAATAAAAATATTAGAAAATTTGCGGGGAGGTACAAATATAATAACGCTTCAAGCAGTAGTAAATGATCCTGTGTCTCGGACTCCTGCGTTGATATTCGAGCATGTTAATAATACCGATTTTAAACAGTTATATCAAACCTTAACTGATTATGATATACGATATTATTTATATGAATTGTTAAAAGCATTGGATTATTGTCATAGCATGGGTATTATGCATAGGTATGCATAGGTATGCATATTGGTTTGTATTACGAGCTCGGTTTTAACTAATACCGGGTCTTATGACAATATAACTGTCATAAAACCAGGATTAAAGAAATGAACTAACAGCCAAAAATCAAGCTTGTTGTACCAACCAGCCAATATACTTAACAAATAATATACACGTATTTAATAAAATATTTGTTTGAAAATTACAGAGATGTAAAACCGCATAATGTAATGATTGATCATGAAAACAGAAAACTTTGGCTGATTGATTGGGGTTTAGCAGAATTTTATCATCCTGGCCAAGAATATAATGTTCATGTGGCGTCACGTTATTTTAAGGTAAACAATACAAAGATATTGTTTTGGTAAATATAATTTTTAAAAGTTTTGTTTTTTTTGTTTTATTTTTCTAATTAGGGGCCAGAGTTATTGGTGGGCTATCAAATGTATGATTATTCGTTAGATATGTGGTCTTTAGGATGTATGCTTGTTTCAATGATATTTAGAAAAGAACCGTTTTTCCCTGGGCATGATAATTATGATCAACTGGTGAGAATCGCTAAAGTTCTTGGCACTGAAGAGTTATACGAATATCTTGATAAATACGATATCAAATTAGAAACTAGATTCAATGACATACTTGGAAGGTACAGGTACCTTTTTGAAATAAATTTCTAGATTCTGTTTTATATGAAATGTATTTTAATACAGACACTCTCGTAAACGATGGGAAAGATTTGTCCACAGCGAAAACCAACATTTAGTTTCGCCAGAAGCTTTAGATTTTCTTGATAAATTACTTCGTTACGATCATTTAGAGCGGTTAACGGCAAGGGAAGCTATGGAGCATCCGTATTTTTGTTAGTAACGAATTTTTATTTATTTATTTATTTAATCATGCTGAGCAAATCATAATTGAAAATTTTTCTTTTGTTACAGATCCCATAGCGAAAGAACAGTGTCGACTAAATCTTGTGTCTTCATCTCCTACTTCATTATCAGGTAGTATGCCTGTTGGAGTAGGCGAGTAATGGACAGGTAATAACATGTATAATTGTCAGTTCTTTAAAGTAATAGTGTATGTAAAATTTAAATGGGAGTTGCGATAAGTCTCATTTCCAGCTACCGACCTAATCAGTACTCTGTTTTATTTTTATATATTATTTATATACTGGTTGCTTTTATTGTTATTTATTTGATACATAAGTCAAATCATTGTTTCTTTTATTGTATATAACCTAATTAATTGGTTAATCATGTTTTATTTTAGGAGTATATATATCAAAAAAATATTGGCAACGTACTATTAACATTTATTAAAACATTATTAAGAATTAAAAGATTTTTATTGTACTTTCTCAAAACTTTATATTCCCGTTTTGATATTTTTGGCCAAATGTATTATCTTCAATTGTAAGATGTTTATAAATTTATTATCTATAATAAAATACATACAATACATAACCGTGATTGATAAAATGAGTTGTGGATGTAAATACATAAAACATTGTATTAATTTGGTAGCTGCAATGATTCTTTACTTGTGTTGTAAACCAATCGCGTGTTCTAGTATCAGTTTAAAAGAACGTTCATGTTTTCTAGGACTGCTCATTTAAACAGAAATTAATAACTTGTTGTAAAGAAAATCAATCAATTTTATTAACGCTGAAATTATGTAATATAAATTCATTTATTTGTAAATGATCAAAATTACACCGTAATAATATATGCTACACTAGTCAGTTGTACCCGTGAAAACATATTTTGTTATCTTTATATAGCATTATACAAAACTACTATCAACAAAAAAAAAAACATTTTAAAAATCATCTATTTCATCAAGTCTTAGAAATGTATTGTTATAATTTATCTGAAATATTTATTTAAATTTTAAAAATAATTTTCATAACTTTTACAATTTTTGTTAATATTTTTTTTAATTCTTACGTAGGTACATTTTATATATAATTTTTATTTGTATGATTAATTGTACTAATAAAAATACATATTATGTCGGCCGGTATTACCAGTCAATTTTATTATATGCCTAAAATCTAGATAATAAAGAATGTATAAATAAGGATGGTTCGGCAAAATAGTTTTTTTTTTTTTTTATTAAAATAAAAATATAAGATGTTTATATGTATCAAAAATATTTATAATATTTTAAGAATTACCGTCTGAATTTAATAAATACGTGGTGAATAAAGGAAAGAAGTTTGTCTTCTAAAAATATTTTTAATGATACGTAAGTTATGATTTAACAAGTACACGAGTTTAATCGACGACTATTAAAAAGATTCTAGATATTTTTGATATTTAATAAACATTTTGTATATAAACGACCCTCCTATATATATTATAATACAATTATGTTGAATTTGATCTTTATTTTGAAACGGTAAATGAATTAATTAAATGAAATTTTCATTTCGACAAGATCCCATTAATGAGGGAAAATGGTGTAATGATGGTATGGTATTTTTAAGAATTAAGATTGATTCAAATTATCCGCTCCATATACGTAAAATATTTTTATATAGAAATAAATTGACACCGTCTCCGTAAAGTTAGGTTAGGAACTTGGGACTATATGGCTCAAGAAGCTGATCATATATCTTTCTTATTTAATTTAACATTAGCTAGAATCAGAGCTGGACAGGTATTAATTACTTTGTAACTTAATAATTAATTGAATTCATTTTTTAAGTTATTGGAAAGAATAACTTTCAAAAAGAAATAAATTTTAATTGCTGATATATTCTTATGTAATTGGGACCATAATTACAAATTTAAATACTGTAAAAGTAATCGAATTACATAAAAGTAATTCAAATTCTCTAAAATAATTAATTACTTTATAAAAATTTAATTACATTTGGTAAGAAACTATGGATATTTTTGAAGATTTTGAACTGCTGAAAGAAATGTTTATAAAATATAATACATTTTTCTATTCATTTTCATCTTTTGCATTAATAATTGATGTACCTAGAAGACATGTATTGTAAGATAAATTATTTGAATAACTGGTACTGATTAAAGCAAACGGTATTTTTAATTAGTTTTAGTTTTTAATAATTTATGTTTATTTTTAAATATATATTTTCTTCAATATTTTTTCAAGTAATTGAATATCAATTACTAAGTTAATTGAATTACTTTTTATGAAGGTAATTGGTAATTGTGCTCAATTACATTTTCAAAGTAATTTATCCAGTTTGGACTAGAATTAATTTTCTTCAGATCATATTTTAACTATATTTTATAGTATGTGGAACGTATAATGTGAATCAATCTTAAGATTGTTCGTTAAAATATTGATGTATAATTGTTTCTTGGAGGTTTGTGGAGATTATCACGACATCCAAATTATTTCGGAGAAATAATATTATGGTGGGGGATATTTATCATATCGATAAATGTACTGGAAGGTTTTGAATGGATAGCAATTTTATCGCCAATTTTTACTACATTTATCATTTTGTTCCTATCTGGTGTGCCACTTTTGGAGAAGTCTTCCGACGACAAATACAGAGAGTAAGTTATTTAGTTTTATTATAATTGCAAACTTCATAATCAGTTTGAAAAAGTATCTTGAAAACGTCAAACAAGGTAATACTTACATTAAAAAAAGTTAAGATGGTTCGGACATGTTGAGCGAATGCGTCTAATGAACGTTTGCTGTTCAAAAGATTTATTTGAATGATTTTGATGGTATACGTTTGCGTGGACGTCCGATGAGTAGTTGGAGATGGTGGCTTTCGTGAGCGAAAGTTTCCAAGTAGTAGGAATAAAAGAGCATGTATGAGAGGAGGAATTATGAATGTGAATGAAAGTGCGAAAGTTGCTTGTGCTGGATAGGAATATGTTTGGAGGCGACTGATCTTGGGATGATGAAAAGAGTTTGTGCCACACTCTTTTGGGTACATGGCGTGATTGTTATTTAAGGATGTTTCATGATGAATATTATCCGAATTTATTTCTGTATGTTTATAGCAATTCCGAATACCGTTACTACAAATCTTCAACGTCCCCGTTAATTCCGATTCCGCCGGCGCCGGCAATCTACGTGGAGGTACCGCAGTTCCTCAAACTGATTATATGTTGCGAATATCCCCTATATGATTCGCTGGAAGTTAAAGTGAATAATAGTGCTCATATTATCACCGAATCGACCAGTATTTCGTTGGCACAATCACAGACATAGCTATAGCTACACGCTAGTCGCGATCAAGTGGCTGGCGCAGCTAGAAACAATCCAAGATGCTCCCTCCACTACAGCACTTTAGCTACACACACGTTTCTCTCTCACTCTCTCTCTCTCTTTCTCTCGATAAAACTAAACGAAAGTTACATCAAAATATCATTCATTTGTTTGAGAGTTCATTCGGACACAACTTCCTAATCATATTTTTACTCAAATGACATTCGTTTTTTTTTTTTACAAATTGATTGTAAGACAAAATACTTAGAAAGAAATTAATTATACAATAAAGTACCGTCGAATTTTTAAGAGCTAAAATATAAAGGATCATTCGAATAAAAGTGCATTTGAAAAAAAGATGAATCTATAAAATTTGTAGAATGCGCAATATTTTTATGAGAAACATGTAATGACCCGACAAAATTAGTTTATCGAACGATAAAAATAGGACACTACGACAAAATTGGCAAGAATAAATAATCAGATTTTGATAGTCTACGCGACGAGAACATGACATTGTGCAACAATTGTATGTATTTATGATACTGTTCCGCAAACTGAAGTGTTATATATTTCAACTTATTTAGTTAAGAGTAATATTAATTATTCAATTTCTGTCAAAATATTTGAAGAAAATAAATACGATTTAAAACAAATACAACGATTGATAAAAATGAAATTAGAAAAATATTTTCCAGATAAAGCTGAGATATTCTTTAAATTATCTATGACTTTGACAGCTAAGTGTTAAGAAAAAGCAAGTAATAGTGTGTAGAATAGACTATCTACTTATTGCACCACAGGTCGGATAAAAAAATAAATTTTTGATTCGTTTACACCTGAAAATTTTTAGTTGTTTTTGAATCGCGTGTTTGGTCGTTTACTTATATTTTTTTGCAGATAGAACAAATATTTTGTCGTTAACATACATATTTTGTCGTTACGAATTATTCTAATTTTGTCGGGCTGAAAAATGATTCTTTTTTTATTAATAATTTATGTTCTTATTTGAAATTACAAAAGTATTAAAAATAATAGTGCTACTAGTGCCAAATATAAAAAATGCATTTTCTAGTATTAAAATTAAAATAAATTCTAGGAATAATCTATTTTTGCAATATTGCAAACAAAAATAGACAATTTTTGCCTTTATTACATAACTATTTATTGCTTTAGATAGACACAATATAAAAATTAAATTATACCATACTTTTTTGTGAAAACGATTTCAAAAATTTACAATATATTTTTTCAAAACAATTTTAGAAAATAATACTCAAAAACTCTAATGATATATAGGAATTAATAAGGCATTGTTCTGTCTATGCTAAAGTCAATGTTAAAATAGTATTAATGGATTCTAGTCTTAAATAAAAGTATTGTTTAATCTCGAAAAGTTGTTATTATTGTAAGAACATATCTCTAAGAAACAATTACTAGTCAATAAAGGCACTATGTATTTCATAATTTTGAACTAATATTATATATAAAAAAAACATTGTTACCTAGCTCAATTATTATAAATAAAATTTCGAATAACTTTATTGTTATAAACGTTTTCTAAATAATAACTTTTAGTTTTATGGCGTTTTTAATTGCTAATAAAAATTTTCAACAACGGTTTTTGTTTAGTAATTTTAAAATATTTTTAATCTTAAATATATTTTATTATACAATGCCAATAAAAATCAAAAGACATGACGTAACACAGGTCGCACAAAATCAAATTTATTAGTTCAGTTAGCAATGCAAGTTGTAGATGATTTCATTTTTGTTACACAAATATTTTTACAGTTATATAAACTTCTACATAAAATTTACGCACAACTTTGTATTTGGATTGATTTGAAAATATTGTTCACCGAAAATATTCAGTTAAACTTAGGAGCCCGAAATGGATCAAACTATACAGAAATAAGATTTACAAATACCTGTCTTAATTCCAAGTAAACCGTTTAATGACGACTTCATTATGTTTTGGAGCAAGATTCTCTTATAAGACATACAAAATTAGAGATAATGGTTCGTAAAGTGTGTTCACAGAACGCAAACTGACGTAAAACCATTCAATAGAACTTAGAGTTATGTGAAAGTGTTTTTAAATATGTATTTACAAAATAGTTTAGGTACAAATTTCCTTCATTTATTTAGTCTTGCTTTTATGATAGTTGCGTTGTTTAAAAATCGGTATTAGTTATAATCTATTTTAAAACCGAGCTTGTAGTACCAGGCAATGATTGGATCTACAAAGGTGCGTTCCAGACAAATTTCATTAATTCCGAATTTATTTTGATACAATACAACCGACTATTTACTAACTTTAATTTAAAATATTCACAAAAGTTCCTGCAACATAATTCTCAAAATATTTGATTGTTTTATAAAAATATATAAATTCAATTAAGTGGTGTGCGCTAATTTTGTGTAGAAGTTTATTATGATGGATCTAATGTATTGAAGAAGCAATACTGTTATTAGTACGTCAATAAAAAATGTTATTATTTGTTAAAAATTGTACCGTTATAACATGTGTGTAAAGCTAGAATAACTCAAATTATGTAAAAAATTGAACTACGGATAAATAAAGAAAACAATAAAAAATTATTAAATGTCAAAAATTTATTAAACCCCACCATAAAGACAAGAGACATAAAGACATAAAATAGACAAGACAATGAATCCAAAAGCATGAAATATGAATAAAAATATTAAGGACATTGATCTTTATGACAAACGAGCTGCGAAAGAAACTCGACAATCGTACGAGTAGGTCGTCCAGCCATTCCTTGTCGCAAATATTCATAAGTTTTCCCCTTTGTTCGCATAACGCTTTTGCAATCCATATGTAGCCAATCTCCACACGGCACAAACTCGTTCAAAAACGCTGCGGCTCTACATCCTCCACCAATACCTCTCGTAGGACCATGCCCGTGAGTTTTGACATCAACCGTACGATTTTCTGTCAGTAAATAGGTAAAATGGTCCCAGAGGGGAAAGCGCCAGATTCGATCGCCAGTATGCATGCTAGCTGCCAACATATACTCCCACAACGCTTCTGAATTTGTAAACACTCCACTGGCAGCTTCTCCTAAAGCCTCTCCCATATCGGTGGTCATTGTACCGACATCGACGATAAATCGTGGCCAGAAACTTTGAGGGTATATCAGAGCGTCAGCTAGTACCAAACGACCAGCGGTATCTGAAGATTGGATCTTGATTGTTTTACCGTTCATGGCTTTAACAACATCTCCAGGCTTAACAGCCGCGCAGCCAGGCATATTCTCGCAAAGAGGAATTAAGGCGCGAACATTTAGTGGTAGTTGAAGAGCTGCTACTGCTCGGCAAGCAGCTACTACGACAGCAGCACCTCCCATATCACCTCGCATATATTTCTGTTTTTTACAAGATTTTAAACATAAACCACCGCTGTTGTAGGTGATACCTTTGCCTAGAAAAGAAAATACATTGTTAGATACATCAGTGTACCGAACACTTGTGTACAATACACAATTTGTTTTTTGTAAAAACTGGCTTAGCCCATCGAAAACCGAACCGAAAACAAAACAAAAATCGTTATTTTTGGTGGAACTTTAAACGGAATTGAACTGAAATATTTTATTATGTCTGAATTAGAACGAAAACCGGATTGAAAAAAACAATGGTTTGAAGTTCTGATATAAATTCACCAGAATAGTTATATTTGTTTTTTCAATCTTCTGTTTACAGTATAAAGTTAATAAAATATTTATTATTTTTAAACACCCTATATAATTAAAAATGATAAATTGAGAAAATTTTCTTATGTTTTTTCCTTTTAAATTTAATTTGCCCTTTTGGGTACATGACATGATTGTGTATGTATGTATAACTTCTACAATATAAAGAGAAGGATGATTTATTTACCGATTAGTACAACAGGACGTTCATCTCTAGACGCTCCGTAGTAACTAAGTTCTAGGAAAATAGGTGGTTCGCACGATCCTTTCCCTACAGCAAGAAACGCGTTCATCTTCTGCGTTTCTGCCCATCCTCTAACTTTCACCTCAACGTTCACACCAGATTTACATAGCACCTCAACGGCATTCTGCGCAAACGAAGTCGGCGTCATCAAATTAGATGGCGTGTCCATTAACTGTCGAGCTAAATTCTGCGCTGCGGCTTTTTGCAAACCAATTTGCCAGCCCGTCCAATCACAGTCATCGTACAGTTCTAGTTGGGGTATTGCGAGTTGTTTTTCTTTAGCTTTCTTTTCTTGATACAGCCAAACGGCTAGTGCGGCACCTTCGGCTGCCGTTCTGCGTGACCAAAACTTTCCAGACAGATTTTCTGAAGTGGTAAATCTTGTAATTTTCTACAAGCAGATCCAGTAGCAATACGGATTGCTTCTTTACCTTCGTCCATTTGTTCAAAGCTATCGTAGCTGAGACATTCTCTGCCCAAACCGACAATAGCAATTGCTACGAATTCTGGGTCCAAATCGTAGAAGATTCTCACCTGGCCCTTGTCCGGAGGTGGCATAACCAAAATCAGAAGCTGTTTCAATCGACCTTTCACCAAACGATTGTACTTCTCAGCGGTAGCTGTTAATTTTCCCGGATTTAGTTTATCTTCGGGAAGATTGTAAATGCCCAATATTAAGCCTTTTCGACGATTGTCTGCACATCCCGGTGTATGACACAAACGTTTCGGACATATTAACGGTGCGTTTCTCAATATTTGTCTTGTTAAATTAAATAATGCCATTATGACTTAAATATCTTACAATTTTGAAACCAAATATCGAATAATTTTAAACAATTTCCCGAAATAAAATTTTGCTGCTAATAATTTTTGTGGCAAATCGAAAGGTGTATTGTTTGTTTTTTTTTGTTAATTAAGGCTACTTTCTACAATAAAATTGTATTCATATTTTGTTTTGTTTTTTTCTTGTTATGCCAAGGAAATACAGAAAAGTAAAGTTGGTCACATAAATTCAGCTTTAAATAAACAAATTCCATCATAAAATGTACTCCTATAAAATATAAATTTTTGGAATAAAGCTGCAATTTTAATAACTAACCAAGACAATAAATTTTTTTATTGTTATTATCCAAAGTTTTGCTGAAAATTTCTGAACATTAAAAAAGAGAAAACGCTGTAATAAAACAATATTTCTTCTCTTCATAATTTGATGTTTTAATATGTAGTTGTTTTTAATAAATTTAAAAATTACAACTGTTTGGTATAAACGTAGTAACTGTTATATAGCTAATATTAGTTGAAAAATCGCGTTACTGGTAGTAAATACATACACCTTGTACTATAAAGATGTGGCACAAACTCTAAACATTCCTATCCAAACAAGCAATTTTCGATTTATCCATATTTATTAGGGCTGGGCGATATTGGAATTTCAATATCAATATTTGATATTTAAAAAATATTGATAATATTGACATATTGATATATCGATATTATCGATTTATCGATGTAACAATAATTTATTGATAGATAATTTTGATTTTATCTGTATTTAAAATACACTTTATTACCAAGCTCAAATAAAAATGATTAATCTTGTATATTAAATATCTTTATTGTAAACTGCTATAATTATATTTCAATTAAAACCAATCATTTTTATATATCTCATCCGTGTGCGAGATCAAATATTTGTAGCTTACAAAGAGGATATATCATCAATTTTGAATATCGATAGATCAATATTATCGATATTTTTTTAAATATCAATAATTGATATATCGATCATTTTTATTTTTAATATCAATTATCGATATATCGAGATTTTTTTCCAGCACTAATATTCATTAATATCTTATACCGGTATCACATAATGCAACTTCGTTCGATGTAAATTTTTGTTTAAATATTTATATTACTATAATAATATAACTTTATTTTAGCTCCTTGCTATATATAAAAACAAAATTATAAACATGTATTTTACATATAAATTTGGAACAAATCACTTAAAATTAAAAATTAATGAGTATAAATGAGTAATAAATTGTTTAAATAATATATCACTGTAAAATGAGTGACATGCGCTTCATACAACAAAGTTTTACAAAAATAGGGGCGTTTCTATTTACCTACATGAAACATTAGGATTCATTCATTTCGTACAACAAAGTTTTATGATGTGACAAGAATATTAGATACATGATCTTTTATTTTAACTTCCTACTTGGAAACATTCGTTCACGCAAAATACTTTCAACCATACTTACCTATCTGGAAAATAAAACAACAATATTTGAATTTATTGTATGTATTTATTTACATTCACATAACTGGTAATAAGTGTGTACAGATAAATAAATCAAAACATATTAAATCGTAAATAGCAAGAAATATACAGTTTTATGGAAATAGAAAATTAACATTCTTCATCTTTATGGCATACAAGCTGTGACAGAAATTCAACAACTGTACGAGTAGGTCTACCAGCCATTCCCTTCTGTAGATACTCGTAATCAACTCCATCTGTTTTCAAAACACTTTTACAATCCATATGTAGCCAATCACCACATGGCACAAACTCATTCAAGAATGCTGCAATTCTACATGAACCACCAATACCTCTATGAGGACCTTTCCCGTGAGTTTTAACATCAACGGTACGATTGTCCGTCAGTAAAAAGGTAAAATGATCACAGAGGGGAAAGCGCCAGACTCGATCTCCGGTATGCATGCTAGCTGCCAACATATACTCCCACAACGCTTCTGAGTTTGTAAACACTCCACTGGCAGCTTCTCCTAAAGCCTCTCTCATATCGGTGGTCATTGTACCTACATCGATGATAAATCGTGGCCAGAAACTTTGGGCGTATACCAAAGTGTCTGCTAGTATCAAACGTCCAGCAACGTCCGAAGATTGTATCTCGATAGTTTTACCATTCATGTTCTCGCAAAGAGGAATTAAACAGCGAACGTTCAGTGGTAGCGGGTCTCCAGCTGCCACTAAACGTTCGCTGTTTAAACGTTCGCTGTTTAAACGTTCGCTGTTCTCGGCAAGCAGCTACTACGATAGCTGCTCCTCCCATATCACCTCGCATATATTTCTGTTTTTCAGCTGATTTCAAACATAAACCACCGCTGTTGTAGGTTATTCCTTTGCCTAAATAGAAATCAAAACGGAGTTAGGACATGCCATAAGAAAACTACTAAAAAGTATATTAAATCTTCGGGATAATTTAGCAAAGATTATAAAGACAAGTGCCTCAATAACATATGTGTTTGAAAATTAAATTGTAATAAAAAATAAGTCTTAATCTCTACGTGAACTATTTTCAATTTAAAATTTGTCTTTTGATTTAACTTTATGGCTACTATTACAATATAATTTTGTAAATTTTTAAATCTAATTTCTGCAGTTATATAGCTTGCGAAGTAAATCTTGTTTATTGATTTAAATGCAGAATTTTATGCTCTACAACATTTATTTAAAACACTTTTCTCTAAAATAATTTCGGAAGCAATGTGCACGGAAAATCTGTTTTTCCATGTTAACTGCTTATATGTACACATATAAATTTCACATTAAATTTTGTTAATTTAACATGATAATGTACCTCCCGCAAAAATGATTGTAATAAAGATTAATCATATTTTTTTCAAATAAAAAACATGTGTGAAATAAGAGAAAATTGCATTTTTCAAGAAAAATGTTGAAAATGATTTTTTTTACAAATAAACTACAAATAAATAAATTCTGAAATTAATACATAAGTACTATAATAACAATTAACAACATATATATTTTTTTGGAAATCAAAATAATAATAAACAATGAAAATATTGACAATTAAATATTTGATTAATTTTTTTTATATGCTAATTCTGTAAATATCTAAAAATTGTTATTAAATTATTAATTGTACATAAACTAGTTATTTTTTCTAATAATTAGTTACCATAAATATGTAGTAAGTATTAAAATTATTATTAAAATAAATTATTCTTTTTTGTATTCCCTTTGACTCCGTTTTAATTCTTTTAAGTAGTTCCTTCTTCAACTACTATTTTTTTCATAAGTACATCAGTGTGTACATATTTTATAAAATTATATAAAAATATTACCTATAAGTATAATTGGTCGTTCATCTTTCGATGCTCCATAGTAGCTGAGTTCTAGAAAGATCGGTGGTTCGCACGAACCTTTACCAACAGCAAGAAAAGCATTCATATTCTGTGTTTCCGCCCAGCCTTTAACTTTAACCTCAACATTCACACCAGATTTACACAACACCTCAACGGCATTCTGTGCAAATGAAGTTGGCGTCATTAAATTAGCGGGCGTGTCCATTAACTGTCTAGCTAGATTCTGTGCGGCAGCTTTTTGCAAACCAATTTGCCAGCCCGTCCAATCACAGTCATCATAGAGGTCTAATTGCGGAATAAAAACTTGTTTCTTTTTCTCTTTTTTCTCTTGATAGAGCCAAACTCCGAGAGCAGCACCCTCAGCTGCAGATTCTGCATGGCCAAAACTTTCCACCCAGATTTTCTGCAAGAGTAGTTCTTGTAGGGCTCTAACACCAGTTCCTGCTGCAATTCGTATAGCTTCTTTTCCTTCGTCGATCTGCTCAAAGCTGTCGTATCCTTGACATTCCTTACCAAGACCGACCATTGCTACGGCGGCATATTCTGGTTCCAAATCGTAAAAGATTCTAACTTGGCCTTTCTTTGGCGGTGGCATCATCATAAACATGAGGTGTCTTATTTTTCCTTTGACATGTCGATTGTATTTTTCGCCACTAGGTGTTAATTTCATAGATACCAATAACTAAGCCTTTTCGACGATTATCTCCACACGTGGCTTGACACATAGAACGTTGTGCACATACTTGTAGTGTGTGTGTTGTAAGTTTCTGAAAACATTTTACTAACGAACACATTATGTTCTTGCAAATAGGTGAAAATATATATTAGTGAATGTAAATGATTATATATACGTTAAAATTTTGAAAAATGAACTTAAATTTGGAACCGAAAATTTATGTCAAACCGAAAGAATTTAAAACAAACATTTTATTAATATCATTGTAAATTTGTTTCCTAGGTGATTTATTTCTTGACCAGATTACTTGATATTTATATTATATTTTAGTTTCATTTATTTTACAAATATAAATAAATTATACTTAAAAAATATATTCATAACATTTTTTTATTATAAATAATTTAATAATTATATATTTATATATATATATATATATATATATATATATATATATATTTATTTATTTATTTATTTTATTTAAGTAATACAACAATGCGAATGAAAGATTGCAACAATAAATAGAAAATTATGTTATACTACTACTGTAATAATTATATAAATTTTATTAAATATAATTAAAAATGATAAATTGAGAAAATTTTCTTATGTTTTTTCCTTTTAAATTTAATTTGCCCTTTTGGGTACATGACATGATTGTGTATGTATGTATAACTTCTACAATATAAAGAGAAGGATGATTTATTTACCGATTAGTACAACAGGACGTTCATCTCTAGACGCTCCGTAGTAACTAAGTTCTAGGAAAATAGGTGGTTCGCACGATCCTTTCCCTACAGCAAGAAACGCGTTCATCTTCTGCGTTTCTGCCCATCCTCTAACTTTCACCTCAACGTTCACACCAGATTTACATAGCACCTCAACGGCATTCTGCGCAAACGAAGTCGGCGTCATCAAATTAGATGGCGTGTCCATTAACTGTCGAGCTAAATTCTGCGCTGCGGCTTTTTGCAAACCAATTTGCCAGCCCGTCCAATCACAGTCATCGTACAGTTCTAGTTGGGGTATTGCGAGTTGTTTTTCTTTAGCTTTCTTTTCTTGATACAGCCAAACGGCTAGTGCGGCACCTTCGGCTGCCGTTCTGCGTGACCAAAACTTTCCAGACAGATTTTCTGAAGTGGTAAATCTTGTAATTTTCTACAAGCAGATCCAGTAGCAATACGGATTGCTTCTTTACCTTCGTCCATTTGTTCAAAGCTATCGTAGCTGAGACATTCTCTGCCCAAACCGACAATAGCAATTGCTACGAATTCTGGGTCCAAATCGTAGAAGATTCTCACCTGGCCCTTGTCCGGAGGTGGCATAACCAAAATCAGAAGCTGTTTCAATCGACCTTTCACCAAACGATTGTACTTCTCAGCGGTAGCTGTTAATTTTCCCGGATTTAGTTTATCTTCGGGAAGATTGTAAATGCCCAATATTAAGCCTTTTCGACGATTGTCTGCACATCCCGGTGTATGACACAAACGTTTCGGACATATTAACGGTGCGTTTCTCAATATTTGTCTTGTTAAATTAAATAATGCCATTATGACTTAAATATCTTACAATTTTGAAACCAAATATCGAATAATTTTAAACAATTTCCCGAAATAAAATTTTGCTGCTAATAATTTTTGTGGCAAATCGAAAGGTGTATTGTTTGTTTTTTTTTGTTAATTAAGGCTACTTTCTACAATAAAATTGTATTCATATTTTGTTTTGTTTTTTTCTTGTTATGCCAAGGAAATACAGAAAAGTAAAGTTGGTCACATAAATTCAGCTTTAAATAAACAAATTCCATCATAAAATGTACTCCTATAAAATATAAATTTTTGGAATAAAGCTGCAATTTTAATAACTAACCAAGACAATAAATTTTTTTATTGTTATTATCCAAAGTTTTGCTGAAAATTTCTGAACATTAAAAAAGAGAAAACGCTGTAATAAAACAATATTTCTTCTCTTCATAATTTGATGTTTTAATATGTAGTTGTTTTTAATAAATTTAAAAATTACAACTGTTTGGTATAAACGTAGTAACTGTTATATAGCTAATATTAGTTGAAAAATCGCGTTACTGGTAGTAAATACATACACCTTGTACTATAAAGATGTGGCACAAACTCTAAACATTCCTATCCAAACAAGCAATTTTCGATTTATCCATATTTATTAGGGCTGGGCGATATTGGAATTTCAATATCAATATTTGATATTTAAAAAATATTGATAATATTGACATATTGATATATCGATATTATCGATTTATCGATGTAACAATAATTTATTGATAGATAATTTTGATTTTATCTGTATTTAAAATACACTTTATTACCAAGCTCAAATAAAAATGATTAATCTTGTATATTAAATATCTTTATTGTAAACTGCTATAATTATATTTCAATTAAAACCAATCATTTTTATATATCTCATCCGTGTGCGAGATCAAATATTTGTAGCTTACAAAGAGGATATATCATCAATTTTGAATATCGATAGATCAATATTATCGATATTTTTTTAAATATCAATAATTGATATATCGATCATTTTTATTTTTAATATCAATTATCGATATATCGAGATTTTTTTCCAGCACTAATATTCATTAATATCTTATACCGGTATCACATAATGCAACTTCGTTCGATGTAAATTTTTGTTTAAATATTTATATTACTATAATAATATAACTTTATTTTAGCTCCTTGCTATATATAAAAACAAAATTATAAACATGTATTTTACATATAAATTTGGAACAAATCACTTAAAATTAAAAATTAATGAGTATAAATGAGTAATAAATTGTTTAAATAATATATCACTGTAAAATGAGTGACATGCGCTTCATACAACAAAGTTTTACAAAAATAGGGGCGTTTCTATTTACCTACATGAAACATTAGGATTCATTCATTTCGTACAACAAAGTTTTATGATGTGACAAGAATATTAGATACATGATCTTTTATTTTAACTTCCTACTTGGAAACATTCGTTCACGCAAAATACTTTCAACCATACTTACCTATCTGGAAAATAAAACAACAATATTTGAATTTATTGTATGTATTTATTTACATTCACATAACTGGTAATAAGTGTGTACAGATAAATAAATCAAAACATATTAAATCGTAAATAGCAAGAAATATACAGTTTTATGGAAATAGAAAATTAACATTCTTCATCTTTATGGCATACAAGCTGTGACAGAAATTCAACAACTGTACGAGTAGGTCTACCAGCCATTCCCTTCTGTAGATACTCGTAATCAACTCCATCTGTTTTCAAAACACTTTTACAATCCATATGTAGCCAATCACCACATGGCACAAACTCATTCAAGAATGCTGCAATTCTACATGAACCACCAATACCTCTATGAGGACCTTTCCCGTGAGTTTTAACATCAACGGTACGATTGTCCGTCAGTAAAAAGGTAAAATGATCACAGAGGGGAAAGCGCCAGACTCGATCTCCGGTATGCATGCTAGCTGCCAACATATACTCCCACAACGCTTCTGAGTTTGTAAACACTCCACTGGCAGCTTCTCCTAAAGCCTCTCTCATATCGGTGGTCATTGTACCTACATCGATGATAAATCGTGGCCAGAAACTTTGGGCGTATACCAAAGTGTCTGCTAGTATCAAACGTCCAGCAAGGTCCGAAGATTGTATCTCGATAGTTTTACCATTCATGTTCTCGCAAAGAGGAATTAAACAGCGAACGTTCAGTGGTAGCGGGTCTCCAGCTGCCACTAAACGTTCGCTGTTTAAACGTTCGCTGTTTAAACGTTCGCTGTTTAAACGTTCGCTGTTCTCGGCAAGCAGCTACTACGATAGCTGCTCCTCCCATATCACCTCGCATATATTTCTGTTTTTCAGCTGATTTCAAACATAAACCACCGCTGTTGTAGGTTATTCCTTTGCCTAAATAGAAATCAAAACGGAGTTAGGACATGCCATAAGAAAACTACTAAAAAGTATATTAAATCTTCGGGATAATTTAGCAAAGATTATAAAGACAAGTGCCTCAATAACATATGTGTTTGAAAATTAAATTGTAATAAAAAATAAGTCTTAATCTCTACGTGAACTATTTTCAATTTAAAATTTGTCTTTTGATTTAACTTTATGGCTACTATTACAATATAATTTTGTAAATTTTTAAATCTAATTTCTGCAGTTATATAGCTTGCGAAGTAAATCTTGTTTATTGATTTAAATGCAGAATTTTATGCTCTACAACATTTATTTAAAACACTTTTCTCTAAAATAATTTCGGAAGCAATGTGCACGGAAAATCTGTTTTTCCATGTTAACTGCTTATATGTACACATATAAATTTCACATTAAATTTTGTTAATTTAACATGATAATGTACCTCCCGCAAAAATGATTGTAATAAAGATTAATCATATTTTTTTCAAATAAAAAACATGTGTGAAATAAGAGAAAATTGCATTTTTCAAGAAAAATGTTGAAAATGATTTTTTTTACAAATAAACTACAAATAAATAAATTCTGAAATTAATACATAAGTACTATAATAACAATTAACAACATATATATTTTTTTGGAAATCAAAATAATAATAAACAATGAAAATATTGACAATTAAATATTTGATTAATTTTTTTTATATGCTAATTCTGTAAATATCTAAAAATTGTTATTAAATTATTAATTGTACATAAACTAGTTATTTTTTCTAATAATTAGTTACCATAAATATGTAGTAAGTATTAAAATTATTATTAAAATAAATTATTCTTTTTTGTATTCCCTTTGACTCCGTTTTAATTCTTTTAAGTAGTTCCTTCTTCAACTACTATTTTTTTCATAAGTACATCAGTGTGTACATATTTTATAAAATTATATAAAAATATTACCTATAAGTATAATTGGTCGTTCATCTTTCGATGCTCCATAGTAGCTGAGTTCTAGAAAGATCGGTGGTTCGCACGAACCTTTACCAACAGCAAGAAAAGCATTCATATTCTGTGTTTCCGCCCAGCCTTTAACTTTAACCTCAACATTCACACCAGATTTACACAACACCTCAACGGCATTCTGTGCAAATGAAGTTGGCGTCATTAAATTAGCGGGCGTGTCCATTAACTGTCTAGCTAGATTCTGTGCGGCAGCTTTTTGCAAACCAATTTGCCAGCCCGTCCAATCACAGTTATCATAGAGGTCTAATTGCGGAATAAAAACTTGTTTCTTTTTCTCTTTTTTCTCTTGATAGAGCCAAACTCCGAGAGCAGCACCCTCAGCTGCAGATTCTGCATGGCCAAAACTTTCCACCCAGATTTTCTGCAAGAGTAGTTCTTGTAGGGCTCTAACACCAGTTCCTGCTGCAATTCGTATAGCTTCTTTTCCTTCGTCGATCTGCTCAAAGCTGTCGTATCCTTGACATTCCTTACCAAGACCGACCATTGCTACGGCGGCATATTCTGGTTCCAAATCGTAAAAGATTCTAACTTGGCCTTTCTTTGGCGGTGGCATCATCATAAACATGAGGTGTCTTATTTTTCCTTTGACATGTCGATTGTATTTTTCGCCACTAGGTGTTAATTTCATAGATACCAATAACTAAGCCTTTTCGACGATTATCTCCACACGTGGCTTGACACATAGAACGTTGTGCACATACTTGTAGTGTGTGTGTTGTAAGTTTCTGAAAACATTTTACTAACGAACACATTATGTTCTTGCAAATAGGTGAAAATATATATTAGTGAATGTAAATGATTATATATACGTTAAAATTTTGAAAAATGAACTTAAATTTGGAACCGAAAATTTATGTCAAACCGAACGAATTTAAAACAAACATTTTATTAATATCATTGTAAATTTGTTTCCTAGGTGATTTATTTCTTGACCAGATTACTTGATATTTATATTATATTTTAGTTTCATTTATTTTACAAATATAAATAAATTATACTTAAAAAATATATTCATAACATTTTTTTATTATAAATAATTTAATAATTATATATTTATATATATATATATATATATATATATATATATATATTTATTTATTTATTTATTTTATTTAAGTAATACAACAATGCGAATGAAAGATTGCAACAATAAATAGAAAATTATGTTATACTACTACTGTAATAATTATATAAATTTTAAGAATAATTTATATCAAATTTATTTAATATTTTTATTGAATAAACATATTATAAATTTTTCGTATACTTTTTTCAGTTCGATATTTATAGCAAATTTATAAGTTGGTGAAACTGATATTTGACATTAGATGCTAGAAACACATGTAACCTAACGAAGATCTTATTGGATGTAATAAAATGTTTTCACGGCATAGTTTACCAAAAAATGTTGAAAAATATTTAAGATCTTTTAATTCGTTAAAGGTATAAACTCACTTATCTTGTACTGCTAACGTAAAATTTAGATACAAAATATTAGGTTAGTATATTTTTATTACAGGGAAAATGGATATTAAAACGACAAACACATAAAGAGTTTTTACCGGCAATTGCAAATTCTACACAAAATTATTTAAATAATATTACAAATACAGTTACAGTAAGTATTAGTATAAAAATATAATTACGTAGTAATTAATGAGGTTAAGTTTTTCTTGTAGGATAAAAAGCGAGATGTTTTAGACTTAAAATACAAATTTAGTATCAAGAAATTGACAGAAAATGTAAATATAACGAAAAATAAATTATTAATATCAGCTTTAGGTGTGACAGCGGTTCAAAATAAGGCCCTACAAACAAATGCTAATGTAATAGATCCTATTCCGGAAGCTCCGCTACCAACTCCAGAAATATTAGACACAGTAGCAACAACTGGAGAACAATCTTTTGAAGCTAGGTGGTTGATCGCCAGTAGGAATTGTACAAAATGGTTTAGAATATTTACATTTCACAGCCGATATACCATGGTGGGGCGTCATTGCAATAGGTATAAAAGTTTTTCTTCATCTTTTTTTGGTTGTGTTATAATAAATTATCGATTTATTTCTAAATTATTCTAGGTACAGTAATAGTACGTTTATTAAGGTTTCCATTAGTAATAATAGCCCAACGAAATGGTGCAAAAATGAATAATTACTTATTGCAATTACAAGTATTACAATTAAAAATGACGTAAGCACGTCAAACTGGAAATCAGTTAGATGCCGCACGGTATGGACAAGAAATGATGGCGTTTATGAAGGAGAAACAATTGAATCCGTTGAAAAATATGATTGTTCCTCTTGCACAAGTTAACATTTATTGCAATTTTATGTTTTAGATATACATATATGCAGCTGAGCAAGTACTGGCAAAAAATATTAAGTACTAAGTACCAGACAGTAAATACTTGAAGTACAAGTATTTATAATATTTTGTAAAATACTTAAGTATTACTGTACAAGTACATATAAAAATAATTAAGTACAGTGGGTGATTGGTTTACGAACATAATCCGTTCCAAGACTATGTTCGTAAACCGAAATGTTCATTAACCGATCATCCTCATAATATTGCCAGATTTTTTAATATTTTTATTTTATTTTTTTATAAAAGGTTCAGAAAAGTTTGTTTTCCGGAACATATATTTGTTGTCCGAACACAAAAATCTTTCGTTAATGTATTCGTTGTCCGAATTGTTCGCAATACGAACTGTTCGTTAACCGATCACCCACTGTACTTTTCAATTAATATCATATAAAATTTGATTTATTTACTTAATTGTGGAAATATTAAACAATGTTATTTAGAAAATTTAGTTAAAATGCAATTTAAAACAAATAACACAGTCCGAAAAATTTTAACTTTTTCTTTTTCTAACTCGGTTCTCTGTATGTTTAACAGCTTTGTTTTGCTCTAAAACGAAGGAAAACCAATGTTCTAATGATCCTGATTTGTTTTTGCCATCAGGGCAGGTTTTTTTTAAATTCTTTTTCGATTTTATACTTTACGTAGGTTTCCAAAAACAAATCAGAATCATTAGGACATTGGTTTTTCGTCGTTTTAGAACAAAACAAAGCTACTACACATAGAAAGAGAGAACCGAGTTACAAAAACCGTGTCGGACAGTGTAATAAGTATAACATACGTTCAAATTTGATGCTTATGCTTTGATGTGCAATAATAAAAATTCTACTATATTATTAAAAAATATTTAGTACAATACTTAAGTACTTCAATAAATATTGAAATATTTTTTGTTATACTTAAATATTTTCTATAATACTTAAGCACAATTTGTAAGTATTAGTATGAGTAGGTACTTGTAATTCAAGTAGTAAGTATTTCAAAAAGTATATAAATTATTTAAAAATATAGTAATTATAAATGTTAATAGCTTTGTTCATAGAATAGCTTGAAACCGTTGGAAACTGTCAGAAGCATGCGCAGTTTGTTTTCAGCCTGCGATTTTGAGCTTTCGTGAACACTTAAATCAAATTGCGCATGCTCATAACCGTTTCCAACGATTTCAAACTTTTCTGTGAACAAAACTATTATATATTTACAAATGTGTGTTCACCTTTGAAATAGTAGCCTTCTGTTTTAGATGCCTTTATTTATTTCGGTTTTTATCGGTTTACGTCAAATGGCAAATTGTCCGGTGGAAAGTATGAGAGAAGGCGGTTTATTTTGGTTCGCTAATTTAACATTACCGGATCAATATTTTATTCTACCGATTATAACCAGTGTAACTATGTGGGCAACAATTGAGGTATGGAATATTTTCTTTCATTTTTTTCATTATCAATTACGGCCGGTTTCATAATATTTATGCATTACTTTAATAGGAATGATTGTTTTAACTTACTTGCAAAAATTAATATATTTATATCAGTTTTGGTACCATTGAAAAGATAAAAGATCTATCGTACTTTTACTTACCGGAAAGTTAGTAATATTCTGTAAAATTAACAGACATATAAAACAATTACAAACACAATATTTAAGAAATATGACAGAACAGAGAGAGAGAGACGAATCTTTCCTGAATAAAATGACGTATAATTTATTAGTATAATCTTTCCTGTTAAATCGGCAATTTTAAATTTCACTAGCATAATTTTTGTTTTTTATATAATATCAACTTGAGTACGTTAGTATGTTTAGCGTTTATTATGGAACCGAGCATTGTATTTGGTGATAGTCTATACAGTGGAAACCGGAGTGACGTTTAGTCCAAAATTTCCGACTGAGTAAAATCTACGATAGATTTTCTAACTGCGCAATTGAAACGGAGCCATGTATGTGACTGTTGTAGTTCATTTGACATTTGCATCCATTCAATACTATTAATTTGATTTGGTGGTAAATATATACTTATGTAATAAAAAAAATGTCATGGACTAGAACATTTTTCTAGTTTTATTGAAAGATATCATCATAGATTAGAATGCCTATAGTAATCTTCAGGTTTTCAATTTACAGAAGTTTCTGTGCTGATATGCCGTGATCGATATATCCTCGTCGCAGATTTTTCGCCTTGCACCGTAGATGGCATAATAATAATAATAGCTGTTTTTTTTTTTACATTCCACTCAGATCAGTAAATCTTGTAAATGAGCTGAGCTGAACTGAGTTTTGCTGAGTGAGTTGTATTGATAAATAAAACAGTTTATTTGAAAGTGACGTTTAAAATCTAAGTTCCGCATATGATATAACCTAAAATATTAGATGTATTTAGATTGTTTGCGTTGATAACTTATTCCAACTCTATTGTTTGATTTCAAAATAAAATATTCAAATATAAATGTCAACGTATCAAACACATTATCAAATCTTAAACTAGGAAAATTTGAATTGCGCAAGTGCGTTCACTTGAATCTCAGCTAAGCACTAGCTAAATACGCAACTCTGTATCGGTAAGGGGGGAAGCAATTCACTCACTTCGAACTCAGTTACGAGACGATAAATAAAACAGCTATTATTTCCAAGATGTGAGAATGCCATTTACGATGTATGGCGAAACGTCTGCGACGAGGGGATAGATTGACGACGGGGCATATCATCCCAGAAAATTCTATAAATCTAATAAGAATGCCTGTTTGATAAAACTGAGTTATCACTGTTCCGAATATCACCAATTGAATACGTCATTCTAGGATCCTCAATTGCCAATTCATATTAATGAAAATACTATAAAATGTATACAGCGCGTCTATCAGCGCAAAATATGCAGCTGATGAAATACGTATTACGTGGAATGCCCGTTATAGTTTTACCGTTTACCGTGAATTTTCCGTTCGCTATTTTAGGTTACTGGGTATGCACGAATTTCATTTCTCTCTGTCAGGTTGGTATATTGCTGATACCGACCGTTCGAGAATATTTTAAAATCAAACCACTTGTAACGCATAATCCGGAAAATCTGCCGATTAAAAGTAAAGGATTCGTTTCTGGCATGAAAGAATGAAAGTAACTTTTATTTATTTACTAGGTTATTTTCACAGGGAAATATAGGTCTCGAAAAATAAAACACAACTACTTCATAAGCTGCACAACATGTTTTGATACTAATTGTGTATCTTCGTCAGGTGATTGCTTATAAAAAAACAATTGAAAATATTGAAGTAATAACATTCTCAGCAGCAATCATATTTTTAAATTCCAGTCAAAAAATCAAATAACAATAATAAATATGATAAAAAATTAAAAACTTGTCATAAAATAAAAACTACTAACATAAAATAAATACATGCGATTCATACAACTTATAAATATCAACATTAATTATTAATATAAGATTAGAAAATGATCTACTGTGGCGAAATTTAAATAAAAATAATGTTATAAAAATCCCAAAACCACACTTAAATTAAAATGAAGCTAGATACATATTTCGGAAGCTAAGCTTCAGTAGCTAAATAAAATTTACAAAAAATCTTACCTGTGATCCGAAGTACATAAACACTTAAGCACTTGTCAAAGATCACTGATCACTGACTTGACAAGTGCTTAAGTGTTTATGTACTTCGGATCACAGGTAAATTTTTTTGTAAATTTTATTTAGCTACTGAAGATGGAAGCTTAGCTTCCGAAATACGTATTTACCTTTATTTTAATTTAAGTGTGGTTTTGGGATTTTTTATAATATTATTTTTATTTTAATTAATTATTAACTCATCAATTTTAAATTCGGCCCTGTCTTTAACAAAAACAACCATAATATAGATGGGGGATCAAAACACAAGGTTTGTTATATTAAGGGGAGAAATACATGCAATTACCTACAAAAATCGAGGTTTTCCAGAATTTTTTTTTATATCAGGAAAAAAAACAAGTCATAAACTTCTGAATAATTGTAAAATTACTGATTAATTTTCTTACATTTTATTTAAACACTAGTAAACCAATTTACTAGTTATGACTTACTGGGTCCCGGCAAAAATTGTCTTCGATTTTTAATTATTGTAAATTGTTTATTAAATATTTATTTATGTGTGTACAAAAATTTATAAACTAGTAAATTGGTTTACTAGTGTTTATACAAAATGTTAGAAAATCAATCAGTAATTTTACAATTATTCAGAAGTTTATGACTTGTTTTTTTTTTTCTGATATAATAAATAAGGCTAACGCAATTGATGTTACATGTAATAAACTTCTAACGGCTACAGTTCCGTTAGAAAGCATTTTCGGACGTATGTTTATTTTATTTTTTTTTATTTAGATTACACATAGGAATCATCCGGTATAGTTTTCCCCCGACGTCATAAATCATCCTGTATAAGCTATTAATTTAAGCAAAAAAAAAAAATTAGTGTTAAAAGTAAAGTATTTTTGTGTTAGCATGGATAAATATGAAAATCACCAACGAATTAGAAGGTAGAAAACGTTACGATGAAATGCAATTTCAGCGAGCCGGGCAAGGGACCCATTCTCAAAACATAAATTTGATCCTACCAAACAAACTGCGTCTGCAATGTCTATGAAGAAAAAACAATGAGAAAAATTCAAATAAATAAATCATTTTTGTTTTTTTGTTGTAATATTATGTATTTAATTAATAAAAATAAAGTTTATTTACAATAAAACGATTACAACATAACCTTAACGAATAGCTATACACTGATTAATCACATTCATTAAATGCTCATTTTCCAATGCAGCAGCAACCCGTTCCTTATCAGCTAATTGTTTATTAACCGAATGTTCGGAGGCGTGCGTTTCTGGCGTAACTTCGATATTTACTTTAAAACGAGTTAGCAATGAACGTAACAATTTTACTCGAACTGACAGTCCGGTCAAGGTAGCCATGCTACAGTGTGAAATTGTTGGTGAAAATAAAATTTTAACTCTGTTGTTTCCATTGTCAACAGTTATTAAACTTTCTTCCAAAACATGTAATTCTTCTAATGTTAGCGGATGTTCTGGATCATTTATTTCACGAATTAAATCTGTAAATTAATTTCTGAATATGAAAATACAATTATTAAATGTATATATGCAATTTACGTACCAAAAATTTCACGTGCATCAAATTCATCAACAACATTATCATCTTCATCCTCTCCTGTTATATTTCTCTCCGAGATTTTCTTGTAAATATGCGGATTTATATTTTCCAATTTATCCATTATGTCAAGTTGTTAAGGTTAAATATTTTTGACATGTAGAGTACTTTGCACATGCGCTCATAGATGGCGACATATGTATAAAGTAAAATAAAATATTTGTTTTCTCTAAGATTTTCTTGTAAATATGCGGATTTATATTTATTAATTTAGCCATTATCTTACATCCTATTAAATATTTAATAAAATGTACAATATAAAAATTATATAGATATTTCTGACACAAACATTAGTTTATACATGTGCTCATAGATGGCAATTTATGTATTATTATTTTTATGAATACTAAACGTTGTGGAGTGACTGCCACAAGTTCGGGATCCAGTTCTAGCAAATCTGGCTCAAGTTCCATTAATAATACAACCATGTCGACAGATTTAGCCAGTTTATTTGAATGTCCTGTATGTTTTGATTATGTTTTGCCACCGATTCTGCAATGTCAAAATGGACATTTGGTCTGTTCCAATTGTAGACCGAAATTAACTTGTTGTCCAACATGCCAGGGACAACTCGGTAAGACAATTTCGCATTAATTATTATGTTTATAAAAAATCCATTTATGTAAAATTGACGCCATGTTGACTGATGGGGGGGCTTTGGTTATTGCGGGTTTACTTCCCGGACATTCACTCACCATTTTTTACCTATTAACAATTTATGCATTTTATTCATAACTATTATCATAATCACTGAAATACTTTGATTAGCAGCAATTGTTACTTATTTTTTTTGCTATACAAAGTATTCCACTTTTTAAAACACTATAAATAATATACAGCGTGTACATAAAGATTGGACCAAAAAATAATATGTCGGCTTTTGTTTTTGTGTTATAACGTCATTTATATATATATATATATATATATATATATATATATATATTTATTTTATTTTTGATAGTTTATTTTATTGGCTATGCTGGGATATACAAATATTGATACCTTGCGTAATTTTTTTTTTTTAATAAATACAAATAAAGTAATTAAAAAATTTATTTCTAATACAAACCTCTGTTACTTTGGAAATTGGAACTATATCACATAAATAACAAACGTGCAGTATAAATGAAATATTGAAAGTCTTATATAAAAAGCACAAATTAAGTTAATGTATTAGAAATAAATTTTATATTTTTTTGAAATTAATTTGTAATTAAAAAAAATAAATGTTGTATAAGGTACTAAAGTTTTTGTACTGCCGTATAGCTAATAAAAAGATTTATCAAAATCAATTATAACTAAATGGGGTTGCTATTTATTAAAAAAAAGTTATGATGACGTTCAACGCAAAAACAAAAGCCGATAAAAAATCGATGGCTCGTATTCTCACCTCTTTTGTTTATGAAAAAGTGCTTTTATTTTTTTCTTTAAAATGAATTTTTACTTCTACCTCTTATCAAAAATATGAATAGTATTTCTATTGTAACACGATAAGCGGTTTGCATATATTTATAACTTTAGGGAGCGTGCGTAAAAGTAGTGATCAACAATTATTAATTTAATCTTTTATTAAATATAATAACATAAGAATACAAATTACGAACTATACAAAAATACACAAAAAGCGAAGTGAAATATATATTAAATTACAAATATAAACTTTAAGCGCGAAAATTAATACTAAATTATAATTAACAAATTCTAACAACTAAAGCGATTCTAGAGGTCTCTGACACTCTAAGCGGACTTAAAAACGAACTTTACTAAAGCGAATGCGAGCGTGAACTGAACTGATCGCAACCGAGAGAAAAACATTCTTTTCTCAAAAAAACTAAAATTTTAACTTTTCAAATAAGAACAAAAATCTAAAATACTTCAAAATATTTCAAAGAAATATCTTGAAGTGGCCAAGTGATTTGCCTCGAACCCTAATATATAAATCTGTCACTAACAGATACAAAATTACTTAAATTTTAGAAATACAGATCACAATAACCACATGGCCCAGAACTGTCTTGTTACATCGCCCTCCATTTAAATATAATTATATCAAATAAATAGATATAATTATAACAAAATATTACTTAAATTAGCATGCACTTATCTAATACGAACTATGATTTTTCTTATATTTTACTTAAATGTCTCTATCTATGCGAACTAAATTTTATTTATCTGATGACACTTGCGAGCACACCACTGAACTAAATCATCAATCACCAAACTATGCACTTATTTCTGATTTCATAGCTGGGTGTCAGCAACGGCGGGCGAATCCAATGTTTTTTTTCTTAAAATCTAACTAATTGCGTAAACGCACATGTAGGCACCGTAAATATTTTACGCGAACGTAGCGAAACTTTTTCTTTTTGAATAATTTACGTTTATTCTCGTTGAATTTGCCGGTGAAAATGTCAGCATTATTTACACAAATAGCTATAATTTCTAACATTTTTGCTAAACTTCCAACAATATAACTTACGTTGCGAAAAATCTCTGCGATAATCATGAAAATTTTGAAAAACAAACACAAATCTACAAATTGTATACTAACAGCGACGGTATCGGCGTGTTTGCTGGCGGTAGCGCGTCTGCTGGCGATACCGCTGGATACGGTGGCGAATTCGGTGTCTTTGCTGGCGGTGCTGCGGGACACGATGGCGGGTTCAGCATCTCGGCTGACGATGTCGTTGAATATGACGGCGGTTTCAGCGAATTCGCTGGCGGTAGCGTTGGATACGGCGGCGGGTTTGATATCTCTGCTGGCGATGTCGTTGGATACGACGGCGGTTTTCGCGTTTTCGTTTGCGGTACTGCAGAGTACGATAGCGGTTTTAGCGTTTTCGCTGGCGGTGTCGTTGGATACGACGGCGGTTTTAGCGTTTTCGCTGGCGGTTTTAGCGTTTTCGCTGACGATGAGGCTGGACATTACGGCAGTTTCTTCATACACAGGTACGGAATTGAGATACGTAGTCTCAGCGTCTAATAAAGCCGTAAAGTTTATATTTGTCGCGGTAGCCGGTTTATATGCGGTATTTGCGTACCACGGTAATACCGAAATCGACACATTCTCATTTGTGTATATGGATGACCCACGAACACTATCGGCGGTAGCACCATATATTGTCGCGTAATACATTTCACTAATACACTTCACTCGCGTTTTTTTTTTTTCGAAATTTGCGTTTATGGTTGATCACTACTAACCCAAATAATTATTTAATCGACTGCGCCATTGTAACACGAGAAGCGGTTTGCATATATTTATTAACTTTACAGGAGCGTGCGTACAGTAGTGATCAACAATTATTTAATTTAAGCTTTTATTAAATAATAACACAAAAACCAAATTACAGAAATATACAAAGAAAAACACAACATGAAATATATAAAGTACAAATATAAACTAAAGCAAAGCGAATTAAACTAATAAACAATTAAGCGAATCTAGCAACTAAAGCGATCTCGAGGCCTCTGGCACTCGAAGCGGAACTTAAAGAGAACTTAACTAAAGCAAAGGCGAGCGTGAACTGAACTGATGCAACAACCGAGAGAAAAACATTCTTTTCTCAAAAAAACTAAAATTTTAACTTTTCAAATAAGAACAAAAATCTAAAATACTTCAAAATATTTCAAAGAAATATCTTGAAGTGGCCAAGTGATTTGCCTCGAACCCTAATATATAAATCTGTCACTAACAGATACAAAATTATATAAATTTTAGAAATACAGATCACAATAACCACATGGCCCAGAACTGTCTTGTTACACTATTGTTCATATATTTTATTATATCTAATATTATAAAATTTAAATAAACTAACTAAAATTGCTTAATAGGTAATTTTAAATAAAGGTCAAAAGTAATTTTGACAAAAATCACTTTTTGAGAATACGGACCGATGTGTTTGACGATTTTTCAATAAAACGTTAAATGTAGAAAACATTAATTTTGTTTCAAACTTTACGTTTAAATAAACTACAAAACTTGAAAATCTATTGAGGAAAAATTATGTATTTTTGCAAAACGTTGCCAAATTCAACCGATTTTCGGTATCTAGCAATTAAGAAACACTGATGTTACATCCTTTGATATCTTTCTTATGTGGTTATTTTAAAAATACAATTTATGTGAACTCACCAGTAAATATCCAATCTAAATATATATATAATAATTTAAAGTGTGGTTTGATAAATTTTATCTATAAATCACAATAATTTTTCAATTACAAACTACGGTAGACTTTTTACCACTTTGACTATAAGGAAAAGTGGTATTTTGTTTGGTACGATGTCTGTAACATTTTCAAAAATTAAAAAAGGTTAATAGTAATCCTTCATATAGCATCGAGATGACGAATCTAAAATTATTAAAAATAGTTATTTTAGTTTTTAGTACTTTATTTTGGTTTGTACTATTCATCCGATTTTGATCAAATTTTTATGATAGATTCTTCTGGCATATCCATATCAATTAACTAATTTTATTCTGCAGTGTTGTTTTCAATTTTTCGAGTAAAAAATTATTTTATTTTTGTTTTTAGTATTTATGAGATAATGATGTCAAACTGCTTTATATATGGGTTTATCCATATGTATTTAATCTTGTTTATTATATAGTTTGCACATTGATACAATGACTGATTATAGTATATATATATATATATATATATATATATATATATATATAAATATATATATATATATATATATTTAGATTTAGGATAATCATATTCAAAAGTGTGCAAAAAGATAATTTAGCAACTGCTCTACGATTTTCAAATTTGTTGAATCTCAAATATACTGACTTGTTTAATTTCGAATATTTTCCATATGATTTTAAATATGAAGATACATTCTGGGCGAGAAAAAAGAGAACTATTCACATTTGATCAAAAACAGAAGCAAAAACTTATTTTAAAATTAACGATAAAAGCACTTTTTCACGAAAAAGTGAGGTGAGAATACAGGCTATTGACTTTACATGTTGATGAATTTGTTTTATTATTTAAATATGTTGTTTAGGACATAGTGTTTGTGTGAATGTATGGACAGACAGATTTTAAATATAGTTAGTTACGCGCGGTTAATACTGGACTGGGTTGGAGGCTAGCGAAGCTTCTAGAATACTGACTCGCAACGACGCGAGACGGGTTACGAATGTGGTCACGCCATGTTTCGATATTCTGCAAACAGTAGAAATCAAATCGTTTAGTTCACTTGCCTTACAAGCAGTGAACATTGTGAAAAAGTGTTGTTAGTTCTCAACAGTTGAGTTTTGGTTTGCAACGAAGCCAGACGTGTTGAGAGTATGGTTCTGACTCGCAACGACGCGAGACGCGTTAAGACTGTGGACACGCCATTGTGATTTGTGATGTGCGTTCATATTTCGATATTCTACAAACAGTAGAAATCAAATCGTTTAATTCACTTGCCTTACAAGCAGTGAACATTGTGAAAAAGTGTTGTTAGTTATCAAGAGTTGAGTTCTGGCTTGCAACGAAGCCAGACGGGTTACGAATGTGGTCACGCCATGTTTCGATATTCTACAAACAGTAGAAATCAAATCGGTTAATTCACTTGCCTTATAGGCCCCATACACTTGCAAACATATTGCGCAACAGAGGCTGTTGTGCAAACAGTTGTATAGTGTATGTTGTTGTTTGACGTGCTGCGCAACGCGTTGCAGAAATTCAAACATGTTTGAATTTAATTGCACAAACGGGCGGCGTTGCGCAACTAACTGCACAGTGTATGGACTTTGTTGCGATACATTGTGCAAACTGTAGTTTCTTTTCACGCGTGTTTGAAGAAGCTAGTATTTTTAATATGACTAATCTTATAAATCTTATAATCTTATTTATTGCTTTATATCGTCAGTTGCCAAAAGTATGGAAAATAAAGAGTGATGCATACAAAAATAGAAATTTGAAGAACTTAGCTTATGAAAAACTAATTGAAAAATTGAAGGAGGTCGAACCTAATGCCGATAGAGAAATGGTGCGGAAGAAAATTAATGTTTTACGCTGTGCCTATCGGAGAGAATTAAAAAATAATTATAAAATAATTTTTATAGTCTTGTGGTGAACTCAACTGAAGTTCTTTCAGGAGATTTTCGTGGCTAAAAAGACACCGTTTCTTTAACCAATCCTTCATCTAGACTCTCTGCTTTCTTTTTCTTTTTTTTACACTATCATCCGAAGCAACAGCAATTATAATAGCTAAACAGACTGCGTCATCAGACGACATGTTTTGTACGTACACGAGTACACGATAAAAGCAACTGAAGTTTGCATAAAACTGCATTCAAATGTATGGGCTGCCTTGTTTGCACAACGACCTGTTGTGCAATACCAGTTTGCGCAATTTGTTTGCAGGTGTATGGGGCCTAAGCAGTGAACATTGTGAAAAAGTGTTGTGAGTTCTCAACGAGGCAAGAAGAGCTTGCTTTGTGGTTGGTACAAGCAACATTGCCGACGCTACGCTCAATCCGCCATCGCGGTATTCGAGTTATATTTCTACATGCAGTATTCTACGGCCGGTAGAAATCATATTGTCCTGTTCAAGTGTTTCTACAAGCATCGATTATTGTGCGATTGGTGTTGTAAGATCGCCAATATAGCTATCGTGTTTTCGTGTCTACACGCACGAGTACGGAGTGGTGAGTGGGTTAGTGCGGTACGCGTGTTGAGTTGTGTGTGTGTGCGTTGGCGCTAAGCGGTTAGCGCGCTCAGTCATCAGTCCGCCATAGTTGCGCGGCCTTCGCCAATACAGCCGACAACGGCACATCGTCAAACGGCAAACCAAGCGACGACAGGGCCGTAATAGAAAGATTTCATTTATCTTTTAATTTTGTATACTTTTGTAATAATTATATGCAATTGAATGTTATTATTTCTAAGCAATTTAATTGTGTTTTGTATTGTTCTCAGTGTATTTGATACGGTTTGTTTTACATTATTGTGCTCGCTCAATATAAATGCGTACATGTGACAGCTGCACGACAGGGGTGCATTCAAGGCAAATTCTGGTTTAAGTATAACTTTTGCATTTGTTAAGAAATTGATGTTCATTTGTTGATGAGCGACCAGCTGATCCGTCGTTCAGCCTCACATGTGATTTACTAATTTATTAATTAAGATCTGTTAGCATTTATTATCTTTTTGTTAATTAAATTAAGTAATTCAAGTTTGTTATCGTGTGTATCTCATTTATTTGTGTTTTAAAGAATATATATTTTGTTTGTTTGTTTACTTGTGAAATTGTTGCAATTTGTGTCTAACCGAATTCGTGTGTTACTTTAACACTGGTCCTTCGAAGTCAACTCGCTGAGCCAAATATAGTTGCGAAACTTACTTGTATTCGTCGTTGTTTACAAACAATGTAATTATTTTTTTTTTAAATAAACTTTTTAAAAATTAGTTGCAAAAGTGTTAAAAATATCAATACTAGGTTTTTTTGTTGTAAGGTTCGGGTTCAATGAAAATTTGAAATACAAAATATAAAAATAATAAAAATCTTTTAGAACTCATTTTATAAAATAAAACTGCTTTAGGTTTGTTCTGTAATAAAATTTATTTATAATCAACGTTTCGACGAAACTCAACGCTCGTCTTCATCAGAAAAAAAGTGATATAAATGATATTACACTACTGTAATGTCATTTTTATGAGTTTTTTACTGAAATATATTATATATTTTTCCTGATCGAGATAGGTATACGTAGAGTATATCGAAACATCGATTTTTAAATAAAGTATATACAGTACCTTAATCTTAACGCTTCTTTATTTAAATATAATAAGTTCTGAAATTTTTTTTACTACGTTGAAATACAAAAAAAAATAATAAACAAAAAAAACAAAGTTCAGTTTTAATTTTTTCTTATTTTAGCTTTTAAGTATTTTTGCCTACAAATATCCAAATAATAGGTGCAAAAAAAACAATGAACTAAACTAAACAGAAATAAACTAAAGAAATTATACATTTATTATTATATAATTGTATTGATTTATTATTTATAATTATGTAAAGCTATATTTTATATAAAATTGACAGCTGCTAGCAAATTGAAAATCACAGTCTTACGCCCAGTTCCATAAATAATTTAACACTTCATATATAATTAATACGTAACACAAAATTATATTACATTCTATATTTAAAAAAGAATTAAGTATCTATTTAAATTAAACTATAAAAAAAATATTTAATGGGTTTGATTTCTTTGACACAAATTATTTACTCACGAAAATAATATGAAAAAATAAATAGTTACCAATTAATATTAAAATGGTTTGGGTTTAGGTTTTGGTGCGCACCGATTTTGATTCGCTTTAGGAATATGTATATATATATATATATATATATATATATATATATATATATATATATATATATATACAGGGTGATTTATTAGTAATTGGAAATATTTTAACTGGAGTATCCTGGTCTCAGAATATGACGATTTCACGCAAATCACTTAGATAAAATGTGGCTCCTTACTGAGCTACAGGGTGTTTTATTTAAAAATTTAAAAACGATTTTTGCCCAGTACTTAAAAACTATTTAACGTATCCTTATCATACTTGGCAAAAAATGTAGGTACCGTACACCATACTAAATTATGTTATATAAAAGTTTCTGGCTACTGCCAGTGGCGTACAACAGGGGCAAGTAAGAGGTTAATCTTTCCTAAATTCTACGCCACTGGCGGAATTGCCATTTTAGCACAATTTTTCTATTTTCCAATACTTTCTGTGTAAAAAACATACTCTTCCTTTGTAACGATAAAGTTACTACTTTTCGAGATATTTAAAGTTAAACATAAGGTGCACCCTTGGAATTTTTTCAAAATTTGCTCAAAAAATCTGAAAAAATTCAGTAAAATAGAGAAAAAAATTAGCTACATAATAAATACGTAACTTTTTTTCTAACTCATTCTGGTTTGGCAGGAAAAATTATTGAAAATAAAAAATTAAAATGCAAAAAATATTAATTTTTATTAATTTTTCCTGCCAAACCAGAATGAGTTAAAAAAAGTTACTGTCTTATTATGTAGCTAATTTTTTTCTCTATTTTTCTGAATTTTTTCAGATTTTTTTGAGCAAATTTTGAAAAAAATTTAAGGGTGCAGCTTATGTTTAACTTTAAATATCTCGAAAAATAGTGACTTTATCGTTACAAAGAAAGAGTATATTTTTTACACAGAAAGTATTGGAGAATCAAAAAATTGTGCTAAAATGACAATTCCGCCAGTGGCGTAGAATTTAGGAAATATCAACCTCTTACTTGCCCCTGTTGTACGCCACTGGCAAAAGCCAGAAACTTTTATTTAACATAATTTAGTATGGTGCACGGTACCTACACTTCCTGCCAAGTATGATAAGGATACGTCAAATAGTTTTAAAGTACTGGTGAAAAATCGTTTTTAAATTTTTAAATAAAACACCCTGTAGCTCAGTAAGGAGCCACATTTTATCTAAGTGATTTGCGTTAAATCTTCATATTCTGAGCCCAGGATACTCCAGTTAAAATATTTCCAATTACTAATAAATCACCCTGTATATATATATGGTATCCGGACAATTCACCGAAAACAATTCACCGAAAACAGTTCACCGAAAACAATTCACCGAAAACAAATTCACCGAAGTAACAATTCACCGAAGTACCAATTCACCGAAAAACAATTTGCCGAAAAACAATTTATCGAATAACCAAATAAAAGAGAATTAAATTAAATTAAAATTAATATTATGGATATTAGGAATGTCTTTAAAAAAAGCATATTTATTTTTTTCCTTTTTTTCTCTAACACTTTACGGAGAGGTGGTGGGTAGGTTTTCTACTTTTAATTTATTTATTCTTTAATAAAACCCTTGCCTTCCGAGGCCGCCCACCATCACTGTACGCTTCAACTTTTGATATTTACGAAAGAATTATTTCATTTGTGCGAAATTACGGTGAAATGTTTTTCAGTGAACTGTTTTTCGGTAAATTGGTACTTCGGTGAATTGTTACTTCGGTGAATTGTTACTTCGGTGAATTTGTTTTCGGTGAATTGTTTTCGGTGAACTGTTTTCGGTGAATTGTTTTCGGTGAATTGTCCGCGACCCTATATATATATATATATATATATATATATATATATATATATATATATATATATATAGGTTTCTTTCGGGTTTTCGATTCGGGTTCGGATTCAGCTTTAGATTTCCGTTAATTTTAATTTTTGGTACATATTTATATAAAATAATATAAATGAATAATATAAAAAATTAATTAAGCATATTCATTTATATTGGTGTATTAATTTAATAATTTAATATGTTTGTATGTTCCAGTTTATTTATTAATTAAGTTGCGTTATAATTTAAAATCGCGCGTTTAAAATTGTAATTCTTTATTATTATTATAATCAAACATATTATATGAAATTAAAATCAAAGCTGTAAACTGCTAAAAATATTGAATTGATTCATTTTGCGGTTTTTCATATTTGACTGGTTCAGTTTCCGTTTCATTTAACACCAAATATAATTAGAATGGTTTATGAATCGGTTCACAAATCTGATTTGATACGGGTTTAACTAGTTCAGGATTAAAAAAAAATTAATAATGACATGGAAACAAAACTATTACGACAAAAAAAAAGTAAAAAAACATAAACTCTTAATTATAAAAAACAGATTTGTATGAGAGATATGAATATGGAAAGTATAATATGAGACACAAAAGTATTAACTATTCTACATATTAAATCAAAATATAACTTTTTTCAAAATTTACTCAAAAAATCTGAAAAAATTCAGTAAAATAGAGAAAAAAATTAGCTACATAATAGCTAAGTAACTTTTTTCTCTAACTCATATTGATTTAGCAGGAAAAATTATTAAAGATTCTAAAAAACATTTTAAAAAAAATTCTAGCGCCCAAACAACACATGCTAGCAAATTAAAACTAAAACCAAATTATAGAACTTTTTATTCCCTATCGAAAAGTATTCTAAGTATTTCTTCGAATTTTACTTCAGAAAGAAGTATTCTGCATATTATCGATATCCCATGTTATCGCCCTATGTCAACCTGGCGAACGAACAACCTGTATATATATATATATATATATATATGAAAAAGAAAAACATAGAAATAATGTTTTAATAAATTAAATAATGTAATACATTTCATAGTGAACATTCATTTATTTACATTCATATATTTGAAATGATATTCTTAGGGCCAGTTGTATAAAAGTTTGTAAACTAGCCAATTTGATTTTCAATGGGTCCATGCAGTAAAAATTAAAATCAATATTTTTTCATGAAAATCGAAACTTTATATGCTAAATAAGATTATACGTATTTTTTAAAATGTTTATATTTAATGTTAATTAATTAGTAAATTAAAATTAAAAATTAAAATTAAAATCGTGACTAGCCATCATACGTTGCATACTTTTCTAACTAATATTATTAATTAAAATAAAATATATTAAATGTAACATTTTTAATAATCTAGTAATATTAATAATTAGCAATATTTATTTGGTTTACTATTATTTGACTGACCGAATATAACTTGGCTTATGGCACAGTGTGCGATTTTCATGTTTTTGTTTTTGTTTATTAATTAAAAAAAAAAAACAACAAATATTTGCTTTCAGATTAAAAATAAATATAGATTTTTTTGTTTATTGTCAAATTAACGGTGTCGCAACTTTCATCTTCAGTTGTAGTATATAAATTATACGAAAGTTTTGTGTTAATACTCCTTGCTAAAATCCGAAAATTCTACATAATTCTATTCAGAAAATTATTGTCTTTTTGAAATTGTAAAAATTATTATATTGTTACTATTTTTAAAAAATAAAACAATAATTTATGTACCAAAACTGATAAACAAAAAAAAATATTTTTTTTTCGTTGTAATATAGAATACGTAATAGTACTGAATCACTTTTATTTAAATAATTTTTCTTTAACGAGCGAAGCTCGGTCATCGTGCTATTAAATAAATAAACAATTTTTCCTTAATTAATAGGATTTTTAAAGTAAGCAATTTTTTTATGAACTATGACAGTTATTTTGAATTTACTGATCCCTGATTGTAATATAAGTAAGTAGTCGACAGAAAATAGACCCTATTAATTATTTAATACGCATGCTCATTATGAACCAATCACGTGCTAGGAGTACTGCTGATATAAAGCTAATGTTTTCTTATATAAAAAAAGTATATTTTTGAAAGTAAAATATTTTTATCTAGACACAAATGTATATAGATATTTTTTACATAAGTTATATTTTAGCTATTATATTTTACCTTTAGTATATACATGAATAACATAATATTGAAAAAAGAATTAAAATTTGAGAATTTTACTCGGCGTTGTTTTGTTCTGTTGTTGACAGCTAACTTGTAATCAAAAAGTTTTGTAGCGTACTATAAAAGTTATTAGCAAGCCTGGTTACAACTGTTGAATATATGTAGTAATTTTCTTAAAAATAAGCAATAAAACTTATCACACTTTGCATGAGTATTGCCAACTAATTAATGTAAATAAAAATGTTTTATTTTGCAAATCAGCCAGCAGAGGTGCTGGAATAATTAATATGGTCTATTTATTATGTCATTACTAAAAATTATTACTTACAATATACTCATAGCGGAAAAATGATGAATTCGAAAATGTTAGCATATTTGAAATAGGGTTTTTTCACATTTGAAGTAAAAATGACAAGAATTTTATTAAAAGTTTTGGTGCTCATTTCCAATTAAATCTATCGAGTGGTATTACAAGTATGGTTTTAACTTTATATAGGTTTTAAGACAGTGCTATTAAATTCGAGACTAAACATTTGAATAAAAACATTCAACAACCGAATTTGTAAATACTGCATATATTTCATATATATATATATATATATATATATATATATATATATATATATATATATATATATATATATATATTAGGGTGGTCCAAAAAAATCGAAGTTTGGAATTTCGATCCCGTCTTCCAGGATCTTTTAAACCATTCAATTTCAAACTTACTGCTTAATTATTATCGAAATCGGACAATATTTAGAGGTCGCGCAAGTTAAAAACGTGTTTTTAAAAACGCAATTTTTAAAAAAAATGTTTTCTAGCTAATAATAATGATAATCAGCACTGCTTTATTGGCGATAAGGGTTCTGGGCAACGCATTACATCATAAGAAAATGTTTTTAGCTTTTAAACCATATTCCCAGTCAATATCTTCAATAATACTTGCTTTTTTTGAGTTGCTTGAAGCGATAATTTCAGTAATTTGAAATGTAACTTTAGTTATTTTATTATTCGAACAAACTTTTATGCAATCTATAGTACTTAAGAAATGGTTTTAACATTGACGAATAATAATTGAATACCAACATCGTTACGATTCAGTGTTGTAACAAAAATTTTTATTTTTTTTAAAGTGCTCTAAAATCGATGTTTTCCGTATTTTTATTAAAATGGTTTTTTGGGGTTTAAACCTTGTATCAAAACAATACTTGAACATTTTACACACAAAATACAGATTTTATTAACATAATTTTACGCATAAAGCTTTATTTTCAAAATAAGGATGGAACATATGATTAACAAAATATGTCAAAATAGTTGCGTTTACAAAGTATATTTGTTAGCATTCGGATATCTTTCCTGATGTTTTTTTACAATTTTCAGTAAATATTGCCTTTGTTCCTCATTCTTTGTAATGAGAGAATTAAATTTGGTTATAAGAGCCACCCCTCTTTCTGCAGCGTTGTTCACTACTCTTAAATTAGATAAAATGCATTTAGCTTTTTTATACGAATCATCATCAAAATAGGGTCGATCGTTAAAAATTCAGTATTTATATTAAATAGTTTGAATAAATTATTTGTGTTTTACGAGACTAACTCGTTTATACTACGATTTTTCCACAATGCTAATTCCTCTGGAGAATTAACGTTCAAATTTATCTATCTCAGAACCAATTAGGTTATATTTCTTGTTCTTGTTGCTTGACATTTTCTGCGTCTAATTGTTGAACAACAACTAGCGAGAATCAGGTTGGGAAGTTAACAATTGATATTGTTGTTATTTGGTATTTACGGTTTCTATATTGAAAACATAGATAGCGACAACTTGTCATGTTAGTACTTACTTCAATATATAGGTGGCGATTATTTATTATATAGCACGAAATATAAAAATTGTCGAAAACTTATGTTAAAAATAAGTTTTATCCTTATTTTGAAAATAAAGCTTTATGCATAAAATTATGTTAATAAATTTGTATTTTGTGTGTAAAATGTTCAAGTATTGTATTGATAGAAGGTTTAAATCCCAAAAATCTATTTTAATAAAAATACAGGAAACATCGATTTTAGAGCACTTTAAAAAAATAAATTTTTTTTTGTTACAACACTGAATCATAATGATGTTGGTATTCAATTATTATTCGTAAATGTTAAAACCATTTCTTAAGTACTATAGATTGCATAAAAGTTTGTTCGAATAATAAAATAACTAAAGTTACATTTCAAATTACTGAAATTATCGCTGCAAGCAACTCAAAAAAAAGCAAGTATTATTTAAGATATTGACTGGGAATATGGTTTAAAGGCTCAAAACATCTTGTTATGATGTAATGGGTTGCCCAGAACCCTTATCGCCAATAAATCAATGCTGATTATCATTATTATTAGCTAGAAAACATTTTTTTTAAAAATTGCGTTTTAAAAAACACGTTTTTAACTTGCGCGACCTTTAAATATTGTCCGATTTCGATAATAATTAAGCGGTAAGTTTGAAATTGAATGGTTTAAAAGATCCTAGAAGACGGAATCGAAATTCCGAACTTCGATTTTTTTGGACCACCCTAATATATATATATATATATATATATATATATATATATATATATATATACCGGGTGTCCAAAAAGAATGGAAACTATTAAATATCTCGAGAACGGCACATCGGATTACAAAGTTACAAAACACGTTTTTCTTTATTTTTGAAAATTTATTTAGGGATGATATGCGAAAACCACCCACACCTCCCCTGGCGGGAGGGCCAGGGGCAAGTTTTAAAATTTAAATAGGAACACACATTTTTTATTGCACAGTTGCATTCTCCATAAAAAACTGTTTTTGGATTTGCAAATTGAGCCTCCCAGTTCCATCCCCCTCAGAACAGGGAAAAGGAGAAAATTTGAAAATTTTTGCAGAAACTTTCACTTTTTATTGCAGTTTTGGATTCTCCTTCTAAAACTGGATATAAAATTGAAAAACGCACCTCCACTTTCACTCCCACACATGCGGATGGGTACCAACTTTTCATCTCGAATAATACCTGGTGGTAAATTGTGCTGGATTTAGGTGAATCCCCTCGCCTCTCACTATCGGGGTGCTAAATTTAGGTGAACACCCTACTTAATTATATTCAGTTTTAGAAGGAGAATCCAAAACTGCAATAAAAAGTAAAAGTTTCTGCAAAAATTTTTAAATTTTCTCCCTTTCCCTGCTCTGAGGGGGAGGTGCTAGGGGGCTAAATTTGCAAATCCAGAAACAGTTTTTTATGGAGAATGCAACTGTGCAATAAAAAATGGGTGTTCCCATTTAAATTTTAAAACTTGCCCCCGGCCCCCCCGCCAGGGGAGGTGTGGGTGGTTTTCGCATATCACCCCTAAATAGATTTTCAAAAATAAAAAAAAACGTGTTTTGTAACTTTGTAATCGGATGTGCCGTTCTCGAGATATTTAATAGTTTCTATTCTTTTTGGACACCCGGTATATATATGTATATATATATATATATATATATATATATATATATATATATATATATATATATATGTAGAACTTATTTTTCTGTAAAAGGCCTCTTATTTTACATACTTTATAATTATTTATTAATATTGTAGCAAAGCAAGCTAGCCGGAACCCGTCTGTTTACCACAAATGAATAACCTTGACCGCGCAAGACATACTAGAGAATTCTTTGTGTTTACGAACGTGCTTACGAGAATATTCTACAGGCAACCAGAGTTACGTTCGAGAAAACTCGATAGTCGTATTTAAACGCAGCGTTTGCGAAAGACAAGACAGTTCATACGTGAATCTCGATACTGAAACAAGTTCACTTCGAGTGCAACAGTTATATAAATAGTGAAATAAATATTTAGTGTTAGTTTGATTACTAGTGTTTAAGCTTATAGCCATTTAGTTTATAGTTATATTCATACTTTTATATTTTTATATTTACATTCTATATTTAATCGTTCTAAATAATAAATATCTAGTTAATAAGTGCATATTTTTGTTTTATTTAATTATCTCGTAAAAAAAAAAAGACGAACGAAACGCATTACAATTGGTGTCCGGTGTGAAGTACGAGATAATTTTAGAAATAAATAATAACGTATAATTAAGAACGCGTAAAATATTGTGAAAATGGCTACAAAACAAGTTAGTTTGAATGAGTTGAAAATTCAGCACCTGAAACAAGAACTCGAAGAACGTGAATTAAGCACAACAGGGGCTAAAACCGTGTTACAAGAACGACTTAGAAAAGCCATACAAGATGCTGACCAGAATCCTGAAACATATCTATTTGAAATACCAGCGGATATAAGCGCACTGATGAGAAAAACAGAAGAAAATTCTAGAAAAACAGAAGAAAATATAACAGAGAAATTTGAAGAAAATTCTAGAAAAACAGAAGAAAATTCTAGAAAAATAGAAGAAAATTTAACAGAGAAATTGGAAGAGAATTCTAGAAAAATGGAAGAAACTTCTAAAAATACAGTAGAACAATTAAAAACAGAAGTAAATCGTAACATAGAAGTTATTAAAAATAATATCTCTGAATTAGAAGATAAAATTAAAAATAATATCTCTGAGTTAGAAGGTAAAGTTAAAAATAACATCTCTGAATTAGAAGATCAAGTTAAAAATAATATTTCCGAGTTAAATAATAAAATACAAGTTGAAAATAATGAAATTAAATCTGATATATGCGCATTGGAAAATAAAATCAGAGCCGAAATGGAAAATAAAATCAGAACCGAGATGCAAAACCAGATTGAAGCAATCTCGAGTGCGACATCCGCCAACGGTATTATAATGAAACAAGAAGCTGGTCAACCAAGTCCTGTCCCGAAACTACCAACTTACGATGGGAAATCGTCATGGGAAGAATACTTGACACTGTTCGAGACGACAGCAATAGTCCACGGCTGGTCTGATCCAAGAAAGGCACAAGTATTGAGTTTGTCTCTACGTGAGGATGCACTACGTGTATTACAAAGTGTGCCGTTGAGAGACCGTACGGACTTTAGCCAACTAGTCGAGCAATTAGAGCTACGATACGGACATAAGCATGTAAAAGGGTTGTACCTAACACAGTTAGACAGTCGTGTCCAAAAGGCGAACGAAACATTGCAAGAATTCGAAGCCGACATTGTTCGCTTGATACGAATGTCTTATCCAACGGCTCCAGATGACATCTATGAAAACCTGGCAATTAATAAGTTCTTGAATGGAGTTCGCGACCCAGAGCTACAACAAGCCGTTAAGCTAGCCCATCCTCAGACGGTTAATGAGGCATTAACGCAAGCTCTCGAATTTGAGGCCATCAAGGCATCAACACGGAGCCACGCTCGAGTTCGTGCAGTCAACAGCCATGAGGAGGAGGAACACCAAAATGGCTCGATTGAGCAAATCGTACAACAAGTACTGCAAGCACTGAAAAATCAGAGGAGACAACCTCGCTGTTGGAACTGTGGCGAAATGGGGCATATTAGACGCCGGTGCGGAAAGCCCCAACAGCCACAGGAAAACTAAAACGGGTTGATGGGAAGGGGCAATCTTCAACCCGCCGTACACAAGCCCCACGTAATGCACGAGTGGCCATAATTAAAAACTGTTCAAAGAGCGTGTTCATCGATGGTGTTGTTAATGGCAAGAATGTTCTTCTTCTATTAGACACGGGAGCCACGAAGACCATCGTGAAGACAGGAATGATCAAAACCAAAAACAAGCTGTTACCGACCAACTGGAGACTGCGCACAGCAACTGGAGACTTGGCCAATGTGTGCGGCGAGTTGGATGCCCACTTTACCATCGGTGGCACCAGCTTTTTACATCGAGTGCTGGTTGCGGATATAGAAGAAGAAATCATTCTTGGAATGGATGTGATGACAACGTACGGTTTTGAATTAAATCTGAAGCTAGGAATCGTGAAGATTCATGACGAAGAAGTTGTTCTACATCAGCGAGAAGACACGATGGCACAAGCAGTTTTGCTGAACGACATTGAGCTACCACCACGCAGTGAAGTATTTGTGGAAGCAAAACTAGACCGTCTGATTCCGGAAAAACAAATTATTATGTTGGAACCAAGATACGGTGACAAGGGTCCGAATAAAGGAGTGCTGATTGCAAAAACTATAGTTAGAAATACGAAAAGCATTCCAGTACGGCTGATGAATATCAACAATTATTCCGTAACATTACGTAATGGAACGTCGATTGGTTACTGTTCGTCACCGTCATCTATCGTCCGACAAATTAATAGCTCGGCAACCACGTTAACTAAATTTCCGGAACATCTGAACAAAACGGTCATGAGTGCTTGTCAAGATTTAACAAAAGAAGAACAACATAAAGTTAAAGATCTATTGTGCCGTTACCAAGATATATTCAAAACCGAGGGAGGTCGTACTGGTCGAACCAACATTGTTCATCATCGAATCGACACTGGTGATGCGAGACCTATACGCCAAACTGCGCGAAGACTACCACTGGCGAAACGTGAGGAGGCCGAACAAATCATCCAAGACATGGAAAAGGATGATGTGATAGAAACCTCAAACAGTCCATGGGCGTCGCCAGTGGTTCTGGTGAAAAAGAAGGATGGGTCAACACGATTTTGTGTTGATTATCGCCTGTTGAACAATGTAACAAAGAAAGATAGCTACCCGCTGCCAAGAATAGATGATACCTTGGACACGCTGGCCGGATCAAGAATATTCTCGACTCTGGACCTGAAAAACGGTTACTGGCAAGTTGCCATGGATCAAGGAGATCGTGAGAAAACAGCGTTTAGTGTCGGATCGGGACTGTGGCAGTTCAAAGTAATGCCGTTCGGACTCTGTAATGCTCCGGCAACCTTTGAGAGGCTGATGGAAAATGTCCTGAATGGACTATCCTGGAAAACGTGTCTAGTATATCTAGACGACATAATTGTGATTGGAAAGTCCTTCGAGGATCATGTGAAGAATTTGGAAGAAGTGTTCCAACGGCTGCGACATGCCAATTTAAAGCTGAGTCCCAAGAAATGCTACCTTTTCCAGAAAGAAGTACACTACCTCGGCCACGTTGTTTCCGGAAAAGGAGTAGCTGTTGATCCGGAAAAGACACAAGCTGTCAAAGAATGGCCAGTACCGCTAGATAAGCACGAACTCAGAAGTTTCCTTGGTTTGTGTTCCTATTATCGACGGTATGTCCTAGGATTTGCCAACATAGCCAAACCACTTACACGTCTAACCGAAGATGGTCGTAAATACAATTGGGATGAAGACTGTCAGAACGCTTTTGATACCCTGAAACAGGCCTTAGTGGGTGCACCAGTCTTAAGCTACCCTCTTCAGGAAGGCAAATTCATATTGGATACGGATGCGAGCAACGTAGGCATTGGCGGAGTCCTGTCGCAGATTCAGGAAGGACAAGAAAAGGTCATCGGCTATTACAGTAAAGGACTGTCAAAGCCCGAACGCAATTACTGCGTAACTCGGCGAGAATTACTGGCAGTAGTGAAATCCATCGAGCATTTTTACAAATACTTGTACGGCCGCAAATTCTTGCTGCGGACCGATCATGCTGCCCTCAAATGGTTGCTGCGATTCAAGAACCCAGAAGGACAAGTGGCACGATGGATTGAACGATTACAAGAATATGACTTCGACATTGAACATCGCGCTGGTAAAAGTCACTGTAATGCCGATGCCTTGTCAAGAAGACCATGCTTACCGGATTGTAAAAGTTGCTCCCGAATTGAGGAAAAAGCGACCACTCTCTTTAGGACGACCGCCGTTGATGACGACTGGCAAATAGAGAATATTAGCCACGAACAAGATATGGACACTGATTTAAAACACTTAAAACGGTGGAAAACGATAGATCAACGGCCAACTTGGGAAGCAGTGGCACCACATAGTCGCACCCTTAAATCGTATTGGTCGCAATGGAACTCGATCGTACTTAGGAATGGGCTCCTAATGAGGACTCTGGAAAATGAAGAGGGATCCCAGGAAAAATTGCAGCTACTGGTTCCGAGAAACAAGGTTTCGGATGTACTACGACAACTCCACGACGGGACCTCTGGCGGGCATTTAGGAGTCAAGAAAACGATCGAGAAAGTGCGGGAACGATTCTATTGGGTCGGATGCCACGAAGATGTGAAAATGTGGTGCAGAAAATGTGTAACATGCGCTACAAGTAATGGCCCGCATAGAAAACGTAAGGCGCCAATGCGACAATATAACGTTGGCAGTCCATTCGAGCGAATAGCCATTGATATAGCTGGTCCTTTCCCGATGAGTGAGCAAGGAAACAAATTTATCCTGGTAGCCATGGACTACATCAGTAAATGGGTAGAGGCGTATGCACTACCAAACCAAGAAGCTACCACAGTTGCCGAAGTCCTAGTGAAAGAGCTCTTTAGTCGATTCGGCATACCGATGGAATTACATTCCGATCAGGGACGAAACTTCGAATCCAACATCTTCCAGGAAGTTTGTCGGTTACTAGGAATACGGAAGACTAGAACGACTGCATTACATCCGCAGTCTGATGGCATGGTAGAAAGGATGAACCGCACAATGGGTAAATACCTATCAAAAGTCGTCTCCGACCATCAAAAAGACTGGGACCAATACATTCATCTGTTTCTATTGGCCTATCGTTCATCCGTGCACGAAACCACTGGACAAACCCCTGCAAAAATTGTTTTTGGACATGAGCTACGCCTGCCTTGTGATTTAAAATTCGGCTGTAAACCTGGAGAGGACCTGGCCGGAGAAGACTATGTCGACAACCTACGAAAGAAGATGGATGAAATACATCAACAGGTTCGTTCCAACATACAGATCGCAAGCGATCGGATGAAGGACGGCTACGACATTAATGCTAATATGGGAGGTTATAAGCCAGGAGACTTAGTCTGGCTCTACAACCCGCAACGTCGTCGGGGATTGTCTCCTAAACTGCAACGCTGGTGGGAAGGGCCGTATCAAATCATAAAAAGGATTAACGATGTCATATACCGGATCCGCAAGACGCCCAATGGAAAACCAAGGGTCGTCCACTATAATCGTCTAGCCCCGTTCGCTGGGCAAAACGAGGAAGATCCTAATATCGAAGAAGGCCACGTCCACCAGTTACGGAGCGAAGAGGTGGACTTCGAGCAATTTATGTCCTCTTACGCTGCAGGTCGCAAGGCCCGTCATGGCGTCACCCGAGAAGTTCAACAAGACCTGTTCACCGTACCCGAGGACTATGCACTTGCACATTGCGTCGCTCAGGACCTGCAAATGTCCAGAGGGATTGCTACCGTTTTCCGCAAGAAGTTTGGCGGGATCACCGAGCTACGGGAACAGCTGCCTGCCGTTGGGGCCGCATTACATCTGCAAAGGGAACACCGCAACATCTACTACCTGGTTACAAAGGAACTGTCTCAAAAGAAGCCCAGTTACCAATCAATGTGGAACACACTGCAGACGTTACGCGAGCTACTCCTGCGGGACAATATCCTAAAATTGGCGATCCCCAGAGTAGGCTGTGGCCTTGACGGTTTAGATTGGCGAATTATTAGAAATATGCTGGAAACTCTTTTCCAGCATACCGGCATTGACATTCTTGTTTGTAGCTTCAATCCTCTGGAAAACAAGAAAGCCGAAAAGACCGTGGAATGCTACTTTCATCATACCTCCCACTGCGCTCGCGGGACCACGTGTCGATTTCGCCATGGCCCCTCACCAATAATTTATGAGTGTCCCGGGACGGAACACTCTAGGGAGGGGGCAATGTAGCAAAGCAAGCTAGCCGGAACCCGTCTGTTTACCACAAATGAATAACCTTGACCGCGCAAGACATACTAGAGAATTCTTTGTGTTTACGAACGTGCTTACGAGAATATTCTACAGGCAACCAGAGTTACGTTCGAGAAAACTCGATAGTCGTATTTAAACGCAGCGTTTGCGAAAGACAAGACAGTTCATACGTGAATCTCGATACTGAAACAAGTTCACTTCGAGTGCAACAGTTATATAAATAGTGAAATAAATATTTAGTGTTAGTTTGATTACTAGTGTTTAAGCTTATAGCCATTTAGTTTATAGTTATATTCATACTTTTATATTTTTATATTTACATTCTATATTTAATCGTTCTAAATAATAAATATCTAGTTAATAAGTGCATATTTTTGTTTTATTTAATTATCTCGTAAAAAAAAAAAGACGAACGAAACGCATTACAATATTATTTTTTATAATAACCTTTAATAGTTACTTGTTTTTATGTTTATTATGTGTCAATTCTTGTTTATGTTTTCAAAAATAAAATTTAATTAAAGGAAGCATTCGAAATTTGGTGATGGAGAAGCTAGCTAGCAAGGTAATGTTTCCGTGCAAGCATTCAAGTACGGGATGCAGTGTATCTTTAATTCACACGGAAAAAGCTGAACACGAGGAAGCTTGCGAATTTCGACCATACAGTTGCCCTTGTCCAGGTGCTTCATGTCGTTGGCAAGGATCACTGGAACAAGTAGTGCCTCATTTAATGATGTCACATACAAATATTACAACTTTGCAAGGTACGTTTTCTATAATATTTTCAAACACTTTGACTGGTACTACATGCTCGGTTTTAACTAATACTGGCCTTAAGGCAACGCAGTTGTCATAAGCAGGATTACATCAAGCAATTTTGCCGCTTGAAACACATCATAAAGGAGTGGTCGCCTCAAAATGAATTATAGTATATTTCGAAATAAAACTACGGTTACATTGTGATAAAAAAATCAGTTTAGTTTATCAAGATATAGTTTGGTTTGATAGTGAGTTATTTGACTTAAGTAGTAATGAATGGGATTATTCCAGACTGATTAAGTTAACAAGGTCAATCCGCTAATTAGTTTTTGGCGCCGTTAATGAGTAATTAATGATGTTTTCTCCTTAGGAATTTATGAAATTTTGAAATTTGTCATTTCTAACTATGGAACTGATAAATTTTAGAAAGTTTGTTATGTATTATTGAATTTTTGAATATTCGTCATTGCTTTTCCTAAATATTGTTAAGTTTCTATTTAATTACACGTTACACGTCTTTTTGCAGAGAAATATTTTAACTAATATATTTTTAATTATGTTGGAATATTTTAAGAATGTTGTAAGAATATTAAGGGAAATTTTTTCTAAGATTTATATTAAATAACCTTGTAATTTATTTCAATTTTAGTACTTTCTTATTTTAAAAATAACAAATTGTAAAAATACATCATTTACTTAATAGAATAGAAAAAATATTTTTAAAAATTAAAATCTTAATTTCTCTATTTATGTTTTCAAAATACTTTAACGATGTAACAGAATGTACATTGAAAAAAAATTTATAACTTACAATAATTATTGAATACAAGTATTTTTCTTAAGAATTTATAAAATTTTGAATATTTGTCATTTCTAATTATAAAACTGATAAATTTTAGAAAGTTTCTCATGTGTTTTTGAATTTTTGAATATTCGTCATTGATATTCTTAAATATTTCTAAAATTTTATAACTTTCTTATTCTATAATTAGATTCAAATTGGTATATATAAAACAGGATATTTTTGTTATATCATATCACTTTTGAAAACAAAGTCATTGTAAGAACTTCAAATATATTCAGTAAGTATATTATTATTATTATTATTATTATTATTATTGTTATTATTATTATTATTATTATTATTATTATTATTTATTGTTATTATCATTATTATAGAATAATACAGTTTTTAAATATGTGTATATTTTCTTTTTATATAGAAACATGGATTTAGAAAAATTGAACGAACTTGGCCAGATGAAGAAACCCCTAAGAAGATTATCAACATTGCCATTTAATGAAAATTTTTTAATTAAATCTATCAGACCTGTAAAAACAACTTTTGGCCGAAAAATAATAGCTGAATTCCAAGATTTTAAATCCTATCTACCAGCCCGTTTTGATGAATTAACAAACGATGAAATATCTGCATACTCAAAATACTTGGGCAAATTAGCCCTTAGGTATACAGGAACGGAAATTCAAAGGGGCAAGGAAGTCACATTAATTGAATTTGTTTTGATATAACAAGGAAGTCACATTAATTGAATTTGTTTTGATATAATTTTTATTTTATTAACAATATGTACATAATAATATATGAATAAAAACAATATATATATTTGAATTATGAGTTTTATTTATTATTAAATTCGTATATACAATAACAAAATTAAAAATATATTTTAAACATTTGTGTTATAAGAAAATCATTTTGTATTACATTATTATTAAAAACTGATAAAAAGTCATTCAATGAACATCCATTAATTCTATATAATAAATACAATAAAGAGTAATGTCCACAGACTGAAGACAAATCATTTTGTAAAGTTTTCATATTGTATGTCCAAATTCGTGTATTTCTTCTTAAAAAAGTTGCATGTTGTAAAACCGTCGGTGGAAATCCATAACTATCAAAAAATTCACCGCATCCATTACGATCAATAAATATAGCAACCCAATGTCTTCCTATTCTGAAATCTGGATCAGTGTTTACAATTAGAGCACATGGATAGTTCACGTGAAGAGGAAGTCTATTTGCAGCATAGACGCCATATTGACACACGTTCCGAAACCGTCTCTGCATTATTGTCTTTATGAATTCGGCGTCCATTTTGCACGTTATCAATATACCAATTTCTTATATTTAAAACATTTTCAGTAGCGCACATCATACCAATATGTGAATAAGGAATACAACATATTGTTTTACTATCATAAATCTTACGTAATGTTTTTAAATTCGGACACAGTAAATCTGTAATATCACTGATTTTTTTATCATTCAAAATTTGTTTGAGAATTTTTTCTTTTTCTTTTCCTTTAACTAAAATGTTTTTTATTTTTGATGATGTAATTCTAGTTAAAATCGGCACTAAACATTTGTAATCCACAAATCCGTGGTTCCAATCGAAGCCATGATGATTTTGTTTTAACCAATCACACTGTGAGATATATTTATCTGAAAGGCACGACTTATCGTATGGCGGTTTAAAAAGAAACTGATGAAAAATTTCATTATCAAGCGAAAGTACAGCAAGTTCTTTTATTATAAACATATGACTGTTATCATAAAAACCTTGAAAATCGACAATGAGATCCATTCTGTTTACGTGTTTTAATAAAACTAAATATATTTTTAAAATAATCTTTATTTATTATAAAAAAAAACAACATATACAATTAGCCACCATAATCGGCAATTACATTTCTATTTTTATCTATTTCTATAATATTGTCAAATTCAGCATAAATTAAACAATTTAATGTTTCTGTAAGTGCACTTGCAAAACCAATTTCTACACGTAAAGAACCGTGTTGAATGAGATTCCAGTGGTTCATCGAATTTGCAGAAAGATCCGGTGTTAAGTCAAATGCGCACAAGCAAAATCCATCCGGATAATCGATACGATCAATCTGGTTACCATCATTTGAGAAACTGATGCCCGTTCCCGAAAATAAAGTTGAAAACATTTCAATATAATTTATTTTGCCAGTAAATTGCGGTTGTAATGCCTTGGAAGGCATCTGACGTCCGTTCACGTATAGTGATAAATAATTAATATTATTATGTGCAAAATTAAAAGGATTTTTTTTAAAATCGCCATTAAATGTTTTATTTGATACGAAACCAATTATGCAACGTTTTGGTAATTGACCAAGAAAGATATTATCTAAAGATTTTCCCTGAACCCCTGAGGGTATGGTAATCACTTTGCATTCAGCCCTGGTAATAGGATACTTAGCAGGTGTTAATTCTAACGCTTTACTGTGTGCTAACAATATACTTGGATTTAATTTTACTCGTCGTATTAAAAGAGTTGCTTCTGTAATCTGTACTTTTAAATCAGTAGCAGCTGTCATAATACTAAAACTATCTTTTGATCGCACAAGGCGAATTTTCATTTCCACTCCGTTAATTAAAAATTTTTCTTGATTGAATAAATCTACATGCAAATGTCCAATCATATCAATATTTTTACTAGCGGCGGCAAATTTTTTACGAATAGCATAACCACTATTATCAGTTTCTTGTGCACTATCCATTTTACCCGCGCTATCTGAATACCATAACGATCCGGTAAGATGACTATCTTTAGCATCGGTTCCATAATTTAATAATGTTTCTATATATGCACGATATGCGTAAGTATTGTTCGGAGGAGAGACAAGTTTTTGATTTAAATAAACATCAACTTGACTAAAAAGAGAATGTAACCAATTATTGACGGGTGCTGCGTCACTATCTGCTCCAATAACCGTGTTATCATTTTTCACAATTTTTGCATTTAAATATAACATTGTTTGAGATAAGTCTATGTATTCATCACCGTGACCTGGTATACAAAATTCTAGCGGACTATCTTCAGTTATTGACGCTAAAGGTTTATAATGAATCCATTGCCCGTGTTCAATACTTGTTTGTGTTGGTGGAATTGTAAATAAATCTAGCTCAGTTTTAACACATTCACACGATTGCGCATGTAAAAACGCCATATTTAATTAAATATATCTTTCTTATTAATTTTTCTTTTACGAGAGTTCTGCTTACTAGCGGTACTTGTACGTGAATGAGTTTTAATTATTTTACGCTTCTTTTTATAACCGCCACCAGCCATTACTTTATCAATTTTTTCTTCAGCTTTTCGTTTTAAATTTAAACCTGCTTCAGATAGACGTTGTTTAATTGACTCTTTTGCTGATTTATTTTCATTAAGATCTCCTAAAAAGTTTATTCCTGTTTTAATAGCTTCTTTTCCTACAGCGCCGACACCTTTTTTAATTAATGGCATAATGGTTCTAAATAACCCGCTAAAAAAGCTACCTATACCGTGACCCCTCTGAAATGGTGACCCCTTATAAATTTGCCCACCAATTCCATTACCAGCTTGTACAGTATAATAATGTACATAAGGACAAGATTTCATTTTTGACGCTCTCTGAAATGTAGTTTAACACACAAAGTTCCAAACATAAATGGTATATAAGAACCCGATGTACTCCTTAAATCAATTTCTATATTGTCAAATTCTCGGCGAAGAATCGGAACATAGTGTATTTTTGAAAACGTTAACATTTTCTGTGAACCATATGTATAAGTACTATTATCAATATTTATTATTCTTAACAATTGTGCAACAATATCACCAACGAACTGCGGCTCGATTAAATCACAATAAACATATATTTCCGACGGTAAACCCAGTTAAACATTAGGGGGCCTAACAGATTCAGATTTTGTAATTATATTAATATCTGGTTCATAACCTAATTGAAGAGCTAATTTTGTAGATAATGTTATTGAGATAATTGTTGCACTTATAGCATTACACTTAATCATTTTTCTTTCTTTTACATACTCTAGGCTAGCGTGCTGTTTCATAATTTCACCATCATTTATTACTTTTATTAACTCGTATATATTATCATAATTTCCAGGCATTAATTGTTCTTTACTGACAATAAAGTTTGTATCATCTTTAACATCAGTAAACTCATTTTCTAATATTTTTTCAAATTGATTATTTTTCTTATTGTTAGCTGATTTATTTACAGTAAATTGTAAAAAACATTCTCCAGCGCTAACAGTTAGCATAGAACATGGGAATTGTATTTCAGAAATTCCGACCTCCCAAAATCCGGACAGATTAACAGTTCGTGGAAGTTGTGTCGTAAAATGTGTTGTTTTGTTATCAGGAAAATAATTCATTGAGCTATTGCTCAATAATGTAATATAAAACGATTCACTATTATTCATTATGTTTTAAATATCTCACTTCACTTTCACGTACCCACGAATTAAATTTATCAGAATAACCTTTCCATTTCACTAACAATTCTTTTCTGTTACGTTTACCGCGAGAGTCGATTATTTTATCTATTTTATATGTAGATTCCGGAGTTATTGTTACATATTGTAATTCATGCGTATAAAATGTTCCTTCTATATCTTCACCGTTTAAATCTTGTAATTTATATACCATCGGATTTCTTTTAATTACTTTAGAAATTTTGAATATTTCTTCAGTCCAATTAGATTCGTACCCTTTTTCAAAAAATTGTTTAGTTTTAGAAATACGTACTAAATCACCTATATTAAATTTTTTATCGATACTTGAAATTTGTTTTTTCTTCTGATTTCTCCAAACTTGTAATATATTTTTTTCATTTACATTTACTGGCGCTATTTTTATAGAACTATGAATAGTATTATTATACGCGTTAACGAGTTTTGGTAATACATCAATATAACGGTATGTATTATTGTAAGTAAAATACCTATACATTCTAGCTTTTAATGTTCTATTTAAACGTTCAGCAAAACATGCTTTAACATCGGGATTGTTAGTAACATAATATTTAACATCGTTTTTTGTTAAAAATTCTCTCACTGTTTTAGCAATAAACTCGCTTCCTTTATCTGTACAGAGATAAATAGGTTTACTCTCTGTAAATATAATACGAAATGCTTCAATGATAGTTGTCGGTTTTTTATCTAATAACGAAATCGCCCATGCATATCTACTAAAGCAATCAATGACAACTAATATGTATTTATAATTATCATTATATTTACTTAAACTTCGCATGTCATTTAAGTCGGCTTGAAATAAATCATTAATATTATTTATATTATATGAATTTCTTGGAAATCGTTTTTGAATAGATTTATGTAAAGTATACGCATTTTGCGCGCTTAACCATTTACGAACATTTTTTGATCTATATTTGTTTTTTACAGCTTTAATTAAATTATTAGCTCCAGAAAAACTTGCGCTATTAGAAGGATCAAAATAAATATTTGATAATGTTTTATTCATTTTTCAAAGTTTAAAATCTTCCCAATCAATATTAGCTTTCTTAATTAATGATTTCTTTTCAGTGTCAGCCTCGTATGAGTCTGAATCTGAAAATTTTAATTTTTTACGTGTTTTTTTAATTTTTATAATATGTTTATTATCAACCGATTTTATAAATTCTTGTCTGTTAGGATTACCAATAAATTCTATAGGAATATTAATTTCTTTTAATGCTAGTGCAAATTCCCGCCACCCTTTTGGACTTGAATGTTTTCTTGGTCTTATTATATCGCTTATCAGATCTGTTATATTTGAATTTGCAATCTCTTTACTATATATGCTAACTATACCTTTATTATTCCAAGTAATTATTTTATCTGTTTTTAATTTTAATAATAATAATTTAGCTTTCTCACGAAATGTTTTTGGCAAAGGTTGTATAATATTTTCAATTTCATTAATATTTATGAGATTATTACTATCTGATGCATCATTACTGTCTGAGTTAGAAAGTTCGGCTATAGGTATTTTAATAGGTTCCCGTAATTGATTTTGAAAATGTAAATATCTTTGTAATGTATTTTGGTAAAGTGTCCATTTTTCAGAATCAGGTAAATTTGATTCTAAAACTTTTTTCATATCATTATCTAACTGTGATATTATATTTTCATTACTTTTTTCTGAATTTAATTGAAATCGTTGTAACGATTCAGGTGAAATAAGTACCATTTTACGTGCATGTTCCATTTTGTATTTTTAACTTTTGAATAAACTACTTAAAACACCAGAAATTAACGGAGCCAAGAGAAGCGGAAGAAAAGCACCACCAGATTGAACTAATACCTTTTTCTTTTGTTGCCAATTATCACCACGTTGAATAAGTTTTCGCAAAACTTTCTTATGACGTGTGAGACGCGTATGCTGATTTTTATTTAGACGAATTCTACCATTCAATGTGTTATACACACATTCACAAATACAGTGAACTATATTACAGTCTGCTGATTTTAATATTGCTTTACGTTGTGTTGGTTTTAATTTTTGCAAAGCTCGCAATAATTCCGCATTATTGATTACGGTTTTAGACATGATTAAGGAATGATTTCGGGTAATTGTTTGTCACCATATTTATAATTCTTTTTAGGAATGTATATAATTATTTGGCCGTCACGTGATGTTCTAAATCGTAACCAATCAGGCGTTGTCTGTTTTAAATCAAAAATTAAATAACCGTGTGGTTCTGACGTTGCATCTCTATAAGCTTCTAATATGAATTTAATATTCTCAGGAAAAATTTGACGTGCCAGATGTTGAATTTGTGCTTTGTCGCGAGGGTTTTTAAAATAAATAATATAACTTGCATTTAATGATATATCTCTCATCCCCCGTAAAATTTTATATCCTAGTTGAATTGCACGCCGTAATTCGTCTGCTACCCATGTGCCCGTAAATTGTCTCTCTACATCTGAATGAGTACAGATAGCCTGATTTAACGAGTCACAGCAGGTACGGCATAATACAAACATCAATTTTCCATGTACTTTTCTCGGTAATACAGGATGAAATAATTCCTCAGGCGGTAACACTGTACATTTTATTAAACCTTCTACTTGATCTAAATTATTGTTGGGACAGATTTTATTACATTCGGAATCTACGTATACTGTAGGGTGTCCGACAGGAAATTTACCATATTTACATACGTATGGATAAAGAGAGCATACGTCAACATACTTAATTTTTTCATTATTTTCGACATTTTTAAATAGTTGTGTATTTCCTGTACGGCCTCCAAAAAATGCATCGCGTGGATTTAACGGTAATTTAAATAAATAATCTGAAATATCAAGTTCTTGATTTAAATTTTTATTTTCTTTTAAAATTTTTCTAAACCTACATTCCCAAATAAATTCTACAGTATAGCCAAATTTGCGTAATTTTGAAATTTTTTCTATTGTATAATCATATCGCGATTGTAAAGTTTGTTTAGTTCTGTTATAAATTTGTTTCTCGCGATTTGTTTTAAAACACGATTTACATCCATGATAAAAGCAACCAAAAAATTCAAAAACTAGCTTTTCTGGTGCGTAATAACCATCTACTTTATATTTGTTTTCAAGAAGCTTCTCCCCTCCGCGACCAGCATGCTGTATTTCGATTCCCCGTTTATTTTCTTCATAAACCAACCATTTTAGTGCAATTTTAGATTGATTATCTTTTTTTCTATAACCATTCTGTGGTATAAGACCAATGGTGTTTGGTTTTAAAAATAAACGTCGAAATAATTTATTGCATGCTGATGCAATAGTTACAGCTTCTGAAAACGGACAAACTTTACATTCGCTAATAAAATATTTTTTAAACTTATCACAAGCGCGACGCAATATTTGAACATCGGATATGCAATAGTCAACTATTTCTTTTTTCATGTCAAAAATAATGTTATTATTAACTTGTGACGTATGCCATTCTAAAAATTCTTTACGTGTCTTTGAATTCATAGAATCTGCCCCAAAATATTTTACATCAGGTAAAGATCCCACATAACTTTCATTTTCTATTCTATTGAAAAAATGAGGAAAATAACCCTTTTTCAGAGAATCCTGTAAGCCGAATGCCTTAGGTAGAGATGAAAGTGGTAATGGTAAATAATTGATTGAGTCAATAAATCTTATTTTTTCATTAATTTTCATTAACAATATTTTTGAGCCATTTAATATTAATGCTGGTTTAAGTTTTATTGACTCTACTAAATATTTTAAGATAAATTGGCAGTCAAATGATTTTGCATTATGCGCAATACAAGTTATTGTAGAAAACGAATTACGGGGTAGCAATACATACGATATAAAATTTTCAAGCGGCTTATCTTTAAATACGTGCTGCCTTACACCACAAATTGCACACAACACTTTAATGTCATCAATGTCTGCACAGTATGAACAAGATTGTTCTACAACACACAAGTTCACTTCGTGTTCAAAAATATTATTATCTAGTTTTTTGTCCTGTCGTGTTTCAAAATCATAATAAATAAATAAGTTATTTTCTTTCACTTTACGATTATCTGTCTTAATATAACATAAATGTTCCTTAGGTTTATATGTTTCACAGATACGGCAAAATATTTCACCACACACATGTACGCGATTATTCTCACGCAAAAAACTTTTTAAACACTGCTTGCACTTCTGTAATTTATCACAAATTTTCAAATTAATATGATTTTGAAAACACGCTTCTCCTCGAAAGTACCTATTGCAACTATTACAAGTAATTAATTGCCGTGTTTGAGAGCATGATGGTGAACTTTTACAATAGCAGCAAATATTATCGCAATTATGATGTAATCTATTACTATATCCCTTATGACATTTTTCGCAAAAATAACTACACGCAAATGCTGCAGTTAAACTTTTTATAACATTAAAATGATTTTCGTGATATAAAAGATTTAATCTAGGAAGATTACTATCTTTTCTACCTTCAAAAATCACTTCTCCTTTATTATTATATTGATATACGCAAATGTTATATTCATTATAATAAGACTGGAAATTTGTTAACTCATGAATACCCGCACCATTTGCGTTTATATTTATCCCGGCTTTATTAACTAAATCACATGCTCTTAACCATTGCATATTGTTTTTATCACTCACTAATTCTTTTAAACAAAGTTCTTTTTTAACACACGCTTCAGCCACGATTAATGCACGAGGTAGGCATAAGTTGTCTTGATTATTAATTTCTATAATGCCGTATTTTCTTCGGCAAAATTCAGCGTATGTAAGTCCCTGATTTTGTTTGACGTTCTTTCCTTTTCCAGCGGGCATGGATACTCTACAAAGCTCAATAATAAATGGAGCGTCAGAGAACAGTTCGGCATTGCTTTGTAGAATATTTGTAATTACGTCCCACACAACGTCAATATGTAGTTGATCTGTTCTCCGAAAGCTGAGCCAGGCAGGCCCGCTTATTAGATTTTGACTAATAAACGTAAATCCTACATAGTCACTTGGCTCAGCAGAACTAACTACATATTCCACAACTTTTTCCATACCGTTATGGAACCACAAGATCTGATTTGCACCTTCAGGAGGATTTGATATTCGGAACTTAATTCGTTGTCCTGTAATACCAAATCGTTTCACAGTGTTTTCAAATTCTTCAACTATCTCAAACGGAGGTTTGACAGCATCGTTTGAAATTCCACTTCCTTGTTGTACGGCATTATTGTCAAAGTGTTGTTGGTCTTGTTGTGTCTCTTGATCATTTTCACTATTAAGAGCATTATTGATCATGTTATGACAAATTTCGAAAAAATTGTCAAAGTGTTGTTGTGTTGACTCTTGTTCATTTTCTCTATTAAGCGCATCTTCAATTATATTTTCACAGATTGTGAAAAAATTATTAAAATTTTCATTATTTGAATCCATTGCACACAAAAGTATACTAGTAGCTCGAAACTGGTTACAAGTTACTGAATGAATAACTAAATAAACTGAATATATATATATATATATATATATATATATATATATATATATATATATATACCTAACTGAATGCTATTACTAATTGTTTTTTAATGTATACTTTTTCTAAACATTGCAAATGTAAATTTTGAAAAATATTTTCATATTTATTACTTATTTAGAAAAGAACCAGGATTTGCTAATTAATTAAATTAAATAATTATTTATATTATATTTTTTTCTTTTTTATATCTATACTAAATTTGTGATAGTACATATTATACATTTCTAGCCATACATCTATATAACAACACATTCTACTTGCAATTCTAATATTGAATTTTTACTTATTTAGGGAGAAGTATAAGGATTTGTTAATTAAATATAAACATTTATATTATATTTCTTTTATTAGCGGTCATAAATTTTTTTACATTTATTAAATCATAATAAAATTTATATTGATAACAATTGAATAAATCTATAAATATTTCGTTATAAATATTATTTATTTCTATAATATTTATTATTGTAAAATTTTTTTTTATATCAATTCTATCAATTTTATTTCTAATGTAATTCAAAGATAAATTTTGAAGAACGTTTTTGTATTCTTCAAAAACATTTTCATAATTTTTACATTTTTTTTTATACATATTAATAATATATGGTTTTGAATCTACAATTTTTTTAACATTTTCATGGGTTATTGCCATGAATATGTTATTTTGCCGGATTTTTAATTGTTTTTTTGCTAAAACAGACATATACACATTTTCACTGCTGGTTATCCACCTACTATCCTGTATTGTCACTTTATCTTTAAATTGAAATTTTTGTAATTTTTTACAAAAATCGGAAAAATCAGTTAAAATTATTCGTTTGTTGTTTTTAACTAATGCAATAACATTTTTAAACTTTATATGCGGATTTAAACCCACCACTAAATATAAATTGTTGTCCATTGGCACACAAACTGAATTTAATAACTGACAATTTTGGTCGCGAGGATCCACATATTGATTAAGTATAAATTTTCCGACAGGAGCAGCACCCAGCAGAAAATTAAGTTCATCACTTTCCCGGATAAAGTTTTCTTCTTCATCTACTGCTTCTTCGATATCCTGGGTTGTAAATATCTGCCCGTTTTCTTCAACAGCATCGTCATCATCATCATTTACAATGATGATCTCCTCGGAAGATACAGAACATGCACTTGTTCTTTCTTCTTCTTCTTCTTCGCGTTGTAGAATAATATCCGGTGTCATCGGTATATCGGGCGTTGTAATTAAATCGAAAGAGTCCCAAGCTGAACGAATTAAAATATCTTCCAAAATCCTAACACGTTGTTTTTGAGCCATAATATTAATATTAGTAACTATACTGACTAAACGAAAACGAAAGATGCAGTATGAATGACTAAAGATTTTTTTTCCAACATATATATAGGGGTAGAAAACCAATTACGTGTTCAAACTTTTAATATACCTAAATAATAAATTACAAAGTTGTCTTAGAAAAATTTCCAGCAATGACGAATATTCAAAATCAGTAACATAATTAGAAATGACAAATATTCAAAATTTCATAAATTCCTAAGGAGAAAACATCATTATTCAGTTAATTACAGTATACTAAATATATTTCTATTTCATTCAATTTCTATACATTTTGTAATCTTAAAATAATTTTAAAATGTTCAAATATGCGCAAATTCATTGACTAATTTTGAATACTAGTCATTAAGAGAGCCACAACTTGTATTAACATTCCATTGCACTTTCAAAATTCTTAATGTATATTCTGTTACATCGTTAAAGTATTTTGAAAACATAAATAGAGAAATTAAGATTTTAATTTTTAAAAATATTTTTTCTATTCTATTAAGTAAATGATGTATTTTTACAATTTGTTATTTTTAAAATAAGAAAGTACTAAAATTGAAATAAATTACAAGGTTATTTAATATAAATCTTAGAAAAAATTTCCCTTAATATTCTTACAACATTCTTAAAATATTCCAACATAATTAAAAATATATTAGTTAAAATATTTCTCTGCAAAAAGATAAATTTTATTCAATAACGTGTAATTAAATAGAAACTTAACAATATTTAGGAAAAGCAATGACGAATATTCAAAAATTCAATAATACATAACAAACTTTCTAAAATTTATCAGTTCCATAGTTAGAAATGACAAATATTCAAAATTTCATAAATTCCTAAGGAGAAAACATCATTAATTACTCATTAACGGCGCCAAAAACTAATTAGCGGATTGACCTTGTTAACTTAATCAGTCTGGAATAATCCCATTCATTACTACTGACTTATTCTCTGAAGTGTAAATAGCCTATGGCCGATATGGTCCCTGCTATAGGCGCATTGTTACATAAAGGTGCGAAAATTATTGATATTTATTTATTTTGTTTTATTATCTGATAAAAATTTTAAAAAAAATTATTGATTGCGTTTAAAGTAAAACATTTCATCTCATCCACAATATTTACCGACTAGCAGGGTTGGATTGGATAAAAAAAATTGGGCCTGGGGAAAAAAGTTGAAAAATAGGCCTCACTTTACATTTCAAAATTGTTCAAATACGTTATGTTTTCATATTTTTTTATTCTAATAAACATGGAAATGATATTACAGAAAAATAAAGATGAACTGTAAAAATGACACATAAAATTAAATATAATGCTTAATTTAAATGAAGACGATTTAATAAATGACTCTTTTCGGAAACTTTTATTATGATATCTTCATTATCTCATTTTTCCAAAATAGCCTTCTCGCATGACATGAGCACAAAATCCTCGAAATTATCTTGACTTAAACAATTTCGCAATCTGTTTAAAATGAACTTTAATTTTGAAAATGTTCGTTCGCATGATGATACTTGAATGGAAGATAATGAATAAATTAGCGTATGTCAATGTGCACAGATTAAATTTTTGAAAAACTGAAAAACAACAGACAATGCAATTTCTACAAATATTACTGCAGTTTGTTACATTGATTTAATCTTCTTCTCCGGTTTCACTTTGTTCGTCATCGAATTTATTATAAATAAAATATTCATTTTCAACATTTAAAATGTTAATAAATATGTCCCATTTTCTTAAAAAAAATCTGGTAATTTAGATTTTAAATTGTTTTTTTCGTTAATATTTATGATTATATTCGATTAATTAAATTTGTCTTTATTTTAAAAGTTTTATCGGGAATATTACCACTATCGATTTTGGGAGAGTTATTAGGATCTAACCAATAAACGTTATTATATATACCGTCATTCAATACAATAATCTGTTCCTAAATTTTAATAAAACTCAGAGATCGGACAACCCCATTCCGCAGTAAACTCTATTTATTCATCGGTTAGCTACAATTTAATATGCAACAACATAATATTCCCGCATTTTTACCGCACAACAACCCAATTTGAATTTCAAACGGCGATAGTCCCGTTTAGAATTGGTTTTAACTAATACAGATTTTAAAACAATGCAACTGCTATACGAGTAGGATTAAATAAATGAACTAAAACACTCAAAAAACCGAGCTCGTAATATCAGTCATTATGTTTTATATATATATATATATATATATATATATATATATAATACCGGATGTAATAAAAAATCGGTACAATCGAATATCTCGAGAAATACACATATCGGATCTAAAAAACAGAAAACACGTGTTTAATACATTATATTTTTGAATATTAATATGTTTTAGATAAAAGTTTTGTATTTATTTTTTCCGCAGAATCCGAATTTGTAACCAAAAATAGATGTTCCTTTTTCAGATTTCAAAATTGCCCCTTTTTTCAGCTTTAGGCGATGGGGTGTCGAATTTGGTATCAATAGATAGTTTTTGGAAAAATATTTGAACACGTGTTTTTGTGTTCTCGATTCAATTTGTATTTCTCCAGATAACAAAGACCCTTCGTTTTTTTTCTCTTTCAAAATAAGAAAGAAGACTAGCGCAATCTGTTGCTGACAAGTTTTTGTCATTGACTTTGGCATTTCTTAAAATTGAATTTAAAACCAATCTATCAATAACAATTTTTTTAAATACAAATAGCGTAAGCCTGCCGTGGGACATCCTATAAACTTACAAAATTGATCAAACTACATAGAGATCATTTTGACACATGTCGCCTGATGTCATTCATGTGCACTCAGTACATTTATTCCAGTTTTATGGTGCATATGACGACTGAGTCGCCAGAATATAAACTAAAATATGAATATCAGTTTTTACAGAATGATTCTGTTTAGAAAATAAATTGATTGTGTAATAAAAAAATTTTCTTATTGAACATATTATTTAAAAATCGAAAACAATTAATGTATGCAGTAAAATTAACGTAAAAAGCACCCAAAATGTTATTATTAGCATCTAAAAATAAGAAACAAAGTTATATTTTATTTTAAAATAAAATATATTGTACCTTTTATATTAATATTCTTAACTATAATTTTTTATAAAATAAAAAACCTGTAATTAATTTATTTTAGCTTCTTTGATAACATATAAATAACGATGGTTCAACAATATATTTAATTGTTAAATTATTTAATAATATTATGGATTTGTTTAGGTGAAGATATAGTTTTTCTAGCAACAGATATAAATTTACCAGGAGCTGTAGACTGGGTAATGATGCAGTCTTGTTTTGGTCATCATTTTATGTTAGTTCTTGAAAAGCAAGAAAAATCTGACGGCCATACACAATTTTTTGCTATCGTACAGCTAATCGGATCGAGGAAACAAGCGGAAAACTTTGCATATCGGTAAGAAACTAACGATATTTTTAATAATTTTTTTTTAAACTTTAAAAAAAAAGTTTGTTTATACATATTGTATGCAATTCAATATATATATATATATATATATATATATATATATATATATATATATATATATATATACCGGGTGTTCGTTCGTTAAGTTTGTATGGACGTTTAACATGCAAATTCGATAATTTGCGTTATACTTTTTTCTCGAGTTAAATTGGAAGAAATACTGAGAATACTTTTCGATAGATCATAAAAAGTTCTATAATTTGGTTTTAGCTTTAATTTGCTAGCATGTGCCGTTTGGGCGCTAAAAAATTTTTTTTATTAATTTTTTTATTTTTGTTCTCAAAAACTATGAGGTCTAGGAAAATAAGCATGATATGGAAAAATGCGGAATAATGAGTACGATAATTGAGTGAAGAAACCATTATTCTACGATCCATCGTTTAGTAGAAAAAAAATTAAAAACTGAATTTTTCAAAATTTGACAAGGGTATGGTACCCTTGGGATTTTTTCAAAATAAAACTTATTTCAAAATTTGCTCAAAAAAATCTGACAAAATTCAGTAAAATAAGGAAAATAATTAGCTACGTAATAGCTAAGTAACTTTTTTTTCTACCTCATTCTGGTTTGGCAGGAAAAATTATTGAAAATTCAAAAAATTTTTTTAGAATTTTCAATAATTTTTTTTGCTAAATCAGCATGAGTTAGAGAAAAAAGTTATTTAGCTATTATATAGCTAATTTTTTTCTTTATTTTTTTGAGCAAATTTTGAAAAAAGTCTTATTTTGAAAAAATCTCGTCAAATTTTCGAAAATTCAGTTTTTAATTTTTTTGTACAAAATGGTGCATCGTAGAATAATGGTTTTTTCACTCAATTATCGTACTGATTATTCCGCATTTTTCCATATCATGCTTATTTTCCTAGACCTCATAGTTTTTGAGAAAAAAAATAAAAACAAAAAAAAAATTCTAGCGGCCGAACGGCACATGCTAGCAAATTAAAACTAAAACCAAATTATAGAACTTTTTATGATCTATCGAAAAGTATTCTAAGTATTTCTCCCAATTTAACTCGAGAAAAAAGTATAACGCAAATTATCGAATTTGCATGTTAAACGCCCATACGAACGAACATCCGGTATATATATATATATATATATATATATATATATATATATATTTTAGGTTGGAACTGAATGGTAATAGGAGACGTTTGACGTGGGAAGCCATGCCTCATTCCGGCCATGAAGGAGTAGCTTCAGCTATATTAAATTCCGATTGTTTAGTATTTGATACAAGTATCGCGCAGCTATTTGCCGATAATGGAAATTTGGGCATAAGCGTAACTATTTCTGTGGTATAAAAATTATTTGTATTTTTTAAAAATTTTTCATTTTTATGCTCATGTTTCTGTTAACTTTTTTTTTAATGATTAATTCTCCTTGTAAGTTTTTCAGGCAACTGATTCTTTTACTTGATTTTTAACTTAAATTTCGAATACTTCTTTCTTCAACTGTAAGTTCAATTTTAATATATACACACTAATTCATTTTTTTAAAATTAAATTTACACGTTGAATTTGTTTATGAATAAATGTTTTGTAATAATTGATATCCGTTTCCTGATGTAAGCATAATGTATGTTATTTTCATGTAAATGCTTTTTATGTTTTTGTGTTATTTTTTAAAAAAAAATGTATCGTTTAATTGCCATTAATTTATTATGTTTTATTTTCAAAGGTTGCTAATTAATTAATAGCAATTAATATAAGGAGAGAGCAGCTAAATATATTTTTCTATCGTTCCGTCAAAAATACTTTTTTATTTTCGGTTCAGTTTTAGTTTGAAGTCCTGGTTTTTTTATTGTTTATTATTTATTTTACTGTGTCTATTGACCGTGTACTTTCCGTGATATTTACGAAACGGAATGAATATTTAAAATTCTTATATCAAGAGATATTTTTTATTAGGATTCAAAATTTTTTATATTGTTACTTTGTCTGCAAAATGTGTGCAAGTTGTCTTACAGTAATACGATGATTTTCATCCAAAGTCACTCACCACTATTGTATTGATGTCTATCTCTGTAACAATTCATTTAGATGTACAAGACTAGGTTTTTTCATTGTTAGTTGTTGTTCCTTAATAAAAAGTTTAAATCAGGGAAAATATGTTGAACGTGAAAGTGTTTTGTCCCCATACATTTGTTTTAACATTTCCTAATATTTCTTAATACTTTTCTTTATTCAAAAGTAAAATTTAATGACTGCATATTGCTCTATATCTGTTACCTCTATTTTACAACGTAGGCGATAGGCGACTTGCATTATTGCATTATTAATGTGAATTATGTGAATTTATAAAAAAAGGCGATCATTTCAAATATTCTTGCCGCATATCGGTAGGACTTGTTTTTATTTTAAGAGACAAACAAAGTTGCAAACCGCTAAAAAAATTTAAACCGGTTTGGTTCACGGTTTTCTGTATTTTTTCGGTTCGGTCGCTTCACAAATCCGGTTCGGTTCGGTTTAAAAATAATACAGTTAATACTTACCATAAAAAACATTGTTAAACAAATATTTAATTGGATTTTCGGCGCAATTTATTTTAAAATAATTATTAATTTAAAAAGAAAATTACAAATTAGAAAGAAATATCTAAATGGGATACTAATATAATAAAAATCGTCATATTTTGTGTAGTTTAATGTAAATGTTTAATTACTGTGCTGGTAATTTTTTTCTTTATTAAAAATTGTTTTAGTATACTGTTTATTTGAATTTAAAAGTTTTAATGCAAATGTCATATATATATATATATATATATATATATATATATATATATATATTTATTTATTTATTTGTTTGTTTATTGGGATTAACAGTCAGGCAGAAAAAACAACTCAATTCATTTTGCGCAAGCTTTCAGAAATAATTTATTTTCTTCCTCAGGCACTACAATATAACACAAATATATAAATAAAAAAAAAATATAATTACAAAAAAAAAACAATTAACTCACAATGGCAGAGTTATCTGCAAAGTTTTAAGAAACCATGTAGATAAAAAGGTCCCAATTTACCAATAATATTATTGTAAATGTAAAAAATATAGAAAAAATATAAATTTTTCCAGTCACTAAAACATATCTATTTTTTTATTTTAAAACTATTTGTTGGGTTTGGTTGCAAAAGCATAAAATAAAAAATGACTGCTGTGGAAATTACATTTTAACGTGGGGTATGGTGGTGTAACTAAGAGGAATCGGGTACGAAATAGATTAGTGCAGCGTTTCCCAACCTTTTTGACTTACGGAACCCTTTTTCAAATCAATTTCTGTGGCGGAGCTCTTTATACCTTATAGTCTTATAAGTAAATTTTTTACTCGTTACCGGAAAAGAGGGGTAGATAAAATAACATAACAAAACATAAAATAATCTTAAGCGTTTAATGAGGCTTCTGTGGTTGTACTTTTTTACACAGTTTACTTCTATCAGGTTTAATCGATGATAATTGCAGGCGAATATCTGGTTCTACATTTAATCGGTTTCTGTATTTCTGTATTAACAACGACTGACGAGACGGCTTGTGTGCGGTGCACTCCCTGCACCCTCGGGTTGGCGCGCCCCTGCACTCGAACACCATTCAAATTGGCAAATTTTATTTCAGAATGTAATTTTCTGTAATCTTTTTATTTTGATTTTTTTTATACTGTGAAATGGATGCGGAGCCCCTGAGAAGTGCACGCGGAGCCCTAAGGGCCCCGCAGAGCACTGATTGGGAAACGCTGGATTAGTGTATGATAAGTGTGAAATTGAAAAAAATATAGTAGCAAAACTTGTTGTTATAATCAGTTAAGATGGTTCGGACCGGACATCTTGAGCAAATGTTTAATAAACGTTTGGTTAAATTTTTTTTTATGAATGATATTGAAGATATACGTTTGCGTGAACGTCCGGTGAGTAGTTGGAGTGGTATGATTGAGAGTGTTTTGTGTGGGCGAAAGTTTCCAAGTAGCAGGAATAGACAAGCATGTATGAGAGTAATTATGAATTTGGAGGAAACTGATTTCGAGATAATGGAAAGAATTTGTGCCACGCTCTTTTGGGTATATATTTCAGCTATAAATAAGATTTTTTGTAGAGTTAAAGTCTATATATATATATACAAATATTGTTCATGTAAAATAAGTTGATTTAGAGCGGAATTTCATTAAGAATATAATTCCTTGCTCATCGCATGTGATAATTTCGTTTCTACCAGGTGCTACGCCAACCAAGGACGTCTTTTCTGCGACCGAGTGCGTACAACGGCTTTCAACAAGGTGAGGGATAGACTTTGACTCTTCAAAAAAATCGTATTTATAGCTGAAAATATCTATAATTACATGGCACCAACAGTTATACGATTTCATTATGATATAGAAATTTATTGAAAATTACCTTCTTTTTTTGGCGTTTACACGTATTTTCCCTCTTAATGTGGCACTCTGAATGAAAAGACACTATGGAGAAACTCAACTGACTAATGATCAGCGAGAAATCTGCTATCGTGCATACTAGATTTATAGTGTAAGCGCATTGCGAATATAAAATGGCATGAAACCGGTTCAGAAATTTTATACGATCGGTTTCGCTCCATAAACCGGTTTAAGATAAGTGGAACGGTTTACAGCCTCGGTTTGGTTTGCGGCCTTGGAGAAAAATTAGTGGCACTCCTTATTGAGCAGCCCTAGTAATTTCAAAATTGCGTTATTTTTTGAAATGTTCAGTGAACAATGTCAAATTTGATTTAAAAAATATCTTTTTTAATTGTCTGAAAATGTTGATCAATTGAAACAGTAACAGAAAATCAAACCTTTCTGTACTAATACTGAAAAGTAATACGAATAGAGTTCTTGATCTTTAAGTTCATATGATTAATCAATTTCATCAATTAATTTTTCTCAATTTAAAAAAAATTAAAGTAAACAAATTTAGAAGCGTATGGATAAACCCATATATAGACCACTTTGACATCATTAGTTGGTAACGCTGTATAACAATAAAATTATATAATTTTTTTTTTAAATTTAGTAATTTTTTAGTAATTTATTAAAGATATGTAATTTATGTGGGCACTAAGAGAATTTTTTTGTGAAAATTTGATTAAAATCGGATAAATAATGTAGCCATAATAAATTTTTAAAAATTTTAGTAATTTTTTTCTCGGAAACTTGACAACACTCTATTTTACTAGACTATATAATTTATATGGGCACTAGGAAAATCTTTTGCGACAATTTGATTAAAATCGGATAAATATTTTAGTCATAATTAATTTTTAAAAATTTTAGTAATTTTTTTCTCGGAAAGTTGACAACACTGGAATATATAAATTCACATGCCCATCTTGAGCACTAACTGAACATACCCTAAAAATGTACAAATCGGATGAGTGGTCTAGGAAGAGATGCGATTACAAAATACGAACGAGCGTGCGAACGACGCATACACATACTCACATATAAACTAAGATTCGTCATCTAGAGGCTATATGGATGATTTCTGTCTATTTTCTTGTTTAGTTTTTGAAAATGTTAGGGACACAGTACCAAACACAATACTATTTTTTCTTGCAGCGAAAGTGGTCAAAATATTAATATAAAATTTTAATGTATTTTTAAAAGTTGCCAACACTGAGAAAAATAAAATTACGTAACTATGGACACTAGGAGAATTTTCTCTGAAAATTTGAATAATCTTGGATAAATAGTGCAGCCAATGTATAATTAATTACTTTAATAACTTTTTTCTCGAAAAATTGGCAACGCTATTTGAAAAGAAAATCACATGCCCATCTTGACAACTATGGTCTAGGAGGAAATGCGATCAGAAAATTTGATCAATGGGGTTGTCTCGTTTTTTTTATAAGAATATTGTTTTTCTTTTAAAGTTAAAGTCTCAAGTAGTCGAATTATAATTAATGTTATTTTAAATTTTATTTTATTACAGAGAAAAAAAATATTAAAAATTATCAATACAGGACAAAATTTTTGATTATTGATTTTACGACAAAAAGTCATTCTTTATAAAAAGTTCTGCTTGTTAAATAAGTTTACCATCAGAAAATCTAAGATTAAATGTACAGCATGTTCATAAATTAAGATAATTCAATAATTTTTCCTGCCAAATCAGTATGAGTTAGAAATAAAGTTACCTAGCTATTATGTAGCTAATTTTTTTCTCTATTTTACTGAATTTTCAGATTTTTTGAGCAAATTTTGAAAAAAATCTTATTTTGAAAAAATCCCCCTATCATTACTTTCAAAAATTAAAAAAAAAAAGTTTTTAATTTTTTTTCTTCTAAATAATGCATCCTGGAAGTGGTCTTGTAGAATAATTTTTGTTGATTTTCTTAATTGATTGAAATTTTGTATTTAAACTAAACACAAAAATTGCATTAAATGGTACTTCTCTTTTCATGTTATCTTAATTTAGGGACATTCTGTACATTGAATCTTAGATTTTCTAATTGTAAACTTATTTATTCAACAAGCAGAATTTTTTATAAAGAATGTCCTATTTGTCGTAAAATCAAAAATAAAATTTTTTTTCCTCTTGTTAACCCCATCCGGAGACACACTGTATATGACGTGACTGATATTGAAATAGGAAATACATATAAAATAATTTATGTCTAATATCTGTATTTTTTGATACAAGAATAAGCATTTTGTTTTTATTTCGCAAAGAATTATTCAAATAATTCGGCACGAAACAAAATTTGACTACCATATTTTGTAGGTTAATGAAACTGTTTTTTGTAATTGTCAGAAAAACTATTTGTGACGTCATAATATTGATGGAATGATGGCGCGAAAATATCTATTTTACTAATTAATATTTATGAAAATAAAAGGTATTTTTGACTTTATAATATATTTGAACGTAAATAATATCGTTTCGCGCAGTTAAATTTCATACTTCAAAACAAGAAACAGGACAATTCCATTGAGTGAGCGACGCATGATCCCGTACCAAACACTATACCACTTTCCTTTCAATCAAAGTGTTGAAAATATCTGAAAGTTTACTTATTTTATTGTCATTAAATATTTTCAATTGTTTTCTTACAAATATTTTCTCGATAATTTATGATAGGTACTTACAGAAAACTTTAATTTTTCTTGGAAAATGCAGATACAGAAAGTGCGTTTTTACTACAAGATACTTTAATAAATATTATTATTATGTGTGTGTGTGCGTGTGTGATTATAAACAGAATTTTAAAAACTAGTTCTGCAAACTATGTAATGATTTTTCTATAATTTAATGGCTCTGTTTTATATGATTCAGAGAAAGGAATTCTACGATCGTAATAAATTATTTTCTTTTTGCATCAAGGTTACTTTTATATTATGAAATGGTCAGTAAATATTTTGAAAAAATTTAATTTCGAATTGTTGTGTTATGCTAAATTGAATTATGTATGTTTAATTATTATTTTATTATTTTGTTTTGTAAATGATTTGATTTTACATGGTCTAATAACAGATATTATAAATGGGAGCCTATTTTTATATTATGTTATAGTTACTATTAAATAATACATTCATTGTTTTGGTAATTTTGTAACAGAAGGGAATATTGTATATACTGTGTATGTAATAATAATTGTATATAATATAAATGATTTTAAATAAATATCTTTGTTTTTATTTTTTCAGTAATATTCTACATATAACTACTATAATATTGTAATATTAAATATTGTTTAATCAATATGTTATATTTAAGTTCAAATTTGGAAAAGACACTAGTTAAGTTAATATATAATAAAAATATACCTACTACAGATTTACTCATAATCAGTCGTCGTGTATAGGTCTAGTTTGATGTATTTAATGATTTATAAATTTATTTTATAAATGAAATGATATTGATTAAATAAGTATTTATATTTAATAGATTAGTAGTTCGGTACTCGCCAGCGTAGAAACTCTTGTGCGAGTGTGTTCCATTCCATCAGACAGCTTGTCAACCGCGCAAACTGCTTTATTCAACATATATCGACTACCACTCATTTAATAACAAACTAGCGAAAAACTCTAGTTTTATTCCAGGGTGAGTCATATGATAAAAATTGTTTAGAATCAAAAAAATTCCGTTTATTAAATATAATTATTAATTGTAGTGAATACGAGTATTCGTTCAATGCAAGATAATGAAATAGATAATTTTTTAATGTCAGTGAGTGTCTAAAATTTAGTTTGTATTACAGAAAGTTTATGATAATGTTCTTCGGGAAATCTTGTGGGGTGTATTTCATGAGTACAGTGTGAATGCTAATCTTTTAGGAGTAATTCAAGTCCTGTATATGCAGCTATACATGACTTAAAGCATCTCGTACGTCAATGCATCAACCACCTATTTCATTATATGTGCGCGTAAGTTACCTGTAGGTCTCACCTGTGTCACAGTTTTGGCCTGATTGCTGAAGTGTAAAAATGTCTTTTCAAAAAGACGATGGTCCGTATTCTCACCTCACTTGTAAAAGTGATTTTTGTCAAAATTACTTTTGACGTTTATTTAAAATTACCTATTAAGCAATTTTAATTAGTTTATTTGAATTTTAGAATGTTAGATATAATAAAATGTAGAAGTAAAAATTTATTTTAAAGTAAAATTTTTTTCATAAACAAAAGAGGTGAGAATACGGAATGATTTTGCTATAGCGATAGTGACTTGCACATATATACCCAGTCGCTTATGGTTTAAAAGATAAACGTTTTCATATATTAATTTATTGAACGAATTGCGATTAGAACTTTTAAACTTGGTTACTCCGTTTATTATAATAACTGGCTTACCTATATCAAATTATAATATTTGGAATCAATCGTACTCATAAATAGTCAAAATTAAAATTTTAATATATTAAATACCTTTAACTATCTTATAAAAATTTAAACAAAAAAGATATTGGTCACGATATATCTACAAACAAAGCAAAAATACCAAACATAGTTACATCTATTGTACTTTCGTTTTCTACCTTATATGTGTCTACTTAAAATACTTGAAAAAAATGTTAAACCTTTTATTATTATAATGTCTGAGCATTGCATTGTCCATTGTAAGCTGCAAAGAGTTATAAAATAATAAAACTGTAATGATCTATTGAAAATAAAAGAATATAGGTACACTAAACTATAAACTAAAATAAATATAAAATCTGTGTAATTTTAAAATTATTAAAATAAAATGTGTATATAATATTTGTTGTTTAGCTGACCTTTCTGTTAAAAAAATAAAACATAAATTAATGTTTGTTTTCAATTGGTTTATGTTGCAAATATTTGCTTTCAACTTCAAATAATAATAACTGAAATATAAGTAATCGTCAATCTGCACTCATTATGTATGCACAAATAACACGATAGTAATGTACACATTCAAAAAAGAAAATTTACTGGGCGCTACTGCAAACTCTCCCAAAATTGTCTGTTATTTTGCCTCCACACGCACAGATAAATTCACGTAACGTGACTTTGAACTGTACAGTCCAAAATTGTACGTTATTAGGTCTATACACTAACCTTATTGAATGCCCATTGGTTCATGTATGTATTTATGCCATTCACGTTAATGTGTAGGCTTCTATGATAGAAGTGAGGCTGCTGTACGGGTTGATGGTGTCAAATGTATTCAAATTAAGCGCTAAAGTATAGCCAACATACACATGTAATTATAAACTGTAAAATGTTACTAACTTCTCTTCTATTATCGTATGTCAAATAAATACGTTGTCAAATAAACATGTTGTATCATTTATCAAATAACAAATTAACTAGCAGTGAAACAAATCAAATCTGACAGGTTATGGGCCCAGAAGTCGCAGTTGACTTGGGAATTAAGTAAAAGTATAGAGAAAGGTAAAAAATAAAACTTTTACGAAGATTTGTTTCGTGGGTCTGAAAAGAACAAAGAAAACATGGCGTCATCAACCATGCTACCGTTGCCACAGTTAAGTGGAACAAATTTCTCAAATTGGAAATTTAGAGTTAAAGTAATCCTGGAAAAAGAAGGAGTGAGTAATGTTTTGGATAAAACATCAGACCAAATTCAAGCATTGACCGGACCAGATAAAACCACGTTTCAACACAACGATGCAAAAGCAAGGTGCGTAATAGTACAATGTATTTCAGATAAACATATTTAGTGTATAAAGGATGCCAAAAGTGCATCAGCAATGATGAGAACATTAGAAACAATTTTTGAACGAAAAAGCCCATTGTCCAAGCTTTTTGTAATGAAAAGGTTATTGAAACTAAAATTTCATACCGGAGACCTACAAGATCATTTTGTAGAGGTGGAAACGCTGTTAAGAGAAATCGAATCGTTAGGATCCAAACTAGATGACAACGATAAAGCATATTTTCTGTTATTAACCATGCCTGACAAGTATGAAACTGTAATAACTGCACTAGAAACTATGTCCACAGGTATAACGTACGAGTTTGTCAAAAGCAGACTTTTAGATGCAGAATTGAAAATCAACGAGACATCAAATAACGAAAATCCCAAGAACTGTTCATTTACTGCCTATAAAAATAACAATGGATGCTACGAATGCGGCGATACTACACATTTTAAGAGAGAGTGTCCGAAGTTAAATACGAAACCGTCTCAAAATCGCTACAATAGCTATAGAAGACCAAGAGGAAGCAGATTTCGAGGACGTGGAAGGGCAAGAGGAAAGTATGAAAAAGCCAACGTTGCAGAAGAGGAAGAACTCAGTTTTATTGCGACTAAAGAAGAAATAATAGAAAACAAAGCTTTGGCTACTAACTTTTCCCTCAGCAACGATCTGAAATTTATTTTAGACAGCGGAGCAACCGATCACTTAGTTACTGAAAAAGTCGGGGAACTAATGTCTGGGGTAGAAGAACTCGACAAGAAAGTTGTCATAAAAATAGCAAATGGAGACAAAATGAAAGCAAGCAAGAAGGGTAAAATACGTCTCACAACAGGTCAGAAGATAATAAATTTGAATGCGCTGATAGTTCCAGAACTTTCGTATAATCTACTATCAGTAAGACGAATTAACGATGAAGGTAATGTTGTTATATTCGAGAAGGAAAAAGCAACAATTGCAAAAGAAGAAAAAGTTATTATGGAGTGTGCAGCACAGGGTAACTTGTATGTTGCAAAGTTCAAACTGCCACAAGAAAATGAAGCTTGTAATGTTTCAAAGAATAGTAATCTTTGGCACCAAAGTTTAGGCCATTTAAACTACGACAGTTTAAAAAAGATGAATCTTCCACATAGTAAAGAGATGTGCAGCCCTTGTAAACAAGGAAAAGCGAAACGCTTACCTTTCAAAGAAACAGAATCACCGAGATCAACGAGAAAAGGAGAATTTCTACATAGTGATCTCAGTGGACCAGTAAAAACTCCAACAAAAGAAGGAGAACGGTATTTTCAGACTATAACGGATGACTTCACTCATTTCATTGTAGTTCACATACTAAAATTAAAAAGTGAAGGAGAAACCAACTTGATGAATTATGTGCGACAACTAAATGCAAATGGGTACAAATGCTCAAGAATTAGAACCGATTGTGGTGGAGAATTTACCTCACACTTTTTCAAAAACTTCTGCACGCAGAAGGGTATTAGTCTAGAGTATACATTACCATATACACAGCAACAAAATGGTGTAAGTGAAAGAGCAAATTTCACGCTGTTGAGTAGAACAAGAACGTTATTTGCAGAAACAAAACTACCAAAATATTTATGGGGAGAGGCTGTTAGATGCGCGGCTTACCAGTTAAATCGATCTCCTACAACAGCTCTACAAGGAAGAATACCAGCAGAAGCATACTACGGTAAAGTAGACTTTACAAAATTGAAAGTTTTTGGTTCGAGAGCATGGGCGTATAAGTTACCAGTACCTAGAGATAAACTAGAAACTAGAGCGGTAGAATGTAGAATGGTAGGATATGGAAAAAATGGATACAGATTGTGGGATCCAGTCACGGATAAAATAATCGTATCTCGAGACCTTATTTTCAAAGAACCTAACTACATATATAGTGAACCATTCACAGAAGAAAATACACAAGAAAACGCACAAGAAAACGTAGAAAAACAAAGAGATGAAGAAGACACCACAAGTGAATCCGAGGACGAAGAGGAAGAAACGGAAGAAGAAAGAACAGTTTCAAAGAATAAACTGAATAAAAACAAGACAAGAACAAGAAACATAAAACTACCAAGTAAACTCAACGATTACGAAATTTACTCAGCATACTGCTTTTGTACAGGCGAACCGCAATCATACGAAGAAGCCATGGAAATGAAAAACGATTGGGAAAAAGCCATACAAAACGAGATAAAAGCACACGAAGTCCATGAAACATGGACACCAGCCGAACTACCAAAAGGAGAAAAAGCCATTGATACAAGATGGGTATTCAAGATAAAACAAGATGGCACCAAGAAAGCTCGACTAGTAGCGAAAGGATATCAAGAAGACACACCATACAATGTTTATTCACCAGTTGCAAGAATGCCAACAATCCGCATGATGATATCATATGCACTGCATCAGAACTGGAAAATAAAGCAACTAGACATTCCAACTGCTTTTCTCAATGGAAACCTAGACACGAATGTGTACATCAAAACACCAGAAGGCGTTACAAATGATACAGGCAAAGTATTAAAACTAAAAAGAAGTCTGTACGGTTTACGATCAGCACCCCGAAAATGGAATGAACGATTTCACAATTTTGTAGAAGCAATCGGACTGAAAAGATCAACAAGTGATTTTTGTTTGTACATCGGCGACAAAGTTGCATTACTAATATGGGTGGATGATATACTCATAACAGGATTTAAAGAAGAAAGAAACAAACTCATCGAATTATTGAAGCAAGAATTCAAAGCGAAAGATATGGGTGATTTAAATTATTTCCTTGGAACTAATATAACCAGGAAAAATTATAAAATAAAAATATCACAAAAACACTTTATAGAACAAGTTTTAATCAAATTCAACATGGAAAACTGTAAGGGTACAAGTACACCAATGGAGCCGAATTTTCAAATAAAAATGGAGGATCCAGTAAACGAAAACATCCCATTTAGACAGATTATTGGATCACTTATGTATATTGCAACAGTCAGCAGACCCGACATCACCTATGCAACCTCATTTCTGAGCAGATATCTCAACAAACCAACAAACCAATTATGGATAGCTGCAAAAAGAATCCTTCGGTATTTGAAGCAAACAAAGGACTTGGCGCTAACTTATAATCAATCAAGCAATTGTCAACTCACAGCCTATTCAGACGCAGATTGGGCAAGCGATAAAGTGGATCGGAAAAGTGTAAGTGGACTTATTATTTACCACGGTAATAATGCAATACAATGGTCATCACGTAAACAAACATCAGTAGCACTCTCTACGGCAGAGGCCGAATATATAGCTTGTGCCATAACAACAACCGATCTCATTTATTTACAACGAGTTCTAACAGATTTAAACAACAATTGTCAAGAAATTCCAATTATGTACGTAGACAATCAGAGTACTATAAATATGGTAGAAAGTTACGAAAACAGCAAGCGTTCGCGCCATATCGACATAAAAATACACTTCATCAAAGACATTGTATCGAAACAATTAATGAATATACAATATGTAAGTTCAAATGAAAATATTGCCGACATTTTCACAAAGGCCTTATGTCAAGTCAAATTTATAACATTTAGATATAATATGAATGTAATGTAATTTATATAATTATTGTTTATACTTTAAAGGAAATTTAACTTGAGGGCGGGTGTCAAATGTATTCAAATTAAGCGCTAAAGTATAGCCAACATACACATGTAATTATAAACTGAAAAATGTTACTAACTTCTCTTCTATTATCGTATGTCAAATAAATACGTTGTCAAATAAACACGTTGTATCATTTATCAAAATAACAAATTAACTAGCAGTGAAACAAATCAAATCTGACAGATGGTTGTTTAAGTGATTGGTTTTGTATAGATGTTGGTATGAAACAGGGCTGTGTTATGTCTTCTTGGTTATTCAATTTATATATATATATATATATATATATATATATATATATATATGAATATTCTTCTTCGGAAAGCCTTGATGGTATACATATCATGTAATTGCATTGTACCTGCTTTAGCATATGCTGATGACTCGGTTATTTTGGTTGAATCTGAAGAGTAACTGAGAAAGATGATTGATAGAATTAATGTTGTGGGTAAAGATATGAGTACATACATACGTACATATATACATACACAATCATGCTATATATATATATATATATATATATATATATATATATATATATTTATTTATTTATTTTATTTATTTATTATTTAGTAAATCAACGGCCTAAGCCAATTACAGATTTACAGTAATTTATTACAAAATTTTATAATTATTATAAATATAGCAAAATAACACGTTTTTCAAAAACAAGATAAAAAATTTAAACAGAAATTACTTTTATAAAATACATGATTTAATAATATAAAGTTTAATATCAGCCTAGTTGTTGATATTGGTTGTTTGACAATAAATCCATAATTTTTCTTTTAAATGTATGAAATTCCATATTAAAAATATCAGTTTCACTAAAGTGCAAATTATAAGTAAACATTAGTCTATTTAATGTTGAGTTTTTACAGTAATTATTATGAAATGTATTAAGATAAAATAATTGATTAGTTCTGGTTGCTTTTAACGGTACATTGAAATTAAGTAAATGTAGAAATTTAGATGAATCTAAATTATAATTAAGAATTTTGAACAAAGTTAGCATATCAGTTAATACTCTTCTATTTTCTAATGTTAACATTTGTAAAGTGAGAAGTGCTGAATTATAATTAGCGAACCTAGTGTTTAGTTTAATAGATAACAAATAAGTAAATCTTTTTTGAAGTGATTCTAGTGCATTAATTTGATGTTTATATTGGGGATTCCAGATTGTGGAAGAAAATTCGAGTTGCGATCTGACTATAGAGTTATATAATAATATTAAAGTTTCTGATGATGTAAAATTTTTACATGTTTGCCAGATAAATCCTAAGAGCTGAAATGCTTTTTTAGTAATTTTTTGAATATGTTCATTGAATGTGAGTTTAGTATCAAATATAATGCCTAAATCTCGTATCGACTCTTTAGTTACAAGAAAACCATTATTTAATTGATAATTAAAAAGAATTTTATTAGTATTTCTAGTGAAACGAACAATGTAGCATTTATTAATATTAGGGTTTAAATAGTTTATTTCACAATAATCTTGTAATCTTTGGAGATCAATTTGGAGAAGTATGCAATCCTGTAATGATTTTACTGGTTTATAAAGTTTTAAATCATCAGCGAACAAGGTAAATTCAGAATTTAAGAACAATTCATTAATATCATTTATATAAATATTAAATAATAAAGGGCCCAGGTGAGAACCTTGTGGGACTCCTGATTTAACAACAATATTTCTTGATTGATACCCTCGAAGTGCAACAATCTGACACCTATTGCCAATATATGATTCAACCCATCTTAACAATGAACCATGTATACCCATTTGTGATAATTTCTTAATTAATATAATATGATTTACACGTTCGAATGCTTTGCTAAAATCTGTATAGATAACGTCTACTTGAATTCGTTGGTCCATGTTTGAACATATGTTTTCATAAAAAGGAATTAAATTAGTTAGTATGGATTTCTTTGCACAAAATCCGTTTTGTTCTGATATGATAATACTTTCAAGTTGAAATTTAATTTTTATCACTATAATAGCTTCGAAGATTTTAGCAAAGATTGATAGTTTTGAAATAGGTTGATAATTGATTACATTGGCGCTATCTCCAGATTTATATACTGGAGTTATATAAGAACTTTTCCAATAATCAGGAAAAATACCTAATTTTAGTGATTTATTAAAAATGATACATAATGGTACAGTTAAGTAATATGCACATGTTTTTATAAAACTTGGAGGAATTTTATCTGGCCCTGGTCCAGTTTTAATATTTAAATTAGATATGTAATTAAAAATTTCATCTTCTGTAATAGTAATTTCCCCCAAATTCACAGAACTATGTGCATTGTTACATTTGTTTGTATTATTGATTGGATTTTCATTAGTATAAACAGTCTCAAAATATTTGGCAAATAAATTACATATGTCCTGTCCAGTTTTTGCAGTTTCATTATTGTAATGTAAAATATGTGGAATATTATTTTTATTATTTTTAAGTAAATTTGTATATTGCCAGAAAGATTTGACATTTGTTGTAATATTATTTTCTAAATATGTGGTGTAATTTTTATGGTCTAAGTCTAATTTAATTTTGATTTTTTTTCTTAAACATGAAAAAGAGTTATAATCACTAATATTTTTGTAATTTTTCCACTTATTGTGATATTTATTTTTTTCTTTAATCATTTTTATAAGTGATTTACTGAACCAAACAGGATATTTTTTATTTCTTTTTTTAATAGGTACAAATTCATTAAATAAAGAATACAGAATACTATAAAATGTATCTACATTCACATTTACATCTGGATTTAGTAATCTATTTTCAAAATTAATTTGTGATGATTTTATGATCAAATTTTCATGATCACATTTACTAAAATTATAAGTAAGTTCTTCGTTTGGTAAAAGAAATTTATATGTATTAAATTTTAAATTAATTTCAACTGCTGGATGATACTGATCTAATTTGGTAATTGGATAATCACATTTATTAATTGTAATTGTATGAGATGATAAAATTAAATCTAAAATTTTGTTATTGCAGTTTTTTACATAATTAAATTGATTTAGCTGAGAGAAAGACATTAAATTAATAAAATCTAGTGCAATATTTCGGTTACATGATATATTAGGTTCAAGAATATTTGTATTTGCTTTACTCAACCAGTTGATTTCAGGTAAGTTGTAGTCGCCGCAGATCAGAAAAATATCCTCTGGATAAGAAGTGGTTAGTTCAGCTATTTTATTGATGTGAGAAGTGTAAACTTGAATATCCGATAATGGTGGAATGTAGGCACAACATATATTAATTTTCAGCTGCGATGTGTACATGGTTACCCATAAATCTTCAGCCATTGAGTTCCAACTTTGAACTTTAGTTTTGAATTTATTTGCTGTCATAATTAGAACGCCACCACCTCTATTTTTAAATTCACTGACACGATCACGTCGAAAAACTGTATATTGATTTAAGTTGCATAGTTCTGAATTTAACACCGATTCACTAAGCCATGTTTCCGTTAAAATGATGATATCATAATTATTTATACTAACTTCATTATAAAAGTTTTTTAATTTAGAATTAAGCCCTCGAACATTCTGATAATAAATATTTAAATCCATTTTAGAGTGATTTTAATTTAATGTATTAAATATTATTTTAAATTATTTTATTTTATTGATATCATTTTCATTGTTTATAATTATTATTGGTGTTGTGTCTGATTTGCGTAAAAAAATTTTAAAATTTTTTACCCAGACATATTTACAATTATTTTTAATAGCAGCTTTTTTAGATTTTCTTAGCAATAATTTGTAATGTGGACTTAGATGGTCATTTACATATATTTTATTTGTTTTATCCATATTCAAACTTCTCGAATTTAGATTAGAAGTTTTACGCGCACTGGCAACAAAATTATCTCTTACTTGTTTTCTTGTGAAACGCACAATAATATTTTTGGTATATCCTTGTTATACTTAAACGAAGCAACGCGATGAACTACATCGATATCTTGTTCTTGTATTGGAAATTTAACAACCTCTCCAATCTTTTCAATAATTGCAGTTAAATTTTCGTTTGATGACTCGGGCACACCAGATATTTCCACGTTATTGTGTCCTGATCTTTGTTCCAGATCTATTAATTTTGTTTTTAATATATTACATTCATTTTGAAGTGGTTCAATCAATTTAATTTTGTCAGTAATTGAATTTAATTTGGCTTCAAAATCATCAATTTTGTCGCAGCAGAACTCTTCAGATTTTTTAAGATCTTTAAGTATATCCATGATTTGCTGGTTTGATGGTTGCTCATGTTTTGGAATGTCCTGTTTTTGTTTATATTGTTTACAATCCCCACATAACCACGATAAACTATCAGATGAAATTAGCGCAGTTTTAACAGACTCCGATATATCAATGCAGTTAATGTGAAAGCTTGCTGCGCATTTGCCTGCACAAAAAATACCAGAATTTGTTCTACTTAGCTTAGAATTACATACTTTGCAAATTGACATTTTATTTATTTATTCAAATTTTTTTTTTTTTTAAATAAATGTAATGTTTTGTTTTTAAATATATTAAAGTAACAAGTTTAATTTTGTGTTTTTATTAAATTTTAGTTTACTGAAGTAAACACACTTATGTTTAAACCAGTTTGAACACACAGTTTTTTTAAAAACAACACGTTAGAAATTTTAACTTTTATATGCAAATAAAGCACTACATATATATTGATATTAACAAATATATGTAACAGTTTTTTCAAATACGATATGCTTAATATGATCACTGAATTTTAATTTATATATTTTACTTAAAACTAAAATTTAAATATAGTTTTTTATCACTGAATATGATAAAAATAGGGTAAAAAATTGTCAAAAACACGAATTTACATTGAAATTGCTTTTTGGCACAATTTTTTGACAATTTTTCTTTATTCTAATTGTTTTTGAACGCCATATTCGTATACAGAAACTTAAAAAACCTAAAAATCTGAAAAAACCTAAAATACGGCAAAAAATAGGGTTTTTTCCACAATGACAGCCGTTTTGACAGTTGTCAAGTATCCTAATCATGTTTTCGCCATCATATTCGGATTCAGCGATGTCAAGTACCTTATATAAGTCGAGTTGGGGTCAAAATATTGAGAACTAATCGAGTTATACCTTGTAATACCCGCAAGTATGTAAATCCCATGTTAATTCCCATTTAAACTTCAACCGTCTTGGGGCACGGGTTAATGTTAATATTTTCCAACGAGACTTGGCAGAAAATTTTTTCTTATTATAACCTTTCGTTTTATCCACCTGGAGCAAAGAAAAAAAAAATTTTTAAAATAAGGACCACCCTAATATATATATATATATATATATATATATATATATATATATATATACAGAGCGAGTGTAATGTTTGGAACTATCGCAATAAATCTTTTATTAAACGTTTTTGAAAAAAATCCTCGAACACGTCGATTTTTGTTTTAATTGAGACATATTTTACTGTAATCGTCACTTAAAGATCGTCTTTTGTTTTTGAGTTATGACGTAAGCGATAATTTTTTTAAATGGAAACCTATATTTTTTATTATTGATTTTGGTAGTACTTTTTATTCCGTTTCCAACCATATAAAATTTTAAATATGTTACATTTGAAAAAAATTGAGAAAAATAATCTTAAAGTTTTAATATTAAAAACTAATTAAATTGACAAAATGAATCTAGTTATTAGTGTATAAAACACAAAAAAATTAGCCGCAACTGTAAGAATTAGGCAATTTATAAATATCATAATAAAATAAGTGTTATTATTTTGCTTTTTCCAAATTTCAAAAACTATTTTATTAATAAAAATTGTGTAATTGATTTTTAATATTAAAACTTTAAGATTATTTTTCTCAATTTTTTTCAAATGTAACATATTTAAAATTTTATATGGTTGGAAACGGAATAAAAAGTACTACCAAAATCAATAATAAAAAATATAGGTTTCCATTTAAAAAAATTATCGCTTATGTCATAACTCAAAAACAAAAGACGATCTTTGAGTGACGATTACAGTAAAATATGTCTCATTTAAGATAAAAATTGACGTGTTCGAGGATTTTTTTCAAAAACGTTTAATAAAAGATTTATTGCGATAGTTCCAAACTTTACACTCGCTCTGTATATATAGAGTCAGAGTAACTACCGTTTAATATTTAGTACAAAAGTTTAACGGGATACGGTATTTGGGTTGAAAAAATTTATAAAAATGCAAGCATTTACAATTCTATCAATTTATTGTATATTCCAATATTTCGCCAGCAATTTGTGGCTTCTTCAGGGAGACACTAAAAATAATTTTATAATTTTACAATTTTACAATTATGTATAAAACAAGAAATAATTTAATGTGAACTATAGGTGAGAAATCTTACATGTATGATCAGAACACTATAAATGCTATTGTATAATATTTGAATGTTTAGAGTTGATTAATATTCCATATTTTCATCGTCCAACGTAAAATGTACACATTTAAATGTGTACATTTTACGTTGGACGATGAAAATATGGAATATTAATCAACTCTAAACATTCAAATATTATACAATAGCATTTATAGTGTTCTGATCATACATGTAAGATTTCTCACCTATAGTTCACATTAAATTATTTCTTGTTTTATACATAATTGTAAAATTGTAAAATTATAAAATTATTTTTAGTGTCTCCCTGAAGAAGCCACAAATTGCTGGCGAAATATTGGAATATACAATAAATTGATAGAATTGTAAATGCTTGCATTTTTATAAATTTTTTCAACCCAAATACCGTATCCCGTTAAACTTTTGTACTATATATATATATATATATATATAGAAACTTGGGTATATTGGAAAATCGGTCATGAGTGTAGGGCTGGATAAATAAACTCAATTGAATTGAATTTAATTTATAACCTTTCGTTTTATCCACCTGGAGCGAAGAAAAAAAAATAAAAAAAAAATAAGGACCACCCTAATATATATATATAGACCACTTTGACATATCACGTAAATGATAAGAAATAGGAATAAAAAAATTTCTCACCGAAACTTGGCAACATTGTATTTTGCTAATATATAATATATTATAGGCGCTACGAATATTTTCTGTAAAAATTTCATTAAAATCGGATAAAGAATGCAAGCATAACAAATTTTTAAAAAATTATTAATTTTTTTTCGGAAAGTTGGCAACACCGTATTTTAATAAAATTATAATTTATGTGGGCATCAGGAGAAACTTTTCTGAAAATTCGATCAAAATCGGTCAAATAATGTAGCCACAATAAATTTTTAAAAATTTTAGTAATTTTTTTCTAGATAGGTTTGCAACACTGTATTTTTTTAAAATTACGTTATCTGTAGTGAAAATTTGATTAAAATCGGTTAAATAATGTGGTCATGATATTTTTTTAAAAATTTTAGTAATTTTTTTCTCCGAAAATTGCCGACACTGTATTATGTTGAAATTATCAAATTTATAAGGATACAACGAGAATCTTTAGTGAAAATTTGAACAAAATCGGTTAAACAACATGGCCGTAATAATTTTTTTAGAATTTTAGTAATTTTTTTCTCGGAAAGTTAGCAACACTGTATTTTATTAAAATTAATAAATTTATGTGGGAACTAAAAAAATCTTTTTTAAAAATTTCATCAAAATCGGATATATAATGTAGCATCAATAAATTTTTAAAAATGATAGTAATTTTTTTCTCGGAAAGTTGACATCACTGGAACAAACCAAAACCGCATGACCATCCTGGGCACTAGATAAGTTTATCCTGAAAATTTTATTAAAATCGTTTAAACCGTTTCTAGAAGGAGTTGCGATCACAGCATTTCGACTGACGACGGAGCGTGTGAGCTAACGACGCGCACATCCATAGACCCACTTATAAACTAAGTTCGATTTTTTTATTTTTGTTAATGTTACAGACACCGTACGCGCGCACGCTATACAACTTTTTCCTTGCAGTCAAAGTGCGGAAAAATTTATTATAAATTTATGCAATTTTACATACCTACTTAACTAAAATTTTATAATTTTTTTTTTGAAAAAAATTTTTAAAATCCAGCTTGCATTAAACGAATGCGTGAGTAGCCGACCATCGAGAAATTCGTCCAATGTAATTGTAGGTGGTTCGGAACCCGTTAGCTTCTCGGTTTATAATTGTCCACCATCATCGGCCAGGACAGCCACAATCATCACAAGGATAATGAGTCCTGGCAGTCCCACCCCAGGATAAAGCAAGTGCGGCGACAGGTAGAAGATATATTTTGAGTTTAGGTGCGGAGAGAGTTAATTAGAAATTTAAGTCAGACGCAAGCGCGTTTATAATAAGTAAAGTGTGGGGGGGGGGGGGTGATCGGTTAACGAACAGTTCCCAGACTGCTAACGCAATTCGAACAACGAATACTTTAATAACAAATGGGTAAACCCATATATAGACCACTTTGACATTTCTCGGAAAGTTAGGGCAATACTGTATTTTAATAATATTATAATTTATGTGGGCACTAGCGAGAAACTTTCCTGAAAATTTCATTAAAATCGAATAAATAATGTAGCCACAATAAATTTTTTAAAAAATTTTTTTTTCTCGATGTATTTTGTTAAAATTGCATAATTTATTTAGGCACTAGGAGAATCTTTTATAAAAATTTTTAATTAAATTCGGTTAAATATAGTAATCATAATAAATTTTTAAAAATTTTAGTAATTTTTTTTTTCGGAAAGTTGGCAACACTAGATATTAATAAAATTATAAAATTAATGAGAACATTACTGAAATCTTTTCTAATAATCTAATCAAAATCGGATAAATAATGTAGAGAATATAAATTTTTAAAAATTCTAGTAATTTTTTTCTTGGAAAAAAAAACCACATGACCATCTTGGAAACCAGACAAATTTATCCTGAAAATCTTATTAAAATCGGTTGAACCCTGTCTAGCAGGAGTTGCGGCCACAAAATTTTGTCTGACGACCAAGAGAACTGACGACTCACATCCATACACCCACATAAACTAAGTTCGGATTCGTCATCTATAGGTTATATGAAGAATTTCTATATCCAATTTTTATTTTTGCTAATGTTACAGACACCGTACGCGCACGCTATACCACTTTTCCTTGCAGTCAAAATGGTAAAAAGCTAACCTAACCTAACCTAACCTAGCCAATTGCGTAAACATACCGTATGTATATAAATAGCCACTTTCTAAAATTTAACCTTCCCGTATCCGACATGGATATAATAAATATACCTTGTTCAAATATACTGTATCCGGCGACTCGTTTATATTGAATTGAACAAAGGGCCTGATTTACAGCTTACGGGGCCCCCAAGCACGAGGTAGGGATGGGGCAAAAAAAGTCTTTCATAGTTTACTATGAAAAAAATAAAAAAAAAGGTTGACCGGGGGCCCTCTTAAGTTGGGGGCCACAAGCACGTGCTTGTTCCGCTTGCACGTAAATCCGGTCCTGATTATATACACTAATATCAATCCCAGAAATAAACAAGATTAGAAGTGTATATGGATAAACCCATATATAGACTACTTTGACATTTCTCGGAAAGTTTGCAAGACAATATCTTTAATAAAATTATAATTTATGTGGGCACGAGGAGAAACTTTCCTGAACATTTCATCAAAATCGAATAAATAATCTAGCCACAAAAAAATTTTTAAAAAAATTTGTGATTCTTCTCCTCTCGATAAGTAGGCAACACTGTATTTTATTGAAATTGTATAATTTATTCAGACACTATTAGAATTTTTATGAAAATTTTATTAAACTCGGTTAAATAGTGGTTATAATGAATTTTTTAAAAAATTAGTAATTTTAGCTAGTCGAAAAGACTAGCTTATAAAATCGTCAGTACGGCTGGCTGGCTGGCTGGCTGGCTGGCTGGCAGGCCGTGTCCAGAAAATACGATAAATACGAGTGTTAATTATAAGTATAAAGGAGAGCTCGTAGAAAGCTGAAACTTGGCAATTAGATAGTTCATACCAAATAAAAAATTAAGTTCAATTTGCAGACCGCTCCGATGTCAGGGTCCCGAGAACCCGTGATCCGTAAACCAACTCGAGAATGCTCAAAAACGGCTTGTACATGATGCATATTGCTTACGCCATTTTGTCTCTACAAATGTTTTTTGTATTTATTGCATCAGTGTGATATTAATTTGTATTTTGTTTTGCTGTTTTAATTGTATTTTCTGTGTTTCTGAATAAAATTTCCATTTTCCAAAATTTATTCTTAGTTCTTCGAAACGATAAATTCATTGTGGCTACATTATTTATCCGATTTTGATCAAATTTTCAGGAAAGATTCCCCTAGTGCCCACATAAATTTCGTAAATTTAATAAAATGCAGTGTTGCCAACTTTCCCAGAAAAAAATTACTAAAATTTTTAAAAATTTATTACGATCATGTTGTTTAACCGATTTTGTTCAAATTTTCACAAAAGATTCTTCTGATATTCATATAAATTAGATAATTTCAACAAAGTACAGTGCTGTCAACTTTCTGAGAGAAAAATTACTAAAATTTTTAAAAATTTATTATGACCACGTTATTTAACCAATTTTAATTAAATTTTCACTAAAGATTCTCCTGGTGCCCGCATAAATTATGCAATTTTAACAAAATACAGTGTTGCCAACTTATTGAGAAAAAATTTCTAAAATTTAAAAAAATTTATTGTGGCTACATTATTTATCCGATTTGGATCAAATTTTCAGAAAAGTTTTTCCTAGTGCCCACATAAATTATAATTTTATTAAAATACGATGTTGCCAACTTTCCGAAAAAAAATTAATAATTTTCTAAAAATTTGTTATGCCCGCATTATTTATCCGATTTTAATAAAAATTTTACAAAAGATACCCTTAGCGCCTATAATATTATATATTAGCAAAATACAAGGTTGCCAACTTTCAGTGAAAAATTTTTTTATTTTTTTTCTTATCATTTTTGTGATAATGTCAAAGTGGTCTATATATGGGTTTACCCATATACTTCTAATCTTGTATTTTAGCTAGTCGAAAAACTAGCTTATAAAATCAAACCACATTCGACTAGCTTCATTCTCGCTTTGCGAGAATATTATTTTTCTCGTAAAATTGGCAACACTGGATATTAATAAAATAATATAATTAATGGGAGCATTAGAAAAATCTTGTCTGACATTTGATCAAAATCGAATAAATAATGTAGCCACAATGAATTTTTAATTTTTTTTTTAGTATTTTTTTTTTTTCTCGGAAAGTTGGCATATCACTGGAAAAAACGAAAACCACATGACCCTATCTTGTTTACTAGACAAATTTATCCTGAAAATTTCATTGCAATCGGTTGAACCCCGTCTAGGAGGAGTTGCTATCACAAAATTTTTACTGAACATCCATACACCAACTTATAAATTAACGTTACTAATGTTACAGACACCGTACCAAACCCTATACCACTTTTTCCTTGCAGTAAAAGTGGTAATAAAATAAATTTAATATAGCATCAATGTTGTAGCAAAAGTCTAATGAACGTATTTGATTAAAAACGATTTATATATAAATGATTTAAAAAAAAAAATACAAGTCTTTTTTATCTAAGAATCTAAATGAGAGACATATACATACATACATACATACATACATACACAATCACGCCATGTACCCCCAAATAAGGGTGTTGCACAAACTCTTTCTATCATCCCGAAATCAGTCGCCTCCAAACATATTACTATCCAGCGCAAGCAACTTTCGCTTCATCCACATTCATAATTCCTCCTCTCATCGCTTGCTCGCTTTTATTCCTACTACTTGGAAACTTTTGCTCACGCAAGCCACTCTCTCAATCATACCACCACTCCAACTACTCATCGGACTGATCCACTGGGCAAACGTATACCATATCAAAATCATTCAGATAAATCTTTTTAACAGCAAACGTTCGTTAGACGCAATGGCTCCGAACCATCTTAACTGACTAATACCAACTTTTGCTACAACATTTTTTTTAATTTCACACCCATCATAAACTAATCGTATTTCGTACATATGCATGTTCTATTTTAACATTTACTCTAAATGTCATTTGTATCTTTTTTTCTAGGTGAAAATGAACATTGAGTTCGTCTAGAGGTCGATTAGTATTAAGTATTAATACAGAACTATAAACCCAAAACTGGTCTATTTTAAAATTTACTTTAAATGTCATTTGTATCTTTTTTCTTTTGATGAAAATAAACGTTGAGTTTGTCGAAACGTCGATTATTAATAAATATTAATACAGAACTATAACCTAAAGCTGTTTTTCTTAATTTTTACCACTTTGACTGCAAGGAAAAAGTGGTATAGCGTTTGGTACGGTGTCTGTAACATTAGCAAAAAACAAAAAAGAATTTGTGTAGATATTCTTCATATAGCCTCTAGATGATGAATCTGAACTTAGTTTATAAGTGGGTGTATGGATGTGTGTCGTCAGCTCGCTCGGTCGTAAGTAAAAATTTTGTGGCCGCAACTCCTCCTAGACGGTTCAACCGATTTTAACGAAATTTTCAGGATAAATTTGTCTAGTGCCCAAGATGGTTATGTGGTTTTGGTTTTTTCCAGTAATGCAAACTTTCCGAGAAAAAAATTACCAAAATTTTTAAAAATTCATATTTGCTACATTACTTATCCGATTTTGAACAAATTTTCAAAAAAGATATCCCTAATGCTCCTATTAATTAAATAATTTTATTAATATCCAGTGTTGCTAAGTTTCCGAGAAAAAAAATTTCTAAACTTTTTAAAAATATATTATGGCCATGTTATTTAACCGATTTTACTCAAATTTTCACAAAAGATTCTCCTAGCAATCATATAATTTATGTAATTTAAACAAAATACAGTGTTGCTAACTTATCGAGAAAAAAATCACATTTTTTTTTAAATTTATTATGGCTACATTATTTATTCGATTTTGATCAAATTTTCCTCAAAGTTTCTCCTAGTTTCCACATAAATTATAATATTATTAAAATACAGTGTTGCCAACTTTCCGAGTAATGTCAAAGTGGTTTATGTATACATAGATTATCGAACTCAACACAACGTTTTGTTAAATTAATAAGAAAGAGAAAAGTTTTATTTATAAACACATTTTCTTAAACCGTAATAGTAAAATATTAATATTACGCTAATATATTTAGAAAGAAAGCATTATGTTACAAGTACAATAATATATCACCGGATGTCGGATGAGTAGTTGGAGTGGTATGATTGAAAGAGTGTTTTGCGTGAGTGAAAGTTTCCAAGTAGTAGGAATAGAAGAGCATGTATCAAAGGAATTTTGGAATGTGGATGAAGCAAAAGTTGCTTGTTTGGATAGGAATGTTTGGAGGCGACTGATTTCGGGGTGATAAAAAAAGTTTGTGCCACACCTTTTTGGGTACATGGCGTGATTGTGTATGTATGTATTTATGTATGTATGTATATTCAAAAAGTTCCGGAACGATCAAATATTTCGAGAAATACACATCGAATTGAAAAACAAAATAAAACGTGTAAAATATTTTTCAAAAATCAATTTAATGATACCCCCCACTCGACCCCTTTCTCCCAGCCCCAGGGAGGGGAGGGGAGCAACTTTGAAATTTTAAATAGGAAACCTTATTTTGACCACTTTGACTGTAAGGAGAAAGTATAGCGTTTGGTACGGTGTCTGTAACATTAGCAAAAAAAGTTAAGAAATCCTTCATAGATCAGACGAATCTGAACTTAGTTCATAAGTGGCTGTATGGATGTACGTCGTCAGCTCGCTTGGTCGGTCGTCAGTCAAAATTTTGTGGCCGCAACTCCTCCTAGACGGTTCAACCGATTTTAATAAAATTTTTAAGGTAAATTTATCTAGTGCTCAAGATAGTCACCAAAGTTTTTAAAAATTCATTGAGACCACAGTGTTTATCTGATTTTGATCAAATTTTCAGAAAAGATTTCCCTAGTGCTTACATAAATTACATAATTTTAATATAATACAGTGTGCCAACTTTCCGAGTAAAAAATTTCTAAAAATTTAAAAAATTTATTACGACCATGTGAAAAATATTCTAGCTAAATATTAAAACTTTATAAAAAATATTGTAACTATATAAAAATGTATTAACATTGTGAAATATATCTATGCCTTCTGTAAAATATATAAAACTTTGTAACCTTGTGAAAAATGTTTTAATCTTGTAAAAAATATCTAAATTTTGTAAAAGATTTAAAACCTTTGTGACAAGTTTTGATAATTTTTTGATATGTTTCATAACTTTTTCAAATATATCTAAATTCTGTGAAAAATATGGAAAACTAATTGCAAAACATGGAAAACCTTGTGAAAAGTATTATAACTTTGTAAAAAATGTATATAGGCTTGTGAAAAAATAACAAAATCTTGTTGAAAGTGACATAACCTTGTGCAAAGTAGTGTTTATCTTTGACAAAATATCATAACTTATAGTGTTCATAAAATAAATTACATATTATTATTACCATTTTGACTGCAAGGAAAAGTGGTATAGCGTTTGGTATAGTGTCTGTAACATTTTCAAAAAAAAAAAAATTGTATAGAAATCCTTCAAGTTTTTAAAAATTCATATTGGCTACGTTATTTATTCGATTTTAATCAAATTTTCAAAAAAGATTTCCCTTATGCTCAAATTAATTATATAATTTTATTAATATCCAGTGTTGCAAACTTTCCAAGAAAAAAATTACTAAAATTTTAAAAATTTTATTATGGCCATGTTATTTAACCGATTTTACTCAAATTTTCACAAGAGATTCTCCTAGTATTCATATAATTTATGTAATTTTAACAAAATACAGTGTTGCCAACTTTCCGAGAAAAAAATTATTAAAATTTTTAAAAAATCATTATGACCATGTTATTTAACCGATTTTAATCAAATTTTCATAAAAGTTTCTTCTAGTGCCTAAATAAATTATGCAATTTTAACAAAATACAGTGTTGCCAACTTATCGAGAGGAAAAAAATTACAAATTTTTTTAAAAATTTATTGTGGCTACATTATTTATTCGATTTTGATCGAAATTTTCGGTAAAGTGTCTCCTAGTGCCCACATAAATTATAGTAATATTAAAATACAGTGTTGTAAACTTTCCGATAAATATGTATATATATATATATATATATGGGTTTACCCATATACTTCTAATCTTGTTTTTAAAGTATATAAACAAAGGAAGAATGTCAGTGTATAAATTTGCGACAATTCACAAAAAAAGTCACACATAGTCACTGAAAAGACAGATTATAATCTGTATAAGTAGTTGGAGTGATATGATTGAGAGTGCACTGAGAAAAATGGATATTTAAAATTGTATATTTAAAAATAAAATATTTAATTTAAATATGGGTGTTATTAAACTAACCCTGCAAATATTTAAAACTATGATACATGTAAATTCAATTTAAAAAATTTCGTATATTGCATCTACGAATATTTACGAATATATACGAATTTATACGAATATGTTTATTTGTCTAACGAACAGGCAACCACATGTTCGTTTCTGTTATTCATAAAATACGCAGTACGCAGCGAGTTACATACGCTTATGTTTGTCTCGTATAGTATACGGCGTCACTGGCGAAGTTTGTGTTCGTTTATTGCTTATAAAATGTGTGACAAATTCGTGGAAGATTTGCTATTAAAGTGGAACTTGGAAGATTTGTGTCCTAGTTTTAAAGGTAGGTTATTATTTTATTTGGTTTTATAATACGAGAACTAATATTATGATAATGTAATATAGATGCTGATATTGACGAAGAGGCTTTCAGCCTACTAACAGAACATACAATGCAAATAATAATACCAAGCATTGGAAAATTTTTAAAATTTAAAAACAAACATGATATATTTTTAAGAGAAAAGGTAAATGCAACATTTTTTTATTTAGTCAAGTAATTATTAGTTAAATATAACTACCAGTAAAATTAATAATATTAACCCTAGAATGGTAACGTGGCGTCATATACGACGCCAAAGATGTGATTTACATAACATAGACAACCTATCTGTACACAATGTGTTAATGATAATGTAAAAATGTGTGTTATAATTTGTTTAAATACATTTAGCGTTACCATTCTAGGGTTAATATAAACAATTTATTTATCTTAAAAATAGTTTTGTGTAAAAATTTCGATTTTATGAAATGTAATACAGAGAAATTAGGTTATTTGTTAATTGAATATCCCTATTAAAATATTTATTAAACATTTCAGTAGAATTTATTTGGTTACGCATTGTTAAATTTAGCAAATAAATTATAAACAGAACTACCACTTAATAAATATATTGTAAATCCAACAAAAAATGTTGTAGCAAAAGTTGCCGTGTAGTCAGTTAAGATGGTTCGGACATGTTGAGCGAATGTTTAATGAACGTTTGCTTAAAAAGATTTATTTGAATGATTTTGATGGTATACGTTTGCCAGTGGACGTCCGATGAGTAGTTGGAGTGATATGATTGAGAGTGGCTTGCGTGCAGCAAAAGTTTCCAAGTAGTAGGAATAATAGAAGCGAAAGTTGCTTGTTTGGATAGGAATGTTTGGAGGCGACTGATTTCGGGATGATGGAAAGAGTTTGTGCCACACTCTTTTGGGTACATGGCGTGATTGTGTATGTATGTATGTATCATATTATTCTATTTATTAATTTCAGAATAAAGTGAGAGAATATAGTCCAGTTCCGTCAACGTCGGACAGTACCATTACACTCCACCCCGGAGAAATAACTCCATCTCAATTTGACACTGATATTACATACGAAATAACTCCATCTCAATTTGACACTGATATTACATATGAAGTCTGCGAGCCAAATGAAAATCTAGCTCTAAAATCATGTAAGAATATATTTTTAAATGTAATGGGGTGGTTGCGCTCATTTTTAAATTTTTTTTAATGAAAAATATATATTTAGACAATTACATATATACCTATAGATATTAATGTTCAATTATTTGTTTATTTTTATTATAAATTAAATATTTAAGCGTAGAATTTGTTATTAATATTGAAGTGAATATAAATGCAATAGTCGCCTTGTATATATTTAATACGAAGAACTAATTAAACATTAGTTATTATTTTTTAAATAAAGAAAAGTCCCCCGGCAGAGTCAATACGTTTCTTTATTTAAAAAATAATAACTAATGTTTAATTAGTTCTTCGTATTAAATATATACAAGGCGATTATTGCATTTATATTCACTTCAATATTAATATTAAATTATTTGTATTTAATTAGAAATAAATTGTTGAAGTCGAAGGTCAAATTAAAATTTTGTAATTTGTGGCGTCAAACTTTCTACAGTACCACCTTGTGGCTAAATTAAGAACAAGTCGATTCTATTTCGCAAAGTCAAAAACATATACGTAGGCTAACGCCTCCGATACCAATAATAATAATATATATAATAATAATAAAATATATAATAATAATAAAATATATAATAATAATGAAATATATATATATATATATATATAATGTGCATTATTATATTATTCATATCAAGTGCACTTTTCTATATTACTCCAAAGCAACACTCTACCAGTAGTTGTCATTTGACATTTCTATAAGTTGTGTGCGATAGATAGAGATAAATACAGATATCTGACAATAGGTTGTTCTTGTCTAATCTGAAAAAGTTTGACGTTATATGCGTTGTGGAGATTCTATGGCGAGTAAAAAATGCTAATTTTCCTAATTTTTTAAAAAAATACTGTAATCGTTTTTGAATTAAAAAAATGTGTTTTGGCCTTGTTTTTATATAATCTTTTAATATTTATTATTGAAAATAGTAAATTTGATTGAGCGAAACCAGCCCATTATTTTATGTATGTGTTGTGTCTTTACAGCTTCCACAAACGATAAAACGAACACAACCAGAGCTTTCCCAAATGTAAGTATATGCTAATAATATTTAAAAAAATAAATTAATTATAAAGGAAACAAATGTTTGTGCAGGGTCTTCAAGAATTTTTAGAAGGTTCTCTGGAAGGAAAGCAACTTTTAAGGACAAAGTCTCTTGAACACAAGCACAGATCAAGTCTTACAAAATTAATAGTTGATCATCTTCTGAAAGAAAGTCAGAATGGCCGGTAAAAATTACAGTATTTTTTTTTTTATATAAATTCAAATAACATTTATTTATTTAGAATTTCTACTGAAACATTTCTACAAACAAGTTTTGAGATTGTAAATGTTTTTCCAACGGAAAACTCAAAAACCTATTTTATACCATATAAAGCAAAAACAAAATTAAGCCCAAAGCTATTATCTAAAGGTCGTTTATGGTCAAGATATATAAATGTTAAAAGAAAATATTCCGATAAAAAAAATTCGTGTGAAGAAACAGAATCAGATAAAGGTTTATTCAGTAATTCAGTAATAAAAATAATTCTATTATTTATAAATTTCAGAAAATACAGATCAGGAAGAAAATCAGGAAAAACATCTTTCTGTATTAAAAAATTGTGCTGATAATACAAACAATGTAAAAGTTAGTTTCAATGAAACATATAATACCAGAAAAAAAATATTATCGAAGAACTTGGATAATTATTTTAATTATATTCCAGTTTTAAAAACATCCATTGGATATCAATTTGTACGTTATAGTTACATACATACAAATTTACATATTATAGAATTTATTTTATTTAATTTTTATTATAGTTGCTAGCTGATTTTGATCGAGAATATCCGAATAAGGAAAATTGTTTATATGAAAAATGGCCGGTTCTAGCAGAAAAAATAATTAAACTTGCTAATAAACAAAATATATATATGAACAGTGAGACAAAAGGTAATGTTTGAATTTATTATAAAAACACTTAATTAATTTAATTTATATATTTAGATGTCAATATCTTATCTATGATTACATTTCCACTATTATTTCCCCCTTGCACAATAAGTCCTTTAAAAAAGGGAAAAAAATTCCGGCCTTCGAAACTAGAAATAGCAGAAAGCTTTCTTATACACGTTAAGGTAGGTATACAGTATATAAATTTGTTTTTTAATATACTACATAATATTTATCTGTCTGCAGACCTCTGGAGAAGTTTACCTAAAACTAGAAGAACGACAAAAGAATTTAACTGAACGTGGATTGACTTTACAACCCTTCATTGTAATCGTCGGACATTTAAGTAATATTCAAACTTGTTATGTTACTATTAATAATATTTTTTATAATATTTCGTCACCTTTAATGGCCTTAGACGTTTGCTTTAAAATATTTTTTTCGTTACGAATTCAGTATCCAGCTGAATGTAAGCATGTGTGGATGTTTATTCAGCAGGAAGTGTACAATATTAAGACTGAATTTGACGTAGATTATCCATCTGTGGCAACTTTATCAAAAGAACTATAATATATATAAAGTTAATATGTTCACAAGATGCCAAACTGTTACATATGTAATTATTGTGCCGCAAATGTAAAAAATTTTATTGGTCATTTGCGAAACAAACATAATTTAAAAAAAAATGGTGTTTATAAATGTGCAGAAACCTTTTGTAAACGCAAATTTTCACGATTAAATTCTTTTCGTAAGCATATTCGAAGCCACGTTTATGAAAACAAAAATAATACATTAACTCCAACAGATAATATCGCACAGGAAAATTTTGCTAAAAATATATCTGTTAATAATGCTATTGAAATTCATTCTGAATTTGATAACTGTAGTTTGAAATGGAACCTGGAAAACATTATACAAAAACAAATCTGTATTTTTCTCTGTTTATTATATGCAAAAAATATATATCCAAGAAATTTAGTTCAAAACATAGTTATAGAATTTAATAATTTAATTTCTGAAATTTGCAAAGAATTAAGTAATATTAAGTAATATTAAGTAAATAATTAAGTATATACGATATTATATATTATAAAATAGTTAATATTACCTATATGTATATCATTAATATTAATTAAATAAGAAAAAATATTTTAACGAGATTTATCGGTTTTCGTTTTTATTAATGGATTATAAAGTGATCAACATTTCGACAATTTTAAAATATTTATGAATTAATTTTTACATAAAATGTATAAAAACAAATTTAACCTCAAAGTCATATAGAAGAAACGAAATATTTTGAAAAGTTGACACTCTATAGTCAGTTATAAAAGTGGAAACCGATAAATTGATACAATGTTTTTTTTTTAAATAATTATTTTTATGTAGTATTTTTGACTTTTGAACAAATAAATGCTCGTATAGTCGTTTGTAAAATGAACAATTAAAATTCAAAAACACGGGTTTTACCCCATCTTTCACATAATAATCAGCCAGGCATTGATGAATAGCTTAACAGCTGAAGTCAATGGCTGATTATTATGTGAAAGATGGGGTAAAACCCGTGTTTTTGAATTTTAATTATTTTTATATTTAATATCCCAATTATTTATTTTAAATATACTTATATATTTGCATTTATGATATGCATATATTTATGGTAAGTATACCGTATATTAAATTTTATTATACAACATAATATGTGATAATATATTATATATTAAGAATAACAATGTGTGATATTTAAATTAACAACACTATATTTTTACGCCAACACTATTTACTGCTAACTTTTTAATATACTTATGTTGCTAATTTTAATATCTTGTGTTTGTGTCACTTTTTTAAATATAAAATATATTTACCGTAAATATAAATATATTTACCGTAAATATCCATTTTTCTCAGTGTGTTTTGCGTGAACGACAATTTTCAAATGGTAGGAATAAAGCTAAAAATTGCATGTCTGAATAGAAATGCTTATAGAGTCTAAGCATTATTATTTATTTTATTTTAATTCGCTCGTTAAAGAATATACTATTTGCCAACCAGTGGCGTAGCCAGAAACTTGTCATGGAGGGGTGTTACGGTTTGATTTTTCTAAACGATATGCAACCTTCTTGTCGCAAATAAATTCGGGTCGTCTATGGACATTGAACGTATGTGCGAATTAAAATTTGGTATAGACTAGTCAGTATCGGTTTATTCGTTGGGCTGTGCACACGTTAAATATTTGGTGGTATTTGGAAAAGCATATTTTGGGCTATTGGGACCACTAATCGACTGTTGTCGGATTTGAAACTGTGCACAAGCTTAAAGAAAGGGTTTTTCTACGACTTATTGTCGGATTTGAAGCAAAAAACTCAGCGATTAAACTTACTCGAGAGCCGCCCTCCAACTCAGGTTCTCTTTCTCTCTCTTCGTTTCCGTCGTTCTTTTTCGTTACTCGTTATCTTTCTTGGTTTTTGGATTGTACTTTGCACTTTTGGTTAAATTATTATTTCCGTATCTTTTTACGATCAAATGGAATCGTCTACTTGGGATACACTTTGGAACAATTATTGGAACAATTCTGGGATCTTGGAGTTACGGAATTGAGTTGGAAATTTGGAAACACCATTCCATATTCGGCTAGACTGAATCGGACGGCAGTACCAGTTGGTGGGAGAATCCGGCATCAGAAACTCGCTGGATGCAGCAGGATCGAAAGCACTACAGCTAAGGATTCATTATTTATTTATCTTACCGTCAATTATTCAGCTAGTCAATATTGTCGCGTGATTGTTCGAACTATAGTATTATTTAGTTAGGTTATTTAGTTAAGATTAACAATTATTGTGTATATTTTATTCGTATTTGTTTAATTAAGGTTAGTTCAGACTATAGGTTACGTTATTATTGATATTTCTACCGATTTGAATATTATTATTATTATTGATATTCATATCGATCTGAATATTATTATTATTATTATTGATTTTTATACCGATCTGAATATTAGATTATATAATCGGTTAGTTCTAGATTTAGGTTATTTGGATTTTTGATATTGTTGTCGAGATTAATAGATCAGTTTGTCAACTTGTGGCTGATAACTTTAAGAGGATTTATTCCTGATAAATCGTTTGTAATACAATTGTTTGAGATCAACATAATTTATTATATGTTCAGTTTTGTAATCGGGTATAGAGTACGGATTTATCATTCGATAATATTTGTAAGTAGTAGTTTATTCACTACTCGTTTGAGCGTGTCTGCGTTCGTCGGTTTATTCTTATTGTTATTATCAAGTAGTATTTCCTACTTTGTCGTTAGGCCGGTTATTTACGATATCCGTGGTAGACCTCGCGATTCTCGTCAATGCAAAGCCGAATACGACGCACTTTCGTATTATAAACCAACGTCGTCGAACCGATCAACCGAGCGAATTTATAATATCTTGGATTATTACATCGCTTACTTTAGATACAGTTCACGTGACTCTAAACTCGAATTAGCGTTCGAAATATCGTTCGATTGTATTCGGAAGAAATTAACTCTTATAATTTACTTGTTTACTGTAATCTCATACGTTTAGTATTTAATATATTTGTTATTAAGAATCGTGTTGGAATTTTCTTATGTCGTCTCCTGATATCACGTTTATTTCAGTATTGGTACCGTTCATTGCTTTGGCAACCCATCGGAGCTGTTGACCGTTCTGTAGGGTTTATAATAGCGTTCCGGCTGGTCAACTGGCGCCCATATTATTTAGATTAATTTGTATATTTATATATACTATTGCTTGCTAATTGCGTTTTGGACAACATTACCGCACGACCGTCTCCACTGCAAGCTAGCCGCGGAAGTGCCAAGCAAAAAGGAATTTTGGTAGCAGGGGAGTTACAAATATTAATCAATAAAGATATTACTATTATAATTTATATAATAATAAAGAGCAATAAAAATTATATTTTTATAAAAATGAAAGTAAAATAACATATTTCATATTTCACATACGTATGTTTTTGGTAGTTCAGGTTCTTGGGAGGGGGAAGGTTCAAACCCCCCCCCCCCCAACATCTCCTCTTGCTACGCCACTGTTGCCAACGCTGGCTTAGACGAAACCGATTTCGGGATGTTAATTGTATGATCTAATAATTGCAAACCTCTATGGAAATTAATTTTGAGTAAATATAAGCCTCCGTGGTGCAATGGCTGTTCGGCTGTTAACCGAAAGGTTGCTGGTTCGAGCCTACCCGGGGACGCAATCTAGTTTTTACATTTCTATTCATAAAATTGTCAGTATTAAATGTTTTTGATTCAAATATTTTTAAATGCATTACATTTTTATATATACAATTTTTAGAATCACCGAAATACATATCTTGAAGTAACATTTTTAAAATAGTATTCTTAAAACTTGTTTTCAAGTTTCTGCAAAAGTATCACAAAAGGATTAGATTTTTTTGTTAGCATTTTAAAAAGGTGTAGCAAAATAAAATAATATATACATACATACATACACAATCACGCCAAGTACCCAAAAGGGTGTGGCACAAACTCCAAACACTCCTATCCAGCACAAGCAACTTTCGCTTTATCTACATTCATAATTCCTCTCATACATGCTCTTTTATTTCTAGTACTTGGAAACTTTCGCTCAGGCAAGCCACTCTCTCAATCATACCACTCCAACTACTCATCGGACTTCCACCAAACGTATACCATCAAAATCATTCATATAAATCTTTTTAACCAAACGTTCATTAATATATATATATATATATATATATATATATATATATATATATATATATATATATATATATATATATATATATATACATTAAAATGTTACTGTTAACTTATGGTTTTGTGCGCAGAATTTGTACTATCCCTAAGAAATTAAAAATGCAATTTTTGCTAACCGAGCTACTCAGGTTGAATAAAAAAAAAATGTGTTATTATTTAAATAATTAATCGTACTAACCTTACAAGTCCTCTATAGTATATTGGTCAGTATCCACGCGGGCGACCGGGGTTCGATTCCCCGTCGGAGAGATTTTTTTGTACATTTTCAACATAATGTGTTGAAATGAGATTCCCAAATTCAATATTTTCTATATCAGTATCATTTTGTAATTATTTTTTTTATTATTAAAATGCTTCGTGTGAAACATATGTGCTCTGATATGGTCTAGTGACTAGGATACCTAGCCAAGAGAATCAGGTTCGATTCCCGGTATCGGAAATTTATACTAGACTTGAAAATAAAACTTGCAAAAACAAACCATTAATTAAATTTTATGGTAATTATAAAGCATAATGAATTGGTTCAGTGGTAGAATGCTCGCCTGCTACGTGGCCCGGGTTTGACTCCCGGCCGATGCAGTTTCCGTGGTGTAGTGGTTATCACATCCGGAAGGTTCCCGGTTCGATTCCGGGCGGAAACACTTTTTTTTACTTTACTTCCCATCGAACTAGTTAAGGTTTTGGGTGCTTTGGGAACTTTTGATTATATACAAAGCAGTTTTGGTGCCTACGTTGATGTATAGGTTAGTGAATGTTTTTGGGTTTGGTTGCAAAAGTATGACTGCTGTGAAAAAGAAATTTTTACGTGAAGTTTGTGGTGTAAATAGGAGAGATCGGGTACGAAATACGATTATAGTGTATGATGAGTGTGAAATTGAACAAAAACGTTGTAGCAAAAGTTGGTGTTAGTCAGTTAAGATGGTTCGAACATGTTGAGCGAATGTCTAATGAACGTTTGCAGTTAAAAAGATTTATTTAAATGATTTTGATGGTATACGTTTGCTGGTGGACGTCCGATGAGTAGTTGGAGTGGTATGATTGAGAAAGTGGCTTGCGTGAGCAAAAGTTTTCAAGTAGTAGGAATAAAAGAGCATGTATGAAAGGAATTATGAATGTGGATGAAGCGAAAGTTGCTTGTGCTGGATGGGAATGTTTGGAGGCGACTGATTTCGGGATGATGAAAAGAGTTTGTGCCACATCCTTTTCGGTACATGGCGTGATTGTGTATGTATGTATGTATGTATCTAACTAGTTAAAAAATAAAAGTGCAGCAAAACTTCATATGTTTTGTGCATGTAAGCCGAAATAGCTCAGTTGGGAGAACGTTAGACTGAAGATCTAAAAGTCCCCGGTTCAATCCCGGGTTTCGGCAATTTGCACTTTTTAATAAATATTTATAATTTATTACAATTTAATTTGTTTGTCAATAATATTATTTGAAAAATATGTCCTCGATAATATAGTGGTCAGTATTCCCCCCCCCCCCCCGTCTGTCACGCTGTAGACCGGGGTTCAATTCCCCGTCGGGGAGATCCTTTTTCACAGTTTTAACTACTATATAGTAATATTCTAAAGTTGAGACATTTCCTCAAAATTTCACAAGTTACTCAGTCATTGAATCGGCTGTTAAGCTATGTATCAATGACTGGCCCGATTAACAATTGACACGTGTTTCGGTCTTTAGGACCTCGTCAGTATGGTGCCTTGATCAGTTGCTGACAGGCAACTGATACCGATGTTAATTCTGGCTGGCTATTTAAACCAAATAAAACAAACGATAAGCAAGAGTAACAATAAATACTACTAACGCCATCTATACAATAATGCAGTAAGCATCAATATAACAAGATTAGAAGTATATGGGTAAACCCATATATAGACTACTTTGACATTATCACATAAATGATAAGAAATAGGAATAAAAAAATTTTTCATTGAAAGTTGACAACATTGTATTTTGCTAATATATAATATTATAGGCGCTAAGGGTATCTTCTGTAAAAATTTCATTAAAATCGGATAAATAATGCGGGCATAACAAATTTTTAGAAAATTATTAATTTTTTTTTGGAAAGTTGGCAACACCGTATCTTAATAAAATTATAATTTATGTGGGCACTAGGAGAAACTTTTCTGAAAATTTGATCAATGCATATTTAAGCCCAAATTGCACTAAATATAGAAAAATTTTAGTTTAACAATTTTTTTAATCACTGTTATCCAAACTATCGTCGGTGTTCGAGTTTATTATGTGAATTGAAACCAATTTAAATTTTATTTCTTCAATTTGTGTGTTACTGTAAAAAAAAGTTTCATATTTCGTGTTTCATATTTTCAGTTTCGTATTTCATATTTCACGTTTCAAGTTTCGCTGGTGTGTAGCTTAAGTTAAAAGACAAAATAAATTTGAAGATACTAAAATAATTGCAAAACAACAGTAGATTAATAAGAGAAGCAATAGAAATTTAGAAACAAAAAGACTAGAAAACCCGTGACTCTTAAAGGGTCACGTTTAAAGTCGAAAATAGTAACAAACACAACACAAAGACACAGTATATAAATATAAAAAAATAAAAGGCGCGCGCACGCGCGCGCCCCGTGGACAATATTACGTAAATATAATAATAATATATTAAAAATTTTTGATTTAAGCTCTTCTTTTTTATCCGACGAAAGATTCGAATATTCCATCTCCATTCTCTTGGCATTTTTTTTTATTAGATTTTGCTCTTTGGGCATGATACAAAATTTTTATAATACAACAATATCAATGAAATGTACTTTTTACTCTTATTGTAATGAAAAAAAATTTAAGTATATGCACCGATTATGTAAAAAAATGTACTTGCAATATATTGTGACAGCTGTTTATTTATTTATTTCATTCATTTTTTTCATAGCTATCTAAGTTTATTTTTGACATTTGCATTATAAACATAGTTTTTCAAATTTTTGAGAACCAAGATGAAATCGTAGAAAGATGAAACTTGCCTATTCTCAAATAGGGAATGAACCAATTTAAATGACACCACTCCCATCAAAATCGGTTCAGGGGTTTAGGAGGAGATGCAGCAGAAACATACATACATACAAACATACATACAAACATACAAACATTTGTCAATTAGAGATATGAATAACATTAGAGCACTGATTTAAATCAAATCTAGCTTCCTTTAATTAATAAATTATAAACAATTTTGTCACCTAGTTACTTGTAGGAGTATTTTGTTACTTAGTAGCTTGTTTTTATGTTTCATTTTTTTCTGATGATATACATATGTTTAGGATATTGAAACGTCGAATTTTAATACAAAATTAAACACAACGTCATCCTAATGCTTTTTTATTTTACTACATATTTTATTTTATTATGTTATGTACCTACATTTTTTTTACGATAATAGTAAAAAATAAAAAAACTGTTATTTTCTGAAACTTTATATTAAAATAAAACGTTTGATTAACTTTGGAAGTTCATGTTATTTTAGTAATAATTTTAGTAATTACATTTTCGACAAAGTTGTCAGTTTGATTATGATAATGTTCGTCGAAACTGCAATCATTAAAATTATTAACATAGTAAAAAGTCTTTCAGAACTGATTATATTAAAATAAAACGGCTTTTGGTTATAGTTCTGTGTTCATAATCGACGTTTCGACGTACTCAATGTACGTCTTTATCAGGAAAAAGATGCTGTATGTTGAGTCTGTCGAAATGTCGATTACTAACACAGAACTATAACCTAGAGCCGTTTTATTTTATTAAAACTATTAAATAAACTTTCAAAGTTAATTAAGTGTTTTACTTTAAAGTAAAAAGCGTTAAAAAAGTGCGATTATTTCACTCTAAACACATGCAGCAAAAAAAGTGTCACAAGTCTCGTAATTTTGGTAACGCAGTCAAATTTTAGATTTGTTAATCGTAAATGCAAATATAGTCGTAGAAAAAATATTGTATAAAAGTAATGCATTCGTGAAAAAAAATACTACTTTATACACTTGTTACATAAATTACCATTATTACGAAATTTATACAAGAATTAATATTATTATTATTATTGTTAGTGTAATGAAAGTGATTTATGTACAAGAGATTGTGTTAATTCTTTTTTTAATTATGATTAAAAAAGTATTGTTGTATTATTGTTAATCTTTATTTAATTCAAGACATATTTTTATCAAATTAAGATATTGTTATCTTAAGATAATTAATAGTGTTAGTGTTTAGTCTGGCATATTTCGTCAAAACTAAATAAAAATAAATTTCTGTTTCTAGATAAAAATATCAAACAGATTTTTTTTAAGATACTTTAGAAGCGTACATACCTATTACTAACTACAGATAAAATATCAAATTCTGTCTAGACATATTTAGATTCGTTTTCATAAAAAGCAATTTAACTAAAATTGATTTTATGCTGACAAAAAAGCATCAATTTGAAATTGTACTTACAAAATAATACTTTTTTTGCTACAAAAACGAGCTTTAATATTTTTTCGAAATTATAAATTCTTCGATTTTGCTATTAAATGTCTGAGCAGAATTCAGAAATTTTTTTATCTATTTAAAATATTTCGTAAATTTTAAAAAACAAATAAAACAAATGATTGAATAAGTTCCATTTTTATTTCTCATATTTTTAGCAAAATATCAAAAATATTTTTTATACATCTCTATATTTCAATTCTAAACTATAAAAATTTCAAAACGAATCTGTACAACTAGTAATGTTTTATTTCAAAATAATAATAATGATAACGAAATATAAATTTTCAAATTAACAAAAACAAAAATTCAACTAAACAAAACTACGTATACATTTTTTTTTCTTCAAGTCAAGTATTTCTTTACAAACAGTAAAAATTGTAAATAAATTCACTTTCTTGTAAAAAAAATGTCTAAGTAATACTTTTATAAATTTGTTCATAAAATATAATATACATATACAGGGTGTAACAGAATAACTATTCCTAATTTTCAAAAATGATAGAGTGCACTTAGAGAAACATTTTTTATTAATAAACTAGTGTCCGAAAATTTCTCGGTGTCAAGATACACTAGGTATCGTTAAAAACAATCTTAATTATTACAACGTCAAAGAGTAGTTAAGTTAAGGAACATTTTATTAGAAAGAATAGAGCATTAAACTTTATAAAAATTGTTCGAAGTTACGACCACCATTTTCGATACACAAGTTGTAACGATGTACAGGGTGGGCAAATTTGGATGTTTTCATAGGGGAACTCGGAAACTATAAGAGATATGGAAAAATGGACTGCGCATCCTCGATCGCTTTTTTTGAGAGAAACTCAATTATGAAAACAAAAATTAGCTATCGTCTTTTGTTTTCGAGTTATGGCGAAAAGTTCGCTTTTTCCGTATTTTGATAAATAGCGATATCTTGATGGTTTTTTAAATTAGATAAAAATAATTTTCACATTCTTAAGGCACTTTTTTTGAGTAGAATGAAATGGTTTTAACGGATATTATAAATCTCCGTTAATTCTCGGGTTATAACATAAAGTTGTGTTTTTTACAATCGACTGCCGAAAAAAATAAAATAAAAATTTCCGGACACTAGTTTATTAATAAAAAATGTTTCTTTATGTGCCCTCTATCATTTCTGAAAATTAGGAATAGTTATTCTGTTACACCTGTATATATATATTTTGAATAATTTATTTTGTAAATTATTTATCATATTTTTTATATTTTTTTAAGTTACTAGATATACAGTCGATTCCGCTTAATTGGGACACATCGGGACTAGAGCATTTTGGCCCAATTAAGCGGCTGGCCCGATTAAGCGGCTGCCCCAATTAAGCGAATTTTACATAAAATTAAACAATCCATATTTTTCTTTCAATAATTTTATTTTATAAATTCTTGGACAAAACTATAACTACATATAATCAAAAAATATAAACTTTTAAGAAAAAATAATAATAAATTCCAAAATAAAATAATAAATAGGTACATACATTTTTAATTCAATGCAAAAATACGTCAAGTGTAGTTTGTCTTGTTTTTGTAACATTTCACTTCTACAAAATCGTGAATGAATGTGTTGGGAATAAAGTTCACAGCGCGTGATACTAATGTAATTAATTGATACATATTTGCTAGTTTTTTAAATATAATTTTCCATCTTGTGAATCAAAAAAATATGAAGCGTATCATATTAAATTCTTTGTAAATATTTTTTCTTGTGAATATTTGTAATATAATATGTACTGTGATCTTAAATTTACTGGCCCAATTAAGCGGAATGTTGTCCCAATTAAACATGTAAATTTACTGTTGGTTCCTTGGTTTGGTTTCTGTTCTTTGAGATTTGGCCCAAATAAGCGGCTGCCCCAATTAAGCGGAATCGACTGTAAATAAAAATAATAAGTATGTTTTATTTTTAATTTCAAATTCTTAATATCATATTCTGAGATTCATTTTATTTCATTTTTAATAAAAATAAATATAAATATATTCTTATAAAACTGACTGGTAAATTTCGTAATAATAATTATTAAAATAATTATCATTCTTTATAAAACGCATGTTCTATTTTTAATAAGTAATAATTAAGTAAGTAGATTAAAAAGTTATTATAATTAATAATAACATTATTTAGATAAAATTGTCCAGTTTTAGTCAGTTTGCTAAATGTTTTTCTAGCACTAACATACTATTATTAATTGAGGAGTTAAAAAATTATAAAATTGAAGTCTAAAAATTAATTTTGGTAAGTACAATTTTTTGAATATAAAGTATATATTATCAACAGACTTTGAAATATTTAAAAAAAAAAAATATAATTTTTTAAGGAAGATTTACTTTATTATAATTTACGAAATGTTAAAGTAAATTACAAATATAAAATATGGAAACACAAAAATGTCATTCAAATAATTTTCTATGAAAAACAGCAACACGGTATGTATAAAAAAAACCTATGTAAGTATAAAGCAAAATAAATAAATATATTTAAATATTGTATTAATAAATTAATTATTATATAATTTTTTTGCATTATATAATCATTGTTTTATTTTTCACACATATGCTGTCTGTAAGATTTAGCCAGCAACAATGTTTTTGTAAATTCCAAAGTAGTTTAGACAGACAACACGAAATTGTAAAAATAAATCGATTATTAATATATTAGCTAATTATTTTATACAGTTCTTATGTAATTTTTTATATTTAATATTTATTATAAGCTACGCAAAACTAAATGAAGCTCTCCGGAAATAATAAAATTTTCAAGTATACGTCAAATAAAGCTTTCAACTAAAGCAGCTTTTATGAACTCATATTTATATTAAAGTAATGTTTTCTGTGATGATAATAAGAGTTTTACAAATGTTTTAATTTTCTAATTAATCGCAAAGAACTAATATATAATTGGAAAAATTTAATAAGTTTGAAAAAATGTATTTTACCATTCCACATCTTATCCGAAGTTGAAAAGGTCATAAAAATAGATAACTATAAAATTGAATAAATAAAAATAAAATATTATTACATAATATGATTTATTTATTTCGAATTTGTTTGTATTCTTTGTTCTGCATGTAAATTTCTTACAATTTTTCGAAATTTGCACAATATGTATACAATGATAATAAAATATATATTTTTTATCACGTATTCAAATTAAAGTGTAATTAAAAATGAATACTAATTACGAAGTATTTATTAAATATACATAAATTTTATTATCATATTTAAATATCATACCGTTTAATTGTTTCTATAAATGTTTATTTTATCTAACATTATTTTACCTATTATCAAATAAAAAAAAAAAAACATAAAATTATTTTTTTATGTTCATATCTAGTAACTTTTTTTTAATAATTTCGCAAATATTTAAATAATAATTGTTCCATATAATTTACAAAAATAATATAATTGTTTAACAACTATGTATTTTAAATAATATAAAAAAAACTGGTATAAAAATTTATCTAGTCTTTTGTTCTAAAGTTTATTTCTTCCAGAAAATAATATTCTAGATAAATTTTGGTCATCTTCACCATGGCTATATACACTAGGCTATTTCTAAACAAAATTTCATTCTTTTAATATTAACTAATGAACACGTTTTCGGAAGAATTTTAATAATTATATACAGTGAAATTTTATGAATGGGGGGGGGGGTTACTTGCACTAATATTTTTATTGTAACTTGTAAATAAATTCGTTGTAATAATGATATTAATAAATAAATAATTAATTGGTTTAATATTTGTTATACCAACCACAAATAAATAGTACTTTTATAGTTTTATAAAAATAAATATATAAAAAATTGTTGCCATGGCTGCAAAGTATATATGATTTATTTTCAAGAAAAGAACAGCATTCACAACTCAAAATTAATTAGATATAGTTTACAACTATTAATTATTGAAAATATGGTATTAAATTACTACAAATTTATTTCAAAGTGTAGGGAAATGTAGTTGCTGTGTCTAAGGACTTTTGGAATTAGAAGCATATTAGAAGGTTGAGGGGTGAGGGATTTTAAAGGTTAATGTATTGACAGTTAATGAATGTATTACTATATGTGCACGAATAAATAAACAATAATATAGTACGAAAATAGAGTTTAAATATAAGACACAAAGTATCATCAATTCGGTGTGGAATCAGTTTAGAACTTTCAAAGACATGCGCAATGTGAGTTTAGTTTATAATTTATCATACTTCACATAGTTCCGGGCTGGTTCAGAATTTAGTTGGAACAAATTTAGAAGGAAACCACTTTTATCCATTTTTTTTACATCAGATTGTACAAATTTTAAGTATGATTGTTGAAATATAAACTCAGTGTTTGTGTGCATTAGATCATTTGTTTAATCCAACTCTTATGACAGTTGCATTGTCATAAAATCGATATTAGTTAAACAGGGTGTATAACGGGTGTGAAAAACGGGAAAAGCGGGAATTTTGTTACGGGGGAAAAAAGCGGGAATTATGATAGGAATTTTTTCGTTATGCGTGAATTTTTAAAAAATTTGTAAGGATATTTAAGGATTTAGAATGAAAGAAGCGATCGATAATGGAAGATCGTCATACAATTTCAGAAGAAATAAAGAAAAAGAAGACGCAATTATAATTTGATGATTGCGATAGTTCATGTTCCATGCTGTAATTTTGATAAATAAATATTTAAAAAATTCAATAAATAACTTCAATTTAACACTTCTTTATCGTTAAACTTATATATTTACATACGGATTTTTTTTTTAATATAAGGGAAAAAGCGAGAATTATACGGGAAATTTATTTCAACTTTCCGTTATACACCCTGTTAAAACAAATTTTAAAAAAGGAACTTGTAATACTGACCATTGTGTTTTTTCGTTGATTTTACGAAATTTGTAAAACTGTAAAAATTGTACTCTAGATTTTACATAATTTTAAGGAAATTTTTATACTAAAATTTTATGGGATTTTAATTAAATTATACACCAGATTGTTCAAGTGGTTTCCCCATCGGAACAAACCCTATATTATGCTAGTTTTGATCTATCACAAGTATTTACTTTTTTTTGTACAAATTGTATATTATACAATATTGTAATAAAATAATTTTAAACACTGTACAAAACAGAAATAGAATTACATTAATTTCAAATAAGATTTTGAGCTGTGAACGCGTTCCTTATATCACATTTTATCAAGAAACCATTTTAGCAAACAAATGTACAGTTCGTAAAACTGTAGTTTTATAACAATAAAAAATTACGTTCTTGATAAAATAATTCATACAAAAACAAACACAACTTTATTAAACCTATTTTTAATTCCCATGTTAAAAAGATGAGAATAAATAAGCCATCACCGATTATTCTATGGTAGGTATCTGTTTACAACATAATGTCATTTTGTTTGAAATTTTTCCCTTTGCCTTCGACGGATGAATTCAGAATAAATCGATGCACTAGGAAATGTAAGAGACAACATATAAACGAAGCGATACCGAACACGCGGAATGTGACCCAACCGCCACGCCATAGTTATCGAAGGAAATACCACCGATTAGACTACCTAGCGATACGCCAACGCCTTCAAAAATTGCGCCGACTAAACCCTAACATTTACAAAGCAAAAAACAAAAGTAAAATAATTTGAATCAGATTTTGGCCTTAATTTCGCCTCTCACCTGTATGGTGGCTTCTGTGCCAGGTGGTGCAGCTATACTAGCGTAAGACGTCATCGTGGCATACATTAAACCAAATGCAACACCAGTGGTTCATTCCACGGGAAGTACCCACCATGGATTTAACACTACCGAATATAAGAATATAATATATAACGTACACCAATCGCTAATAATACTAATGTCATACAATGCACGTGACCGATACGTTTTAAAATCCAACCTAAACGAAAAATAAATACAATTATATTTTATTCCAATAGACAGAGAGAGAGAGAGAGAGAGAGAGAGAGAGAGATAAATTAAGAGTAAAGTGTGAAAAATCTTTTCAATCATTTATTCCTTAAAATAAAACGGCTTTAGATCGTAGTTTTGCATTAATATTTATTAATAATCGACGTTTAGACAAACTCAACGAAAAATAAATGAATTTTAAATTTTTTATAAGAAAATTAATACTCTTCTTTGTTTATATTTTTATCAATAACATGAAGTAATTAATATTATTAAGCAATAAAAATGTGGCTTAGAATTGTCAGATGAGTAAAATTTCGAATTAAGTTCAATAAGTGATAGACAGATCAATCAATCAATCAATTGTTTTTGTTATTTAATAGAACCAAAAAAAGAAGTGATAAATATTTTCTTACTGAAAGTAAATTTCAAAAGTAAATGATTAAGAATCGATTATGCAAAACATTAATAACAAGATTAAAATATTAACTGAACAATCAATATCAATTATCAATCTCAGGCTAGACGCATACCAGTTAATCAAAAATTAGACAAATTTAGGCACAAGATAACATTATATTTTATAATGTAGTGAAACACACAAATAAGCCATAATGTTTAGTAGAAATTATGTTTTGCTTCGTGACTAAGTTTGTTCAATCCGGTTTTGTCCAATCAATATGCGTGAAACTCTATTGGTAAAATTTTAAAAAAATCTAAAAAATTAATTCTTACCTGATAAAAAGAAAAACGGCAATTCACCACCAAAACATTGCACACCCATTACTAAACCTTCCAATGTTTTAATCCATGTATTCATCGAACAACCTCCACCATTATCATCATATTCTCTGGCAATGTCTTCCAGATGCCAAAAGAGAAATTGCCAAACTAATCCAGTACAGCACATACCCACAAATATACACCATAAAGAGAATACTGTAATAAGAGGACTTGCAAGAAGTGTGCCAACGTCACGAAGAATATTTGTGGATATCTTCTTCTGCGAGTATCTATAAATGTTAATTTACAATAATTTTAGATTTTCGAGAATGGTAAAAACATTACTATATAATGGTAATTGTCAGGTTTTAAACTTCCCAAATACATACAAATTCATCTACTTACTTTAACGTGAACGAAATCAAAACATCAACAATCATTGTTCCCAGGGCAAGATAAAACACTCCACTATAATTCTTTTTTAAATCACCATCGCTGGTAGCATTAACTAATAATCCGGCAGACACCGAAAACAGTCCCCAACCGATCGAGCCCCAATATCTTTGATTCCCATACAAATTCGGTTAGTCACCCAATAGATCGAAACAGATTGCATCGCCGATACTAACAACAACCGCCATTGCCGTCCAGGCGAACACAGCCAGCACGGCAAACAGCCAAAATTGATAAACTTGCAATGCCTCCTTGTCATCAAGTTGCATAGATTTGCTGATAATCGAATTGACAGCATTCGAATCGCAAGTCATATCGCAGATTGTCGATATTTTATAGGTTGAATTCGGGCAAATTGGTTGCACCTTAGAGCCGTCTTCCAGAATTACATTACGCACTGGTAATTAATAAAAATAATAGTTATAATAATATGTTTCCAATTAGTAAGAATAGAAGAGAATTAGATATCATAAATGTGAATGAATCAAAAGTTACTGGTCTAGATAGGAATGTTTATAAGATTAGAAAATGATCTACTGTGGCGAAATTTAAGTCAAAATAATATTATAAAAAATCCCAAAACCACACTTAAATTAAAATAAAGCAAAATACGTATTTCGGAAGCTAAGCTTCCGTCTTCAGTAGCTAAATAAAATTTACAAAAAAATCTTATCTTAGTGATCTTTGACAAGTGCTTAAGTGTTTATGTAGATTTTTTGTAAATTTTATTTTGCTACTGAAGCTGGAAGCTTAGCTTCCGAAATACGTATTTAGCTTTATCTTAATTTAAGTGTGGTTTTGGGATTTTTATATTATTTTTATTTAGGAATGTTTGGAAAAAAATAATTTTGGGATAGTGGAATGAGTTTGTGCCACTTTGGGATACAAGGCTACTGAAGATGGAAGCTTAGCTTTCATCTTCAGTAGCTTTATTTTAATTTAAGCGTGGTTTTGTGTTTTTTTTTATAATCTTATTTTTATTTAGTTCCAAACTAATTCAAAATTTATTTGAAACAAATTTAATATATCATAAATCTGCAACAATTGCAAATACATCTCTGGAATACTTATTAATTATTAAAATCAATAAAATTTTAATAATACACGCTACAATTCTATTATTATCTTTTTATCAACGAATATTTTATTTTTGTAATTTGATCGTCAATTAGTCACAAAATTTATTATAACAAAATGTTCAAAACACACATCAATTAAAAAGATTATAAAATCGAACTAATTATTTATGTTATCCTTTTAAATTTCGAATACTGTATTTTTTTCAAAAAATAATCTTTATATAATTAAAAAAAAAAAAGAAATATATACAATATGATTAATATTACAAAACATCCAACTTACCTCTTAACAAGATTAGAAGTATATGGGTAAACTCATATAGAGACCACTTTGACATTTCTCGGAAAATTGACAACACTGTATTTTAATAATATTATAATTTATGTGGGCACTAGGAGATACTTTTCTGAAAATTTGATCAAAATCGAAGAAATAATGTAGCCACAATGAATTTTTTAAAAATTTTGTGATTTTTTTCTCAATAAGTTGGCAACACTGTATTTTGTTAAAATTGCATAATTTATTTAGGCACTAAAAAAAACTTTTATTAAAATTTGATTAAAATCGGTTAAATAAAATGGTCAAAATAAATTTTTTAAAATTTTACTAATTTTTTTCTCGGAAAGTTGGCAACACTGTATTTTGTTAAAATTACATAAATTGTATGAACACAAGGAGAATCTTTTGTGAAAATTTGAGTAAAATCGGTTGAATAACATGGCCATAATAAAATTTTTAAAACTTTAGTAATTTTTTTCTCGGAAAGTTGGCAACACTGAATATTAATAAAATTATGTAATTAATGGGAGCATTAGGGAAATCTTTTCTGAAAATTTGATCAAAATCGGATAAATAATGTAGCCAATATGAATTTTTAAAAACTTTAGTAATTTTTTTCTCGGAAAGTTGGCATCACTGGAAAAAACCAAAACCACATGACCATCTTGGGCACTAGACAAATTTATCCTGAAAATTTCATTAAAATCGGTTGAACCGTCTAGGAGGAGTTGCGATCACAAAATTTTGTCTGACGACCGAGTGAGCGAGCGAGCGAGCGAGCGAGCGAGCGAGCGAGCTGACGACGCACACACATACACCCTCATAAACTAAGTTCAGATTCGTCATCTACAGGCTATATGAAGGATTTCTATACAATTTTTTTTTTTTTTTTGAAAATGTTACAGACACCGTACCAAACGCTTTACTACTTTTCCTTGCAGTCAAAGTAGTAAAAACATAATTTTATCCAATATATCAATATCATCCAATTTAATTAAAGCGGTGAAATCCAATTTTTTATTTCGATTTTTATAGTCTGTGCAATATTGCAAACTTTTCCAATATTCACAGACAGTATCGAAAACTTTGTTATCATTAACACTGCATGACACCTAAAAATTTAATTTTAGCTTAACCGACAATTTTCAGTAATTAATATAAGTGTTATAATTAGTTTCAAATATAATTTCCACACCATATCACTTTACATACGAAATTACAATGCAAAGAAAATTTAAAAATCACTAAAATGATTTATTACTCAAAATTAAGTGCACCGTAAATTTGAAAAGTGATTTTAAAACGTATATAAATTTTTCTAACATTGTTAAAAACTGTATTTTACTATTTTTACGCGAAAAATATCTGTTTATAATAGGCTGAGTACCGAATCCGAATAATTTTAGATCCGAATCCAAAATTATTTTCGAAAATAAAAGTTAATTAATTACTAAAAAAATTATCTTACCTCGCATTTTAAACTCTGTTTTTCCTTATTTTCATCGACAATTTTCGCAGCCGCACACTTATCCGAGATGCTAACACTGATATTCGTGCCATCGGATGTATCTACCACAGTTGCTTGTACTTTCGAACTGATCTCAGCTTCAGGTATAAAATTGATACCGAGTAACGTTATAATTTGAAAGACGATAAATAACGATTTTTTACACTTAAAATAATCAGCGATACCGCCCATGATTGGTTTCGCCAGCATACCGACAATTGGTAGAATAGTATAAACTATACCAACTAATGTTCCAGAAAATCCCATTTGTCGGGCCATTACTGGTAGAAATGGTATTACAGGAGCCGTTGCTAAATCACAAAAAAAAATCATTTATGTTTCGAATAATAATAGAATGTAAGTTTTCTTTGAAAAATAAAAATAACAATAAAATTTATATATTAATTTGTAGTGAATTACCGTGGTGAGTAATGTGTAACGAGTAATTTATCGGTATAATTACCTTCGTCCATTATGCATAATGTTTTAAATTATAAATCTAATCTTTTCTTAATACACAAACTAGTATTTTTCAAAATATTTATACACTTATTGTTTTCATTTACATAATACAAATACAAGATAAATTCTTATAACTTTAAAATTTATTTTTGTTTTTGGCAATAAATAATGATAATTATTATTATATCATGTATTTGATACCAAAAGAAAAATCAGTAATATTCAGTATATTTTTCATATTTATTTTTTTGTTACGGTAATATTTCCGCTATAACTCGCCGGTAATTTAAACATTACTAATTCAAAATAATTCGTGGATATTTTGAAATATTTTTAATTAATTTCAGTAATATTCAGTATATTTTTCATTTTCATTTTTTTTTGGTACGGTAATATTTCCGCTATAACTCACCGGTAATTTAAACATTACTAATTCAAAATATGTAATTCGTGGAAGTTTTGAAATATTTTTAAATTATGAAGCGATAAAAAAAATGTGGTTAGATATATTTTTGGAAAAATACAAAATCAAAACTTTGATTTAATAAATATCAATATATATCTCATAATATATATTGAAATATTATTTTTATAAAATAGATGTTATATATTTAATTATTGTACATTTTAATATTCAACGAAAACTTACATTCCGGAAAATTATGAAAATAGAATATAATATTCAACTTACCTCCGTTGGAAAATAAATAATGCCCCTTCATGGGCAATAATTCCTTATTAATTTTTGAAATCATTTTGGCTAGTACAAATGCTTTAAATACGAACAATTTTATATTTTATGTAACTTGTAACCTAACCTGTTACACCTATACGGTCTTTAAAAATACACTTTACATATTAAATTTTTTGTACGAATTATGTAAATATAAAGATATTTAATATATTAAAAAAAAATAATACTGCTAAGAAAAGTAATTTATAAATTTTACGTCTGTTTTATCACTATCATATTTGCGTACTGAAACGTATAATTGTTTTTGTTTAAACTAATCGGCCGTATTATTTAATCTAGGCTTAATATAATTAATAGTAATAATAAAACTATTTTAGTGATAAGGAGTGCACATGGTAATGCTACGATTTTGCATAACTAATGCCCGATTTCTTCACTATTTATTTAAACTTCGATTTTCTAAACTCCGATTAAAGTTAACCGGCCAATAAACATTTGTCGGATTTCTTCACTCACATGCAGGGTTAACTAATCTACGGTTCGAAACTCCAGAAAATACATTTGGCGACGGCGACGTCGCAAATCAAATTGCAGCTAATGCCATACGGATTGTATGAATATTATTAACTTTATAAATATCAAACAACTTATTGCATTGACTATTATTTAGATATTTTATATATAATATTATTTTTATCTTATGACATATATGTTTACTAATTAATATAATTAAGGAAAACAAAGTTCCTTATTTATTTTTCTGTAGTATTTATGAAAATGTATGATTTTCATAAATTTTTACAATTTACATTACATAAATAATAAATATTTGACTAAATATAAAGGATCATTAACTACTATAGGTCCTATGATACGCTTGAACAAAAAATATTTTATTCTATATTAATAAATAAAGTTAAAACAATTTGTCAACACATATTACATAATAATATTGATTTATTTATTAATTTGAATTTTATTATAAATAACATTTAATATATTTTACATATTTAATAATAATAAAATTAATATAAATTAAAAAAAATATATATTTAAATATCTTATTTAAAATCAATGCAAAACTCGAAATGTCAAAAGACGCCATAAAGACGCGTAAGGTTATGAAAGATATGAATAGTAATAGTTATACTGCTAAATATTGGCGCTGGTGTAGATAAACCACGTTTAAACCGCCAATGTTCGTCGGTTAACTATAATCGACGAATAACATCTAGCTGGAGTTTTGTGAGTGTGAAGAAAACCGATTTCAAGGTTTAAACTACGTTTAACTTTAGTCGTGGTTTAACCGAAAGTAAAGAAATCGGGCATAAACGTAACATGAGAACAGGGACGACCTGCATGAGAATTTAACTTGAAACTTCTGCCTGTTTTGGAATGTCAACGTCAAAATATCAAAGTCCAATACAGTCTAATCTTTGTTTTATTTGCTTGTATTATATTTATTTAATTTAATTCTTTTAGTTACCGATAATGTTACACAGACACAAACACTGCTATCTTTTTAATTTAGGACAGTAAATAATTAACCATGCAGCTGTCATCATACAGAAAGTTACATAACCTCATTAATCGAGAAACGTATTTAATTTTATTTGTGATTTTACATACATAAATTTATATAATATTTCAGTACATTTTCTGTAATCATAATTACATATTATTACATTAAATGACAACAAAATTATACAAATAAACATACGTGTTATTTGTTAGTAGGAGCAATTGTTCATAGATGTCACTACGGTTACAACAATTATCAAATTTATAACGAAACAATTATTTTTATTCCTCCTCCTCTATATCTTCATTCTCTTCATCATCATCGTCATCCTCATCGCTACCCTCAGATTCGTCATCTTCAAATTCGCACAGCGCATCCGCGTGACCCGCATCGCTTAGCACTTGACGAATTTCATCGATTGCTACACTGCCTGTGAATAGGGGGACACAATTCATTTTGTTTGCGATTAAAATCGTTGAGAAAAACATGGGTTATTTAATGAGTTAGAGTTACACATTTATTCAAATAACCCTTCTCAAAAACGAAAACTTTGCACTTATTCAACAACTTACCAAATTGATTTCCGTCGATCTTCAAGGACTGTAAATTTGGTTTGTTTACAACAGCAACAGCCAGGGCTATACCACCTCTAGATTTTATTTCATTCGCTTCGAAATTGATCTCTTCGAGTAGTTGATGTGATCGGGCGATCGCCAGCGTTAATAATTCAGCACCTTTTGTTTTCAATAAACAATCGCCCAGATTTAATACACGAAGTTGAGTCAAATTTTCTAATGCATTTGCCAATGATTTAGAGCCCTTCGGTCCAATAGTATTATCGTTTAAGTTAAGCACTTGTAGGTTGGTATTTTTAGCGAAACTCTCCGATAATGCCGTTATTCCCACATGGTATATGCCATTTTGTGGCATTGCAATTTCTTCAAAGGTTCCGATTGTCTGTTTTAAGATATATATAATTATATATCGCGTTATATATCTCATTAAAATTATGTAATTAATTAATACAATAATTTAAATAATAAAAATATAATTAAAAACGATTATTTCAGAAACGACACGTGTGAATATTTTTACAGTGTCGTATCTTGTCGTTGTGATTTTGTGGCACAGTTGCCGCAAAAGAAAAAGGTCCCGGGTTCAAATCTCCCGGCAAGGTCAATGTAGTTTTCTTCATTTAAAAATTAACTAATGATTTAATTAGTTTATCAAAATAAATTAATGGCGATTTAAGCATAAAATAAAATAAAAATACTATAATCTATTAACTTGTGTCGTTTCTGAAATAACTTAATAATTCAATCAAAAAAGATTAAATAAATAAACAAACCTCGAAAACTTGGGCAAGATCCTTCGCACCTTCATTTTCTAAACGATTTCTTCCCGCGATAAAAACTTTCAGCGCCAGTGGACTGCCCTCGGCTTTACTACTATTAAAACAATCTAATAATGCAGCCGCTACTAATTTTCCACCGCCAATTCCCAAGCCATTGTTGTTCAATCGTAGCTCTTGTAATGCGTAACAAGCCCGACTTCGTAACAATGATGCGAGACCTTTCACACCAATCGGACCAAACGCATTGTCACTTAAATCTAATTCGGTTAAACGGGCATTTGCTGTTACTAGGCCATTACCGAGATGTTGCTATATTAGAAAGAAAATACAATATTATAATTTGTAATAGAACAAATGTAAATGATGATATATGTTTGCCAGTGGACGTCCAATGAATAATTGAAAATGTTTTGCGTGAGCGAAGGTTTCAAAGTAACAGGAATAGAAGAGAATGCATGTGAGTGCATTATGAATGTTGATGAAGAAATAGTTGCTAGCCTGGATAGAAATATATTTTTTTTTTTTTAAAAACCTACTTTAAATATTGAATTCATGTCAAGATTAACATAAAATTCAGCTAACAAATATGCCTCTAATACATAAATGATTTGTAATGGTTTTTGGATTAAATAAAAGCTCTATAAAACATTTTTTTGTTTGTTTTAGTTTCATGAATAAATTACTTTTCTTTTCAATTAAAATTTAACAAGACTTTTGTAATATTTTATCGTTATTACTTACTCTTATTTTTCGTAATTTAATTTTCAATATTTAGTCAGTTTCGTAAGAAATATTTTAATGAAAGTCGGCAGAAAAGTATCGATTTATTAACAGCATTAATAATGTTACATTAAATTCGACTTTAGTTAAAGTCGTTAGTTAAAGTCTTTAGTTAAAGATAAATTTTATCAAACTTCAATACAATATATAATAATAAAATTGTTATCTATTAGATAAGATATTTATCAATGCATTGATAAACTAACACTTAAAAATATTGCTTGTTTTTTTTTTTACAAAATATATTTATTCATATAAATAATGTTACGTGTTATTTAAATAAAAAATAAATATACGTAATAGTGATAAAATTAATGAAAATTGAATGAGAAACTTACCAAAGCTTTCGGAATCTCTTCCTTTGATCTTCCAGTAAAAATATCTTTCCATAGTGCACGTTTAAATTCCGGGTGTTTTTCAAGAGCCTTTGAAAGTGCCTCGGCTGCATCAACTCCCAAAGTGTTACCAGCAAGATTTAGATAACCTAACTCTTTACATGCTAAAATTGCATCTACAATTGGCTTTGCTGTAAAGTAAATACAATAAACATTAATACTCGTTATTATTTATTAATACAAACTTATTTATACCGTCGTCGGCCGTATTTAATTTAATTTTTTTTTCTTCAAAATTTAAACCGGCATTTTCCTTTTTTGGTAAAGACGCACTTTCTAACGCTTTCGTTAGATCGTTTAAATTAAACATCGACATTTTTCAATTAGTATATTTATAATCTGATCACAATTTTATATAATATTAAATAAAACACGCCAAAATTAAATCAGAGGTTAGAAATTTAACGACTGCCGACTGCAGTGAAATAAAAGTCAATATGGTATGGAAACTCCTATCTCAATAGCATTGTAGGCGCTGGTAGCACGAACTAAAAACTCAATGTTGTGAGGTTATCCTATTCTAAAGGTACTTTCTCTCTCTAGTTGCGCATGCGCGAACATAACATAACATAATTAGCAGTGATTCTAAAATAGTTATCTATAAGTATCTCATTATCATTTGCAAAATTTATTAATAGAGGAGGTTTAGAATTCCCCAATAAATTGGTTTTTTACGTTGTATGTTTCACTGAAAAGTTATTTAATTTAGATGATAAAACAGATAAAAATTTTAGATTAAAATTAACGTATGCTACTTGTCACTATTTTATTAATAAAATTGAAAATTATTCACCATCACATCCCCGTATTGAATCAATATTAGAAGAATTTCATAAAAGTCAATTAATTAAAAAAATTGAGGAAACATACATAAATATTAGAGGTAGATCTTATTCTGCCCAACAAACTCAAATAAACATTGGCAACCGATCGTCCGTAAGATCTAAATTAACAAAATTAATTATATTTTCTAATGTGCATGTTATACTCTATTTTTTTTAAGAAAGCAGTAGTTGGCGCTACAAGTGCGGTCCGCTTTACACTGTTCCAAATTATATTATATATATATATATATATATATATATATATATATATATATATATATATATATATATATATAATATAATATAATATAATATAATAATATATATATATATATATATATAAATATAAAATTAAAAAATAAAAGAAAAAGTTTAGATAGAAATTTATTCTTCTACAGAGTAAACTTGCCCACAATTTTAACCAATTACAAACAAGGCCAAATAGCTCTTATCTTTCACCACCCTTGTCTTCTTAAAAAAAAACAGAGCATAGTGCCATATTAGTTCACATTATTCAGAGTTGTTTTGCAACTCAAATACTAAAATAAATATCTTTATTGAGTTCTGTTAGAAATTCTTTGATGTTAACATTCTATTAAGAAATATTTTGCATTTTTATTATTTTATTATTTAAGTGTTTACATCCCTGAACGTGATTCAAATATGTTTGTACGGATTAATAAATATACCACTTAGGACCTTTCAGCGGTCGATATCTTAACTCTTAACAGATGTGATGAATTCTACGAAGAAATGCTGTAAAACTTTAGAATGTTTCAAAATAAAACGCTTTATGATTGGTCATTTCTTTATATTTGTGATTGGCTATATTTTTACAGACAAAACTTTTGTAACTGTACTTACTGGACGAGCTCAAGTAATTCAGCAGTTCATTTTCAGTCTTTGAGACAAAAATACATATATGTACTGTGACGGCTCCTCCTTGCGTGATTTCTGGTTTTTCGGGCGCCAGACACGTTTCCTGCAACTCAGGCACAGGAGGGGGGGTTTTGCCTGACAGCTCAGTCGTGTCGCCAGGGTTCGGATACGGGTTATGTACACAGATTAAACACACACAAATTAACTGACGGCACCTGTTTAAATTAAACAGTTATTCAACTGAATTTTTAATTCCAGAAATTTAAACAGACTTGAAAATTACAATTTTTTTTTTATAAATACCAAAATGTCCTAAGTCAAAATTAATCGCACTCAGAAAAATTGCACAGTAAATCAACTAGAATTTAGACCAAATCTCCACTATAAGATTTGGTAAATTCCAAAATTTTTCTAAGTCGAAAATAATTGCACTCAGAAAAATTGCACAGTAAATCAACTAGAATTTAGACCAAATCTCCAATATAAGATTTGGTAAATTCCAAAATTTTTCTAAGTCGAAAATAATCGCACTCAGAAAAATTGCACAGTAAATCAAACTACAATTTTAAATACAAAACCAAAATATTCTAAGTCAAAAAAAAAAATAATCGCACTCAGAAAAATTGCACAGTAAATCAAACTACAATTTTAAATACAAAACCGAAATATTCTAAGTCAAAAAAATAATCGCACTCACCGTAACAAAAAAATCAAACACCGTACTGTTGCAAAGAAACACTAACTCCAGGACGAGGGCTACCAAGTCTACTGGAATTAAACAAGTTTGAGCGAGGAACTCCAAGCGTCAAAAACTTGCCTTTTTGTGTGACGGTTCGTAAAATTGATAATTGGCGCGCTTGACTTCTATTAGTCATGCCGTGTATTGTTTTATCGGCCCGGCTAGCTCAGTCGGTAGAGCGGTTAGAACTCGAGAATTTTTTTGGAAGCGACGTGCTCTTCTAGCGCGGTTCGTACACGAGTCGGTTGTGTTTACGTTTGCAACTTGCATTGTTTACACATTATAAAGATATTAGTTTGGTTGATGATTTTGATTCAAATTAAATATTAATCGTATTGACGAAGATAAATCAACCTCAGCGTCTTGGACTTTGTCCTGGGTAAGTTTTTATTAAGATTACTTTATCGATAACGTTGATTTTGAGAGTACGAAGCGTGGAGATTTTTTTTTCGTTCGAACGGCCATGCGTTCAGTTAAATTTTAATCTGTAATCATCGAGTAGTAGAATCGCTGAATTAAAGTAATTTAGTCAAATCGGAGATTTGCAGTTGTAATAACGCTAGTTAGTGCTAATATTTTTGGAATTTTTAGTGAATTTATTGGTTGTGTAAACAATGTGATTGGCATGCGAGGATACACCGCTCATGTTCGAGGTCGCGGGGTTGTTGTATTTGTTTAACTTAAATTAAAGTAGATATATATAAATATTTTTTTGAATTTTGGGGTAATTTGGAACCAAAAGGGGTTGGGGAAAGGATTTAATTTGGGTCGTGGGTAATTTTGGCGTTCACAACAAAGTTGTAACGTAATGCGACGAATAGCAAGCACTCTACGAAATTTAATAAATGTTTTATGAGAAGCCTGATTTAACAGTAGACTGAATGAGATCAATGTGAGAGTCTTGGGGCGATAGTAGTGTTAGTGAAGAGAGTGTGTGAAAAATACGCGCGTTTGCGAATCTGGAAGATAATTGCATAAACACCTCGGTTAAGAATTTAAATAGAGTTGAATTATTTAAATCGTCGAGTGTTGTATTTAAATAAGAAGTAGTATTATTTAAATAGTTGCTTAGTTTTCGTTAGGGCCGCCGTGAAATTGGATTGTTTAATATTGGCCTGCGAACGTTTATGGAATTATCAACCACACACCACCGAAACTTCCAGTAATTACTTTTATCCTAAACTCCCAGTTGTGATCGTCTTTAGTGTCAGATCATCTTTTCTTCATCTACTATTTTCTTCTTCTTCTTTTCTTCCGTTTTCTTCTCATTTCAAATAGTAAAATTTTTTATTACTTAATTAAAATAAATGATTATCAGTAAATAGTACTGTATAAAGTAAAATATCTGTTTTAATAACGGTTAGCTACCGTTTTGTTTGGGGCACACGATTTGTCTCCGTTTTGTTTTGGAACAGTAACTGTTGGGTAAAAATCAATTTTCAGGTGCAACTAGGGCCTTAGGTGCGGTTGTTCAAGTGTGGTGCAGAGGCGACCATTGAAGATTGAATCAGCTGACGGACCGCGGGGAAAAGCTCACAACTACAGTCGTGGATGGCATCGTTTTAAGCTGTGGACTTCGTGTAGGCTACCATTATTACAGCCGTATTAATTCCACTTCTGCCAGATTAAATAGTTTCGAAGAGCACCGCGTGTTCAGACAACGTTCGTATCCAATTGCTATTCACTGTTCGGATTCCGTGAGGAAGCATTGTCGATTACGGCGCCCCCCCGCACTTGAAGCAATCGCACGGAAGAACTAGCTAGAATTGTCTCGCACCAAACAACCAATTTGTAAGCCCAGTGGTCTACGTTCCATCGATTAAATAGGTAACCGTTGTTAAATCAAAGATTGTCACTTCATTCAAATATTAACGTAAGACTGAATATGTTTAAATAGTTTAGTTTTGAATTAAACATTTGATTTTCGATTATTTTGTTTAATTATTTTATTTAAATACTTTGTTTAAGTATTATTGACTGAATATGTTTAAATAGTTTAGTTTTGAATTAAACATTTGATTTTCGATTATTTTGTTTAATTATTTTATTTAAATACTTTGTTTAAGTATTATTAAATTGTAATATATATATATTTTTTCAAAGTTTTTTATATTAGACATTAAAATTGATATTAAATATATAAAAAAAATAAAAACTTTGTGGCGCCCTCTTCTTATTTAAAAAAAAAAAAAGCCTCTCAGTTCCTACCAGTGTTAAAGAAACTAGGTGTGTATTTGCCGTGCATTCTCTCCGACTATAAGTAAAAAAGCAGCCGTTGCACATATAGCTACCAAGGTAGGTGTTTTGAAATAAAGTATTTTAAAAATTCAAACAATACTACGACTTGGACGTTATATTTGTTTGAAAAACCGCTGGTACTTATACCCAGAAATACACAAACTAAGCGCGAGAATTACTGATAAATACTGCTAACGCCATCTATACAATTTCGTTAGCACTAGCAGTGCGCTAGGCACGTGACTGCGTTCGTAAGCTGTGACCTTCAAGCCGTGTTTCTGACGTTAGTGAAATTTGACTAGGTTAAGTTTCTGCTTGTAACGAGTTACCACAATGCGGTCACAATTTACGAATGCTGTTTACATGAAAAATGAAATAATACAAACAATACCCGCGTGATTCATTTGCAATAAATTGTTCATAATAGTTTATATTGTCCTATATTTGTGCCGAAGAGGAATCCGAATCGTCACAGTACATTAAATACCAGAAATAAGTTTGTGTTATATTCTATTATTATAGTTAATGTTACAAACT